>PUFA01000490.1:140000-324988 GCA_003508835.1 Eonycteris spelaea | reverse complement strand
ATTTTCTGTTGTGTGGAGGTCATCCTGTTCTTTGTATGTTAACTCTAGGACAACCAAAGTGTATCTAGGCATTGTCAAATATGCCTTGGGTGGCGGGGGGAGGGTTGGGAGTGCAAAATTGGCTATGTTAAGAGCCACTAGAGTAGACTTTAAAAAAGAACCCTCTATAGGTTTTTTTTTAAGAAATACAAGGACACAGACCAATTAAGTAAAAAGATAGAAAAAGTTACACTGTGCAAACATATATTTAGAGGAAACTGGTGTCTCTATATTCATATCTGAAAAAAAAAACTTTAAGGGGAAATTATTATTATTTTGAAGGTGCATTTTTATGGTAAAATAAAAAGAATCTTAAATTTGTATTTACCTAATATTTCCTTCAAAATACTTCTCAGGAAGCTGATGAAAGTGAGAGGAATTTCAGAGATATAGCTGAAGGTTTTAAAATAGCTCTCTGAATAATTGACAGATAATAGCAAATACAAATAAAATTATGGCATGATCAATTTAATGACCTGGAAAATACATTGAACATTATGAAACTACAAAGTACGAATTCTCTAAAATACACAGGGAGCATTTGAAACTTGATTATATGTGTGTCATAAAACAAATTTCAATCATTGAAATCATATAGTGGGTATTCTCTGATCACAGTGAAGTTTCAGTTTAAGTGAATGACCAAAAGCCAACTAATCAAGCTTCACATGGTTGGAAATTATTCAACACACTCACAAATCATCTACATTTTAAAAGATCAGATGCCAAGTTTACTATATTTTGAAGTAAAGCAAATGGAAGAAAGTAAGGAGAAAGTAAAAAAAAATAGAACATAAAATAAAATAAAAATTACATAATGAGAGAAAATCAACAATCACTCTTTTAAAAGGATAACAAAAATGATGAAACTGTAGCAAAACTGATCAAGAAAAATGAAGGAAACACCAATTACTAATACCATAAATGAAAAAGAGACTATCATTAGAGGTTTTATAACATTAAAAGTTCATAAGATGAGGCATTATATAAAATAAAAAGTTTCTTGAGAAACAGGACTTACCAAAATAAGTATAAATAATTAGAATATCTAAATAATTCTAAATATATTTAAGATATTGAGTTTATCATGATAATATATATTCTAAAAGAAGACTCCTGATATACAGGCAATAAGGAATATCATTCAAAAATTCTTTCAGAGAGGAAAGAAAGAAAGAAAAACAACTAATTTTGTAGGAACACTAAAAGATTGATATTAAATGCTGAAAAGGATGTTACGCAATCGGTAATTACAGGCTAGTATATGTTATTGCAGAGAAGCCAAAATTCTGATGTGAGAGGCTTATTCTAGAAAACGAGTGTAGTTAAATTGATCTAACAGAGGAAACATAAAGATGCTTTAAAATTTTTATAAATTTTAAAATCAAATGATAAAAACTCAGCAAAATATTTATAGAATTTAAATACCTGCAGCAACATTATAGTTAAGTTAATGATCAGAGCCAGCATTACCACACCCATGATTGATTTTGGGTTCTAGTTGGGGATATTCACAATAACCACTTGTATATGAAATTAGAGAAGAATCTTTCCTGCAAATAAAGTCTAAAAAAAGAATACAAGAACATTTTTGTTTATGTACTTTTGTGGACATACACACTCATTTCTAAGTGTAAATCCTGGGACATAAGTCAGACACATATTCAGCTCACTGCCAAACAGTTTTCTCCCAAGTGCCTGCACATTTTCATACACCTGTCAGAAGTGTATACATAACGGCATCGAACATTTTCGGTTAGAATGTCACCTAGTCTCTACTCCTCGTATTAATTTAGAAATTTAGGAAATGTGCATTTAGAATGTATATATACACATATATATGTATACACACACACACACACACACACATATATACACACACACAGAGATATGGGAACAGTGTGAAATATTGCTATCAGTATTCCTCAAAATTCCTTTTAAGATAAAGAGAAAACCCACAAATTGTCTTTCAACAAACACAAGTTAAATGGAGAAATAAACATTCAAGAGATGGGCGGTCGGGTTCATGGAGCCTTCAAAGAAGCAGTCATTTTTCTTTTTTTTCAGCCTATGAAATAAGCTAGTTTCATTATAGACATAATCTCATGACATTATTCTTCAAGCCTTCAAAGCTGAGTCACTGTGTTAGTAAATAAAAGTTACTACTAACGTGTTCTTGAAGATCTAGCATCTACCTATCATGATATCTCACATCGGAGACCAGCAGTTTTTCCCCAAAATCTACTCTCTTATTTCCTCAAGGAATGGAACTCTCAAATGTTAGCCAATCTTACGGCAACTCAGAATAAAGACCACTTTGCAGTTTTCTTTGTGATAGATAGCCTAGACAGAAACATGGCCAATGTATTTATAAGCTAAGGTGACATGTGGCGATTCTCTAAACCTGAGACGCAGTTCTTTCCACCTCTGTGCTTTCCTGCCCCTTTATTTTCTCCTTCCTGCTGAAATGATGTCTGCCTATGGAGAGAACTCGGATCCTGAGTATTCTTGAAAAGAAGGCCATCCCAGCTTGCATTCAGCCCAACTTGTTGCCTCCTATGAACAGGCTAATGGGAGGGGAACTGGTGTGCCCGCAGGCCAGATCCTTAGATACTTCATGCAAGGTCTTAAATGATGTGGACTGAGAATGTGATTTCATTCCAGAGAAATCACAGTCTTAAGGCGGCCTCTTCCATAAGCCCTCTGTTGCAGGACTTCTGTTCAGCCAGACCTCAGGTAACTCCTGATGATGATTCTTCTGCAGTTTCGTTGTAATTTGATGTGATTATGAGAGGAGACGAAGCTAGTGTCTACCTACTATGCCATCTTGACCAGAAATCTCAAAGTAGCAGGAGTTTTAATTTTCTCTGATACATTACATAATTCAAGAAAAAAAAAATTGATTTTTTTTTTTACCAGATCTTGCTCTACTACCCTAAATCTAATTGAGGTTTGGGTTTACAATTACTGATAATTCTACATCTGATACCAAAATCATAAGTTCCCCTATTGACAGTTATAAAATGTTGTCCTTTGGATTGTTATGATATCAAGTATACTTGTTAAAGGCTGAAGTAAAGTCATGCTGACCAACTTGTTTATAGCTGAAATAAAGTTGTTTTGATCTATAGAAAATTTTCACTTACCATCATAAGTAGGTTCTTAAAACTTTGGTTAAAGAGGTATAATGAAATGAGTTTTACCCTAGACTAATATAAATAAGAGTTAAGATCCTACAGCATCTCATCAACATTATAGTGAAATGACATTGACAAACGGTGTTATTATAAGATGTGTTGTATTTGTTTAATGCTAAAATGAAATTGGTTTAATCTAAAGGTGAATTTCTCTTTGGGGGAGACCATTCAGGAGGATGTCATCAAAATTGTTGTGCTACTGTTTACGACATCAGCACGCAGAGGAATGACTACGATGTATTGATATTTATGCTTCAAATACAAAGGAATTATGAGGACTGAGTGTTTGGTCTGCACAAGGCTATTATTTGCTGATCTAAATAGCTCTCTGAACACCTTGGGATATTGCTCCTATCGTGGCAAGACAGTCTGCCAGCAGCGGTGAAAACTCTTCAGCGGTATCACGATGGAGATGTCTGCCAACACCAGCGCCTTCATTCCACGAGTACCATGCTCTAGCTACAAGGGACTTCAATTAGTGCTGGCAGCTGGATGTTGGCTCATGATAGGCTAAGCTGACTTTTCCAGGAACAAACTGTAGAAAGGTACACCTCAACTAAAGTTGGACTTTATTTCTATAATCTCCCCTTTTCTTAGGCCAGTAGTATAATCAATCTATCTTTCGTTTATAGTATGCTATTTCACTGTTGACTTATTAAAAGATGTTATCTTGTATGCTATTGCTTGTGAAATATTTTTGTTACAAATTACAATTCCTGCAGTGGACCTGTGTTAAATACATTGGTTAACAATGTCAGTCTCTGAGCAAAACAAAAACGAATACAACTTAATCGTACTGTATGTGACTACATGTATGTGCTCATAGAAACTGAGGTTTGGCTTCCTGTTGGAGGCTTAGCTTACTGAATTTTGCTCTCCCAAATAGACTAAACCATTAAATTTCCCAAAATTTCAAAATAGGTACAGTCGGCCTTCCCCTTGTGCCTAACAAATCTGGCTGTGTCTTTTGGAAACTGTCAAGGGTAAAGTAAGGTCAGGATTATGTCCTCACTATCCCTTACCCACTTCTCCAGCCTGCAGTTAGTCAGTTTAACTACATGACACTAAGTAACATTATCTGTATTATGCTCACAGTAGCCATTTTGTTGATACTTCAGGGAATCAGTCACTTACCCCTGTACCATCGGGAATTTTGAATTGTAGAATTTTGTACAAGATGTTGGCACTATTTCTCTCAAGCTTTTACAAAAAGGTCATATAAAGACTGAGTATTTATCTTTTAGCCTGTGATAAGTGGGACATTACCCCATGATAATCACCACCCACAGGAGGACTCGGGATAAGCAGTTACGTTCATTCCAGTGGTATGATTTGATGGTTTATTTTCAATGAGAAAGATGAAGAATAATAATATTTGATTGTAATGTAGCCAGTTACAAGATAACCTATGTCTCCTTCACTGGGAGATATTTCATTAAAAAATATGAAGAACAATAAAATCCTTAGATGACACTGGCCAATAATATCTCCTGTAAAGGCTATGATTTCTACGAGCTATTTAAATATACTTTAAAGCATTTAGTTATGTGATGAAATTCTAAAGTACAAGCTTAAATTTATTGAAAAGAATCCCGGGCACCCTGTTTCTTTTTGTTTCTCAATTAATGAGTGACTAAAGGGAAATAAGGCATATGACTCAGGAACTGGATTTGAATCTAGTTTTCCTATATCACAGCTGTGGGTCTTTGAGCTCCTTATTTATTTTTATTCTTATTAAATTTTAAATTATAAATAATAGTTGCCCACCTCATCAGATTCTTGTGAGGATTGGGATAACACCCGTAAATACCTAGCCCCTTATTCAGCAGATGGTACTAATATAAAGACTCTTAGCTTTCTCTTCTTTTGCAATTATAGCATTTATACACACAGACACACACACAAGTATATATACACATACACAACTTTGATGAAAAAATAAGAACTCATTAGCAAGTAGGATTTGCCTAAATAACCTGTAATGAATATTTAACATTCAAAAATAAATCAGCACTATTCAGTATATTATAATTCTAAAAGAAAAATTAATAATCACAAAGGATGGAGGAGAAATTATTGGATATAATTCAGCATTTACTTAAAGCAAAATAGGTCAGCAAATTAAAAACAGAACTTCCTGAACTTGATAAAGGCATGTACAAAACACTACAGGAAACACTGCACATGGCACTGATGGCTCTACCAGTGTAACAAGGCAAAAAAGAAAACAAGTGAGCGAAAGTAACGTTTGGAAAGAAGAAGAAAGTAGCACCTTAATTCAAAATTTTAAATGGAAAAATCACCGCTAATAACATCAAAACAGGAAATTCATAGGGGTAAATCTAATGAAATATGTGTTAGAACTCTATACAAATAAAAATATTGTATGCAACAAAATAATGATGACAGATATGAAAAAAATATGCAGATGGAGAGATATACTGTGTTTGTGGGCTGGAAGATCGTTACATCGAATGTCTCCGAATTTATCTACAAATACAAAGCAACCCTCAGGATTGCTGATCACTACTGATGAACCCCAAGCGCCCTTTTGTAGAAACTTATAACCTGAAACACGAAGTGTTTCTCAGACTACTTTAACATTGGAACATTTGCTAAATATTCCATCCCACTATAACTTATTTTTATTGCACCAATTCTGTTTATTTTTCATGGTTATTTCTCTTTCTGGGTGTATAATACATATTTTCCATACAGCCCCAGTTTAGAAGTCCACCAATAACTGCAGAGACGCAGTGGTTCCTCAAAACACTTAATGGAACAGGGACCTCACACCAACATTGTCATAACTCAGAGATAAGAAAGAGTCATGAACCTACAGAAGAAAGAAAAAAATTTTAAAGCATGTGTAAATGATTTATTACTGCCAAACAATGCATTTGAATAGAATGTGCACACACATGACCATGATGGCTTTTTTTAGCACAGAACATGTATCCATGATGCTAAAGATAAGAAGAATTTTGAGACAACTAAATGAGTCTTTCAAGCTCTTGAATCACTCAATCAAAAAGGAACACAAAAGTCCATTTATTTGTTTAATAAATTTCATCTAATAATCATACATATTAGTGTTTATTATGTACCAATTACATAACTGTTTTATGAATATCTACTTGTTTATTCCTCTAACCATCAAGAAGTGTTAAATAACTTAATCAACTACACGATCAGTAAGTAGCAAAGCTAAGTCTGGAACCACCATCTCTTCTGTAACTACTGTGCTCTTAACCTTTATGTTCAAATACCTCCCAAGTACATAGATATTCTTCTGTGGACTTACCTAATTTTTCCTGTAAGTAGATTCTTCTAGCATGTTTTTCAGCTCTACTTTCCTTTACATGGAGGAAGGTGATTTTAGGAATGGAAAAATAGACCTTTGAATCTAAGAATTTTGCTGATTCTCATAATTCTAGCAGTTCTTTTCAACGGAGTCACATGCCTTGCTTTCATCTGGAAAGGAACTAATATCATCTCTTAATGTGCACAGCTTTGAAGAGTTACTGCGATTTGGTACATCACCTCTGGATAACATCCTCTGGTTCAATGATCATTTCTAACTACTTCTTTTAAGGAAAATGACAAAAATAAAAACAAACCAAATATGTAACAGAATACGGCATAATTGGATTTTTATCTTTCTATTTGCTTCCTTAGAAGGGAGAGTAAAGATATTTTGGTTTCATTGAGCACTCAAGTCAACTGACGTATTCTGACACCATCTATGTTGCATGAGAAAAACAAGAAAACCAAGGAGTTATTGGAGAGCAATTATATCGTGCCAACTGAGTTCCTCCTTGTTGGATTCACAGATTGTCTACCTCTCAGAGTCACGTTATTCCTGGTATTTCTCATAGCATAGATACTAACTGTGGTGGGAAATGTGGTTTAATAGTCCTAGTTACTATCGGTTCAGACCTGCAAAACCCATGTATTATTTGCTCAGCAACTTGTCTTTCTTAGACATCTGCTATTCTACATCGATCACTCCTAAAATGCTGGTGAATTTTTTAACATCCAAAAAAAGCATCTCTCCCTATGGTTGTGCACTACAAATGTTTTTCTTTTGCTGTTTTGCTGATGCTGAGTGCCTTATCCTGGCAGCAATGGCATACGACCGGTATGCAGCCATCTGTAACACATTGCTCTATCCTACACTGATGTCTAGGAGAGTCCGTATCTGCTTCATTGTGTTGGCATATTCAGTGGAAGTATGACTTCGATGGTCCATGTCTGCCTCACATTCAGCCTGCCATTTTGTGGCTCCAATATCATCAACCATTTTTTCTGTGATATTCCACCTCTTCTGGCTCTATCATGTGCAGATACCCATATCAATGAGCTTCTGCTTTTGCCTTGTGTGGCTTCATCCAGACCAGCACTTTCATGGTCATATTTATCTCATACTTTTGTATCCTTATCACTGTTTTGAGCATCAGGTCCTCAGGTGGCAGAAGCGAAGCATTCTCTACTTGTGCTTCGCATCTCATAGCAGTCACCTTATTCTATGGAACACTCCTGTTTATGTACTTACGTCCTACCACCAGGTATTCCCCAAACACCGATAAGGTAGTTGCCGTGTTTTATACTGTTTTTTCCCCATGTTTAACCCAATAATCTATAGCTTAAGAAACAAGGATGTGAAAAATGCCCTGAGAGATTTCTTGGAAAGAAACTGGGTTTCAAATGAATAAGAATTAGAATCACTGACACATATTTAAGGCATAGTCTGCCCTTCCAATCTCATTATCAGTACTCTGCCATGAACGCCACATATGTCAACTATTTGAAAATTATCTCCATTTTCCAGAAAAAAGACAGTTTTTCATCCTCAGTATTTTAAAACACTCTTGTCCTTTCTTACAGATATGTTCCTCCAAATTCTTCTACTCTATGAAACATTCCTGAATTAAAAATAATAATAATTTTTCTCCAATTAGTGTTCTTAACAATCTTTGTACAGTGATTCATTATATGTTGTATTAAAGGTGTATATTGACTTCTTTGTCAGCTCACGCATATTGGAAGCTCTGTGGTGACAGGGAGTATATATTTTGGTTTATTTTTCAATGCTTCTAAGCATTTGGTTTATGCCACATCCTCACTGCATGTGTGTTTGATGGATGAATAAATAGATGTATGGACTGATGGATGAATGGACTGATGGATGGATAGATGGATGGGTGGATGGATGGATGATGGATGGTGGATGGATGGATAAGTGAGTAAATCTAGTTTTCTGTGTTTTGGAAAATATGTCTAGATTCTGTACTTACAGAACATAGACCATCAGGGAAATGTGGTATTACTCATAATAGCAATGGTGGTTTCACTAGTTCTCAGAAATTGGATGTAAATCACATAGCAACAGTGTTTTATATTAAAGGCTTGAAGTTATAACACATTGTTTCTCTTTGGGCTAGATATGATTATAAAGGATCCTCCAGTCTCCCATTCACAGTGCGTACATGCAAAACTAACCGTTTATAATCATCAAGATTATAAACTATAGATATATTATTTGCACACCATTACTGACATAATTTTTAAGACTCAAACTTCAAGAAAGTTGAAAAATTGCTCTCATCTTTTTATCCTATAAATTGACAATATAAGCCAACTGAAATTATGAGCATTTTTTTTCCTCTGGGATCAAGTTTCAGTGATCACATTAGTAGACCTTTTCTGCTGTTTCATTTGATCATCAGTCTCTATTTTTTTATATTTAATGTCAACAAAATTGAAGGAGTAAATTGTATACATGTGAATATACAGTGTGCAGTTTTTAGTTATTATGAAAATAAATGACTGGATTGTTTTATACTGAATGTAACCCCATAGATGGAGACAATTAGACACTGTGCAATGAAATGGATTTTATAGGGGTTTAAATGAAGAATATATGTAAAGCTACTAGTATATGTATGATTTGAGAATTTAATGATCGTCTATGTATAAATCTCCTAGAATACTGTGTATGTAAAGCTTTCACACAATGCCTGTTACAATGCAGTAGCATATAATTGTTCATTATTTTAGCACTATTTGATTTTGAGACAATGATCAGGTTTTGACTCTCAAGAAGAGATTAAGCACTTGAAATGTATCTGTGAGGCTTTCTAAAGGATGTGAGAAGTTGCCACAGAGAAAAAAAAATGGAACTCAGTGTTCCATTTTAGTGACTCTTGGTCATGATAAAAC
This sequence comes from Eonycteris spelaea, assembly GCA_003508835.1. Taxonomy (NCBI): domain Eukaryota; kingdom Metazoa; phylum Chordata; class Mammalia; order Chiroptera; family Pteropodidae; genus Eonycteris; species Eonycteris spelaea. Next base: position 315,530 of record PUFA01000490.1, on the reverse strand, counting down.
ATTTGCCTCACTATGAGGACTTTGTCAGAGTCCAGAGTACATTGTCATTCATTCATCTTGTCTTTTGAGTAGTTTCTGAAACAGATGGGGTATTTTCTATTGCTCTTTTAATTTTAGTGTACTCTGTTTAAAAAAGAAGAGACTATCATAAAATGAGCTGACTTCTTCTAATCATCCTTCCATTGTCTTCATGGACATAAGTTTGCATGAATATGCACGTTAGCTTCCTATTGGAAACCAATTTCAAGAAGACTTATGTTTTCATTTCCAAAAGAAGTTGTTTTAAAATAAGTAAACTGCAATGTACTTGTAAGCATAAAATTGCTATGAGTTTATCTCTCTCAGAGTTTCTAAAAGCAGCAGTATTGACATTTAGGGCCAGTACTTCTTCGTTTGGAACTGGGGGCATGGGGCGTGGGAGGAGACTACTCTGTACATTTTAAAGAGTTTAGCACCTCCCTAATATCCACTCACTAGGTACTAGTACCATTCAACCTACCTATGATTACCAAAATGTACACAAAGTTTGCCAAATATTCTCACAAAGGCAAAATTATCGCCAGGAGAGAATCGCTAAATATGATTAATGTTATTTTCTTTGTCCATATGACAAATGAAACAATTTGAGTAAAGACACTCCCTGAAGCTAAATCAGAATAATATTTGATAACAAGACTTCAGATGTTATTTTCCTAGTTTGTTCTGCAATATTTCTTAATTTCTATGATTTGAGTTCTTCTTTCATAATATGCATAATCAGAGAATATTAACATATAAATTTGAGAAAAACAAACATGTAGAAGTAAAGCTGAATATATATGTTTTATGAAGTAGGCCACGGTTGAGAGGAGATTATAATAAATTGGGATATTTTTGTTACAATTCTATGTAAGTAGATTTATTTTTCAGCTTTGTGTATGGGCAGAGAGAGAAATGCTGAGATGCTGTATTACATTCTGGTCATAAAAATAATGCAACACAGAAATTTAAACACTAAAACTGGTATTCCCTCTGTAAAAAATCTGCATTTAATTCAAGTCCTAAGGAAGTCTGGGTGACAACTCTGCAACTTTATTGCTCTTACATTGAGAATTGGAGGTTTGGGGCAAATGAATTTTATGGCCTGAGTTGAAAAATGCCAATTTTCTAGTGACATCAGACAAAAGCATTAATAGGTCAGAATTAAAGACATAATCAATATTTATCTCAAAAGAAATACATCCATAAATATTTTTTTCTCAGAATAAAATGTAATTTTTTGAAAGACATGAGTCAATACTCGCCACATTGATAGTATAAAGATACAGATTGGGAGTGACTCTTGATTGGGAATCCAACTTTCTCTTATTCAGCTGCTAACGCTGTTACATATGATGAAGACTTACCATGATTTATAATGACAGTGGTATCGGTTCTACGTAAGTTTGTTCTCTTATAGCATGGTAACGTTTTCCATCCTGTATCTCAAGGCAAATAATTTTGTTCTTTCAGGATGTTCACAACTATATAATAATATTGTCATAATTCTTTAAATTTTGTACAATGTTTGAACTGCTACAAGATCTCATTATTTCATTTCTCTGCATCTATTTTCAGTTACTCTAATTTTATGCTAAAATACCTAAGACAGGCAATAGATTAACAACAGAACTTAACCAAACCATCTGCTACCCTTTTCCAAGCACAAAAATAATGCCTATATTATTTGTATAATTGAAGAGAGCTAACTACAAAATTATGTGAAGAGCTAATAAACCTCCGTGAAATCATTCCAATTATCACACTGCCCACAGCTCAGGGATGCCTCTTGAATTATTATAGAGAAGAAAAACATAGATTTTAACATAAACAAGTCCAAAGGAGTGCATACAGTTCCATTAATTCTGTGCATGTGTGTTTAAAATCTCTCATAAACCTTTCATGTGAATGACTGTTAAAAATTTTGGAGTGTAATGCCATGCATTAATTTATATCAGTTTTATTATGAATCAGTGAGGTAGATAGAACACATATGCATGTTCCTATTTTAAAGGAAGAGGCAACTTCACTTATTTCACCATTAGAACCTTTGACCACTAGTCCGAGTAGCATATATGTGACTGGAACACCATCTCATAGGGAAAGCAGAGGCATCTACTGAACAGCTCTTGAGAGAACCTGCTGCTCTGATTAGTTCCAGTCTCAAGAGACCAGAAAAGGTGCTAATTATCCAACCTGTGGACATCTGAGATTCACATCTACTCAATGATCTACAGCTTTTGTCCCCAGAAGAAAAGGAAACAAGCATTAAAAAAATCTCTACTCTTAGCGATGAGTTCTTAAGACCCGTGAAACCCTGGTCTTCTCTAGATGCTCTGCTTCCTCTGAACTTGGCTTAGTTGTGAGTATGTTTAGGGAGTGGGAATGCAGGTTTATTAAAGCTTTTGATATTTCCTGTTATTCCGCACTAAAAGAATGTGTTACCAGGTGCATTTTTTCAGCGCTTTCCCAAACAGTCAGAAAATATCTTAACCTGCGGTTTATTTATCTTTCAAATGTTCTTTTTTTTGAGAAATGAGCAATATTACCTAACATCTGTACTTAATATTTGGGTGTGAGAGAGTGTGTATTTTTATGGCCTTTAATATTTGGTTCATACAGAAACGTAAGCTACTTGCTTATTTACAGGAAATTTCAGATATTCTCAGGAAAATAGAAACGAGGCATATAGAATTGTAACATATTTTAGGTATACTAAAAGGAAGGTACTTTCTTCTCAATCTTATATACTAGTTTTTGAAACTCCTTTACATTAATTTTATTTTAGTGGTTCCAGTAATACTATTTTAAGAATGAATTTCTATTTTACTTGAGTTTGTCTCCACAAACCTGGGCATATACACACGTCCTTGTTTCCCAGAGCTCGACTGGTTTGGCTACAATAAGCTGCTACTCCTTCCCACTACAACACAATTGTGCCTGAATATAACAGTCTTCAAATCAGAATATATTGTTTTCAAATTAGACTATCTCAACTAAATAGTTTTGTGTCTTTTAGTAGTGGGTTCTTACATTTTTAATCTGTGATTATTGTTAAGTTTTTTGCATGTGTGATTGGATATTTTGCTTTTTTATTGTAAATTATTTTATTTACAAACATTATTTTAAAGTATAAGTAGACTTATATGCTTGTGAATTTATATGTATAACATAATATTTCACATAACAATTTATCCGTTATATGTTTATAGATATATAATATTCTGCAATAACATAACTCAATGAACAAGAAATGATATATAATATTTATTTATAATATTTTATAATAAATTCAGCCTAAATATTGTGTCAACATAATCATATTATGTGGGCAAATAACCAAAAAAGCACATAGGTAGACAGTGTAGGTCTGGTTAATAACTACGGACCTACAGTCTGGCGAGGTCACAATTTTGAAAATTTTTGATCGGCATTTGGCTGCGTTCATTTTTTCACTACAATGATATGATTTTTCTTTGTGATTTTTCTCACCAATATCCTTATCAGTAACTATGTCTTTCCTCACTAATGATTATATATTTTCCAACATTTCTTTGGAGTCATAAATCAAAAATAAATTACAGTGAAGGAATTTCACATGTTTTAAAAAAACACTTCATTTTCATCCTGACATTTCAAGACATTAATCTTAAAGTTGGAAAATTGCATTTGAGCATACCATTAAGTTATAAAACTAAAATTTCCTGTATTTGTTTTTCTGAGAAAACATTCACTCTTATTAATATTCTAAAGCAGTCTCTTTATCAGGAAGACGACAATGAGTGACTTCAAAAGCCCTGATTTAGTAACAGAATGAACCTATATTCTTGGTGTTCTTCTAATATCATGGGAGAAAGGCATACCTCGATCGTAGGTAACGCTTTTCTCTATGTGTATTTTTTTTTATTATGAGTTCAATAGATAAAGTTGTCACTAGAAATCTTAGTGCCAGTTTTTTAGAATCACACTAGATTTTTCTGGGTCCTGGTGTTGAATGTCAATCATCAATATCACATTAGTTCACATCTCCCACATGAAACCTCATAGCAGTTAAATTGCCGGCAACTCAGTTTCTTCTTTTTTCTCTAAATGAGAAATGGGAATATTATTTCCAACAACTCATTTTTCTTTCCTTGGATGAAGTTAGACTGGATTCATTGTGCTTCCTAAAGCCATTGATCTAAAATATGATAGGATCTAAAAACAACAAGAAAAAAGAAGAACAAAAAAGAAAACATAATATATATTAGAGAGAGAGAAAGGATTTTTACAACCTCAGTTTGTAAGAGGTGAGCTTATATACTCATAGATGAAGATTTTGGTTTTCATTTAGTAATACCCTGAAGATTACACCCAAGCTTACCCAAATCCTGACCTCAGTAGACTTCAAGTTCCATGGTGCACAGCTTCTATTTCTTTCTTGTGATTTCTAATGCCTAGCACAGAGCCCGGCATAAAAGGAATGGTTGTTATTTTAAGCCACCAATTTGTGGCAACTTGCATAGTAGCAATAGGAAACTTATACACTATATAGTAGAGTACCCACTGTCATTTCCTATTCACCTCCCCTTCTTTTGATCATAGTCTTATCACCATTAAATATAGTACATCAATAGGTATTTATTTTCTTAATAAAAAATAAGCTCATTGAAAGCATGACATTTTTTTATTCACTGCTTTATTTCTACCAAATATAACATATCTTGGCACAGGGTAGTAATGTACATTTTGAATGCATGAAAGCATACATGCATTAAATTATTATATTTAACCAAAATATTGTTAAATTAACATCATACCATTATACATTAGTACAATGTCAGAAAACAAGTGAAACAAAGATGCAGCCTACATTTATGAAAGCTGGATGCATCTGATAGGTATAGTTTCGTACCTTACTCAACATTGTCTCTCTACATGGATGTTTAAGGATTCTTGTTTTAATGTTATAAAAATCAAATGTGAATGTAAAGTTATACAAACGATGCAAAAGGGGAAACTTTTCAAGTAAATTGCACTGCTATTTTTGGTTGGCCTAAATGTTAAATAGCAAATGAAAGATTGTTCCAATTCTTTCTGCAGTTTCAACGCTTCCAAGGGCAAAGCACTGTTGCCGAATTGGGGAATCTGAGGCAGTTCTGATGTTTGAGATTTAGAAAGGAAGGGAATTGTGTATTATGAAAGCAAACACATGAGTTAACTGCCTATGAAAAGGAGAGACCGGTTAGCCACATGAAAGGAAATAATTTCTGTCACAGAGGCCACAGTTTGTATCACGTGTAAGCAAAAGAGTTATATAAGTCACAGAATGAGTCAGGGGCATGGTATGGACATATCTGGATTTCATGTGACAGTTCTATCAATGAAAAGTTTTGACTCTAAGAGGTTTCCTTACTCCAATTTTTAGGATGTGGAACCTGAGAAGCAGGGAATAAAATAATCTCTAGTTCCCATGAATTGAATCACTACAGGTATTTTCTAGTACACATAAGGTCCACGGCTGAAGTTAATTTCTTTTCTTCATCTAACGACAGGGTAAAGCTCAATGGTCTTTGCTGTTATGGATACCAGATCATGGAGGAAATCATACTATTTCATCTGAGTGGTATCATCTGTTCTGCAGCTAAAGAGCTGAAAAACCTGAACGCATGGCAGGTTGGAATCATACAGGTGTGAAGGAATTCATTCTGGTAGGTTTAACGGAAAATCCAAATTTGCAGATCCCTCTCTTTCTGCTTTTTACCTTTATTTACTTATCACTATGGTAGGTAATTGGGGACTGATCGCTCTGATCTGGTTAAATGCTCCACTTCATACTCCAATGTACTTCTTTCTTAGCAACCTCTCTTTTTGTGATATCTGCCTCTCTACTGTCTTGCTCCTAAGATGCTGGCAATTTCCTATCAAAGACAAGTCCAGCACATTTTCTGGCTGTGTTTGCAGAGTTTTTTTTTCTAGTATATGGAACACAGAGGGCTTCCTCCTGTCTATGATGGCCATTGATCGCTATGTGGCAATAGCCAATCCCTTGTTGTATGTAGTCATTATGACCCAAAGGGTTTGTATCCAGATGGTCCTTGCATCTTACTTGGGCGGCCTCATCAGCTCTGACACACACAATAGGTTTGCTGAAACTAGACTTCTGTGGTCCTAACATTGTGAATCATTATTTCTGTGACATCCCCCCTCTTCTGAGGCTCTCTTGTTCTGATGTTCATAATAATGAGATGCTGATTTTCATATTTTCTGGGGTCTTTGCAATGTTCACTTTCATATCATCGTGGTCTCTTACATCCGCATCATCATTGCCATCCAGAGAATTCATTCAGCTGAGGGGAGATTCAAAGCCTTCTCACTTGTGCCTCCCACTTGACCGCTGTGACATTATTCTATGGGTCTGGAACCTTTAGTTACTTCCAGCCAAGCTCTCAGTATTCCTTGGAACAAGAGAAGGTCTCTGCTGTGTTTTATACTTTGGTGATCCCCATGCTAAACCCACTGATTTACAGTCTCAGGAATAAGGATGTGAAAGATGCTGCAAAAAGGTGTGTATTTTGGAAGAAACCTCAACTTGACTCAATATCGTCTATTGCTTTTTTAACATAACATTGACCTGTACATAGAAAATTTCTTGAAAATCATACCACAGATATGATCACATAAAGTACTATAATTGATGTACTCTTATGCAAATTGACACATAAACGATAGTTAACTATTGCTGCAAATTTGTTTTATCCTTGAATCTCCTCTGTTAGTTTAAAATGTTTCAAAATAAAAAGTTAAAGGACATAGGTAAATGTATTTATAATATAATAGCACATTCTTACTTCTTGGTGGAGGTAGTAGCTTTTGACTAATACAGCATTTTTCAAAAGTAATGAGTTAAAAAAGCAAGATATAGACTTTATATGTCGATAAACCTGAGTGGTTATTAAGGAAACCAGAATTGGGGGGGGTTTAGAACTCAGAAAGATGTAGAATGGACGGTGAGCTGACTATATCTCAGCGATTCAGGGCACCCTTGAAAATGCAGGCTTCATGCACGAAGGGCTCTGCCAGCTTTCAGACGAACCAGTAGAGCTGTTGGGAGATATTTTGATGGCTATGCCGCACATGATTGCATTTCCTTTGAGAGCTTCAGCCATATCCAGCCTGAGCAGACCTGAGAGCAAATAATAGATACTAGAAGAAAGAGATAATTGATGGTAGATAAATGATAGATGGTATATTGATGATGAAGATGATAGGTAGATAAATATATGATAGATAATAAATAGATAGATGATAGATAACAGATTATAGATAGATCAACAGTTTTAAGTGAAGAACTTTTGAGAAATGAGAGGGACTTTAGCAATGTCTCAAAAATACAAAAAGTAAAGATTGTGACTAGCAGAACTAGGAGCAACTGATTCTGAACTTGTGCCTTCTGATTGTTCTGAGGGAAAGAGAAAACAGTGGACCTGTAACCAATTATGTAGAATGACAGATGAACTGGATTATATAGAATTGAACACACAGATGTTTTTCCCTACTGAAGTAGGAAGGGGATGTGGGTGGAGAGTTGAGAAGCTGATTTGGGCCACAGAGGCAGGTTGAAATCTCCTCTACTCTTGCTGTGCTTAGAAGATACACGGTCCTACCAGAGAGAGGAGCAGAAATAAATATAATGTAGGTTTTCATCTCAATATACTTGCAAGATTTTAATCCTGATTTAAGTCAAGCACAGAAGGACTAGAATTTTCTTTCCACAGGACTAGAAGATGATTACTGATGCTACACATTCAGAATGAGTTGGAAAGGCAGTGATATCTTTCTCAGCCTCTAAGTGCTTGGTGAGTCATGTCCCTCCAGAGGTAGAAGCCTGCATTAGGTGCTAGGCCAGCAGCTCCCTGAAGATATTTGCTGCAATTGGAAGAGGTGTAGGGCTGGAGGCCAAATTCCAAACCTCAAAGAATAAACACTGTGTTTCCTACAGTGTTTAAGGGCTGGAGGGAGAGTCTCAGTTCTTAATTAAAATTTTGGGAAATCTATACTCCTGAAACAGGGGCAAAGCATAAGAAAACCAGAAGTCCAATCGGTAATTAAATTCACATAAGCAGTGTCATTCTTCATGCCTTTTCAGGAAAGTGAAACACTCCCTGTAGAAGTAATGTCATCCCCAGTTACTGTGAAGGTTTTAATTTCACGTAAAAGCCAGAATGTATAAAAATTAAGACAGCACAAAATATAAGCTGTACCATAGAAGAGGTACATTCAGGAGTATGAAAAAGAGTTCAAAAATACAATGTTTAACATTTTAAATAAAATTGATATAAAGTTAGAAAATTTGGTTAAGTCGAAATATGTCAAGAGAGGATTAATACATTTAAACAGGATCATTCTATCCTCTGCTTCTATGAATTGACTACTTTAGAAACGTCGTATAAATGAAATTACACAGTAATTGTCTTTTTTATTACTTGCTAATTTCACTTACATAATATCCTCCAGTGGACCCGTTGTATCACAATGGCAGGATTTCTCTCTTTTTTCAGTTGGAATAATAGTTTCTTGAATGAAATACCACATTTTCTTTATCCGTTCATTGGATGATGGGCATTTAGGTTGTTTTTATACCTTGGCTATTGTGAATAATAATGAGGTGGCCATGAGTGTGCAGCTGTCTCTCTGGGAGGGAGGGGAAATGGGAAGCTGTTCAATGGGTATAAAGTTTCAGTTCTACAAGATGAATAAGTTCTAGAGATCTGCTGTATAACAGACTGCTTGTAGTTGGCAATTCTCTTATGTGTACTTAAACATTGGTTCAAAGGTGAGATCTCATGTTAACTGTTCCTACAACACAACAGAATACTACTCAGCCAAGGAAAAGATGAAATACTACCTTTTGCGACAACATTAATGGATCTTAGAATATCATACTCAGTGAAAAAGGAGGATGGAAAAAGTGGAGAACTGTATTGTATGATTTCACTCATATGTGGGTTCTAAACCGAAAGCAACAAATGAACAAATAATATATATAAAGAAAAGCTCATAAACACTAATAACAGTATGAAGGGTACTAGAGAGAAAGGGCATGGGAGAAGGCAGAAGAGGGTTAAAAAGGTCATAGTATGTGGTGACGGAAGACTTGGCTTTGGGTGACAAACACACAATGCCATGTAGATATGATGTATTATTCAATTGTACATTTGAAATTCATAATTTAATTAACCAACGTCTCCCCAGTAAATTAAATAAAATAAAACAAAACAAAGTAAAAAATCTTGAGGAAATTTTTAGAGGCTGATCAATATGTCTTTAATATTACTTGTGGTTAAGGTTTCATGGGTGTATCCACTTGTCCAAATACATTCATTTTCTATATTAAATATGTGCAGTTTTTCTAAAACGATGAACTTTATAGCTGCTTTAAAACTAGCATTCTGAAATGAAAAGAAAATTCCACAAAAGTTAAAAATAAGAACTCACAGGAAGGATTTAAGGCATATCACATAAAGCCTTAGACAAGACTGATGAACTCAAATACACTCCAATATAAATTCAACTATAACACAATAAAGAAAAAAAATTAGAAGAGAAAGCAGGCACAGGAGACATGTGTGACCCAATCAGATTGTATGAAATACATGTAATTCATATTCTAAAAAAAGGGAGAGAATGGATAAAAAAATATTTTATGATAAAATGTCTAATCTTGTTCAAAACTTATAAGTATTCAACAAACATATATCCCAAGTCCAAAGGACAGAGAAATTCCTACATGGGCACTTTATGGTCAATGGAACAACAGTTAAGATTTTGGGTCGACTTTTCAAAGAACTTATATAATGTGGGGCAAATGGATTGACATTTTTAAAGTATGCAAGAAAAAGAACACGTCTAATATTCTATCTGCAGGGGAAAAAGTTCTTCAAAAATAGACAGAAAAAATAAACACAGTATTTAAAAAGAAAAAAGCTGGGAGAACCTTTCATACTATATAATGAGACACACTGAAAAAGTTTTAGGCAGAAAGAAATTATCCCAATGCCAATACAGAACATAAATGGAGAAAAACATCCACAAGGGGAAATATATAAACAATTGAAAGAATACTGACTGTTTAAGAAGTACAAACTTCAAAGTTGCAAAATAAGTCATGAGGAAGTAATGTACCACACAGGGAATAGAGTCAATAATATCACAATAACTGTTGTGGTGGGTCCAATCTAAGACCCAAGGAGCCAATGGAGATGAATTGAGCCTTTATTAGCCAGCCTGACACTGACTCTCTGCCACACAGGATAACTACACCCTTAACATTAGCATAAGTTGGTCATTAGCAAATCTATGCACAGAGTATCTCCTAGAACTCCACCCTGTTTAACATTAAACAATGGAAGCAGAAGTTGTCCATTTGAAAATTTTCCACGCTTAACAATAGCTACATACAGTGACACTTACTAGACTTATTGTGGTGATCACTTTATAAGGTATATAAATGTCAAATCACTATGAAGTACACTTGACACAAATATAATACTGTATGTCAACTATAATTAAAAATACATTTTTCAAAAAGAATATTTATTGATTACAGCCACACCAAAAATGAGTTGCTAAGGAAATTAGAACACATGGAGAAGGAAAACATAGGATGGAAATAACATAACTGACAGAAAGAGATAAAGTGTTGAAAGTTTCTTCTAGTGTTATGTCTATTATTGATTTAAAAGGTTTCTGATAAGGAAGAGCTATATTACAATTTCTCTTGCTTATCGAAAAAAGATTTTGAAATACCTAGACAAAAGACTCCAATAAATAAGACACAATTGAAGAGTAAAGTTTTGATTAATTTACTAGTACACTAGGAAGGAATGAAATTTGCAAGGGAAAATATACATCTGATAGTGAGATGCTCCATGCAGAAGGAACTACGCTAGTATTTACACACAAATATGAAGAGTGACAAACTAATCTAGGGTTTTTAACCCTTAGCTAGTGCCCTTTTGAGCTAGATGATTTTCTGTTGTGGAGGTGATCCTGTTCTTTGTATGTTAACTCTAGGACAACCAAAGTGTATCTAGACATTGTCAAATATGCCTTGGGGGGAGGGTGTTGGGAGTGTAAAACTCCAAGGTTGAGAGCCATATATTGGGTTTTTTAAAAAACCCCAATATATGTTTTTTATAAGAATTAGAAGGACACAGACCAATTAAAAGTAAAAAGATAGAAAAAGTTACACTGTGTAAACACATATTTAGAGGAAACTGGTGTCACTATATTCATATCAGAAAAAACAAACTTTAAGGGGAAATTATTATTATTTTAAAGGTGTATTTTTATGGTAAAATAAAAAGAATCTTATATTTGTATTTACCTAAACATTTCCTTCAAAACACTTCTCAGGAAGCTGATGAAAGTGAGAGGAATATCACAGATATAGCTGAAGGTTTTAAATAGCTCTCTGAGTAATTGACAGATAATAGCCAATACAAATAAATTATGGCATGATCAATTTTACTGACCTGGTAGAAATACATTGAACATTATGAAACTAGAAAATACGAGTTCTCTAAAATACACAGAGCGCATTTGAAAATTGATTATATATGTGTGTCATAATTTATAATGATACAGTGGTATCGATTCTAAGTAAGTTTGTTCTCTTATAGCATGGTAACACTTTCCATCCTGTATCTTAAGGCAAATAATTTTGTTCTTACTGGATCTTCACCACTATATAATAATATTGTCTAATTCTTTAAATTTTGTACAATGTTTGGACTGCTACAAGATTTCATTATTTCATTTCTCTACGTCTATTATATCTTACTCTACTTTTATGCTAAAATACCTAAGACAGGCAATAGATTAACAACAGAACTTAACCAAACCATCTGCTACCCTTTTCCAAGCACAAAATAATGCCTATATTATTTGTATAATTGAAGAGAGCTAACTACAAAATTACGTGAAGAGCTAATAAACCTCTGTGAAATCATACCAATATCACACTGCGCACAGCTCAGGGATGCCTCTTGAATTATTATAGAGAAGAAAGACATAGATTTTACATAAATAAGTCCAAAGGAGTGCATACAGTTCCATTATGTCTGTGCATGTGTGTTTAAAATCTCTCATAAAACTTCCATGAGAATGCGTGTTAAAATTTTGGCGTGTAATGCCATGCATTAATTTATAGTTTTATTATGAATCAGTGAGGTAGACAGAACACATATGCACGTTCCTATTTAAAGAAGCGACTTCACTTATTTCACCATTAGAACCTTTGACCACTAGTCCAAGTAGCATGTATGTGACTGGAACACCATCTCATAGGGAAAGCAGAGGCATCTACCGAACAGCTCTTGAGAGAACCTGCTGCTCTGATTAGTTCCAGTCTCAAGAGACCAGAAAAGGTGCTAATTATCCAACCTGTGGACATCTGAGATTCACATCTCCTCAATGAGCTACAGTTTTCGTCCCCAGAAGAAAAGGAAACAAGCATTAAAAAAATCTCTACTCTTAGCGATGAGTTCTTAAGACCCGTGAAACCCTGGTCTTCTCTAGATGCTCTGCTTCCTCTGAACTTGGCTTAGTTGTGAGTATGTTTAGGGAGTGGGAATGCAGGTTTATTAAAGCTTTTGATATTTCCTGTTATTCCACACTAAAAGAATGTGTTACCAGGTGCATTTTTCGGCGCTTTCCCAAACAGTCAGAAAATATCTTAACCTGCGTTTATTTATCTTTCAAATGTTCTTGTTTTGAGAAATGAGCAATATTACCTAACATCTGTACTTAATATTTGGGTGTGAGAGAGTGTGTATTTTTATGGCCTTTAATATTTGGTTCATAGAGAAACGTAAGCTACTTGCTTATTTACAGGAAATTTCAGATATTCTCAGGAAAATAGAAACGGGGCATAAAGAACTGTAACATATTTTAGGTATACTAAAGGAAGGTACTTTCTTCTCTATCTTATATAATAGTTTTTGAAACTCCTTTACATTAATTTTATTTTGTGGTTTCAGTAATAATATTTTAAGAATGAATTTCTATTTTTCTTGAGTTTGTCTCCACAAACCTGGGCATATATACACATACTTGTTTCCCAGAGGTCGACTGTTTTGCTACGAATCCTACTCCTTCCCACTACAACTCTAGTGTGCTTGATTATAACAATCTTCAAATCAGAATATATTGTTTTCAAATTAGACTGTCTAAGCTAAATCGTTTTGTGTCTTTTAGTAGCAGGTTTTTACAACTTTAATCTGTGGTTATTTTTAAGTTTTTTGCATGTGTGATTGGATATTTTGCTTTTTTATTGTAAATTATTTTTTTACAAACATTATTTTAAAGTATAAGTATAGTTATATTCTTGTGAATTTATATGTACAACATAATATTTCACATAACAATTTATCAGTTATACATTTATACATATATAATATTCTATAATAACATAAGCAATACTATGAACAAGAAATGATATAATATTTTTATAATATTTTATAATAAATTCAGCTATAAATATTGTGTCAACATAATCACATTGTGTGGTTAAATCTCCACAAAAACACATAGGTAGACAGTGCAGTTCTGGTTAACAACTATGAACCTACAGTATGGTGAGGTCACAATTTTGAAAATCATTAGCTTTTTGATCGGCATTTGGCTGTGTTCATTTTTTCACTACAATGACATGATTTTTCGTTATGTTTTTTCTCACCAATAGCCTTATCAATAATGATGTCTTTCCTCACTAATGATTATATATTTTCCAACATTTCTTTGGAGTCATAAATCAAAAATAAATTACAGTGAAGGAAGTTCACATGTTTTAAAAAAACACTTCATTTTCATCCTGACATTTCAAGACATTAATCTAAAGTTGGAAAATTGCATTTGAGCATACCATTAAGTTTAATAATAAATTTCCTGTATTTGTTTTTCTAAGAAAATATTCACGTTTATTAATATTCTAAAGCAGTCTCTTTATCAGGAAGATGACACTAATTGTTATCAAAAGCCCTGATTTAGTAACAGAATGATCCTATATTCTTGGTGTTCTGACATCATGGAGAAAGTCATACTTCGATCCTTGGTAACGCTTTTCTCTATCTGTTTTTTCTGAGTTCAATAAAGTTGTTACTAGAAATCTTACTGCCAGTTTTTTGGATACACTTTTCTTTGTCCTGGTGTTCAATCTTGTTACTCAATATCATATCAGTTCACATCTCCCACATGAAACCTCATAGCAGTTAACTGGCAGCAACTCAGTTTCCTCTTTTTTCTCTAAATGAGAAATGGGAATATTATACAAACTGTGTTTTCTTGTTTGTTTGTTTCTTTTTATGATTTGCTATACATGGTGAAATGTACAGCAGGCCAAGGGCAGAGCTATACTGGAACTCAAGCCTTCTCAGTCCTAATATACACCATGTGATGTTCTTATTAAATTACACAGATTGATGAAGAAAAAGTTCCTCATCAAAAAACATACAAATGTCCCTTCACCTCCAAGTTTTTTTTTCTTTTTTTTTAATTAATCTTATTTCTAGGTTATGAAACTCTGATTTTGTATTTTACAAACTGCTTTTATTGACAGGAAGAAACATTCTTGTCCTTCCAACAAGTGATTTTTCTTTCCTTGGAGGAAGTTAGACTGGATTCATTGTGCTTCCTAAAGCCATTGATCTAACACACAGATAAGATCTAAAAACAACAAGAAAAAAAAAGAAGAAAAAGAAGAAAACACAATATGTGTATATAGAGACACAGGATCTATTTTATAACCTCAGTTTGTAAGAGGTGAGCTTATATACTCATAGATGAAGATTTTGGTTTTCATTTAGTAGTACCCTGAAATTACATCCCAAGCTTACCCAAATCCTGACCTCAGTAGACTTCAAGTCCATAGGTGCACAGCTTCTATTTCTTTCCTGCGATTTCTAATGGCTATACAGAGCCTGGCATAAAAGGAATGGTTGTTATTTTAAGCCACCAATTTGTAGCAACTTGTTATACTAGCAAAAGGTAACTTATACACTATATAGTAGAGTACTCACTGTCATTTCCTATTCACCTGCCCTTCTTTTGATCATAGTACTTATCACCATTAAATATAGTACATCAATAGGTATTTATTTTCTTAATAAAAAATAAGCTCATTGAAAGCATGACATTTTTTTATTTCCTGCTTTATTTCTACCAAATATAACATATCTTGGCACAAGGTAGTAATGTTCATTTATTGAATGCATGAAAGCATACATATATTAAATTATTATATTTAACCAAATATTGTTAAATTAACATCATACCATTATACATTAGTACAATGTCAGAAAACAAGTGAAACAAAGATGCAGCCTACATTTATGAAAGCTGGATGCATCTGATAGGTATACTTTTGGTACCTCATACTCACACCTTGTCTATCTACATGGGTGTTTAAGGATTGTTGTTTTAATGTTGATAAAAACTAAAGATGTGAATGTAAAGTTATACAAAGATGCAAAAGGGGAAACTTTTCAAGTAAATTGCACTGCTATTTTTAGGTTGGCCTAAACATTAAATAGCAAATTCAATTCTTTCTGCAGTTTCAATGGTTCCAAGGGCACAGGCACTGTTGCCGAATTGGGGAATCTGAGGCAGTTCTGATGTTTGAGATTTAGAAAGGAAGGGAATTTTGTATTATGAAAGCAAACATCAAGAGTTAACTGCCTATGAAAAAGGAGAGACCGGTTAGCTTCATGATACGGAAACAATTTCTGTCACAGAGGCCACATTTTTAATCACGTGTAAGGAAAAGAGTTATATAAGTCACAGAATGAGTCAGGGGCATGGTATGGGCATATCTGGATTTGAATGTCACTTCTATCAATGAAAAGTTTTCCACTCAAGAGGGTTTCCTTACTCCAATTTCTAGGATGTGGAATCTGAGAAGCAGGGAATAAAATAAACTCTACTTCCCATGAATTGAATCACTACAGGTGGATTTTCTAGTACACATAAGGTCCTCTGTTGAAGGTATTTTCTTTTCTTCATTTAACAGAAGGGTAAAGCTCAATGGTCTTTGCTGTTATGGATACCAGATCATGGAGGAAATCATACTCTTTCATCTGAGTGGTAACATCTCTTCTGTAGCTAAAGAGCTGAAAAATCCTGAACGCATGGCAGGTTGGAATCATACAGGTGTGGAGGAATTCATTCTGGTAGGTTTAACAGAAAATCCAAATTTACAGATCCCTCTCTTTCTGCTTTTTACCTTTATTTACTTTATCACCATGGTAGGTAATTGGGGACTGATTGCTCTGATCTGGTTAAATGCTCCACTTCATACTCCAATGTACTTCTTTCTTAGCAACCTCTCTTTTTGTGATATCTGCCTCTCTACTGTCTTTGCTCCTAAGATGCTGGTCAATTTCCTATCGAAAGACAAGTCCAGCACGTTTTCTGGCTGTGTTTTGCAGAGTTTCTTTCTTGTAGTATATGGAACCACAGAGGGCTTCCTCCTGTCTATGATGGCCATTGATCGCTATGTGGCAATAGCCAATCCCTTGCTGTATGCAGTCATTATGACCCAAAGGGTTTGTATCCAGATGGTCCTTGCGTCTTACTTGGGCGGCCTCATCAACTCTCTGACACACACAATAGGTTTGCTTAAACTAGACTTCTGTGGTCCTAATATTGTGAATCATTATTTTTGTGACATCCCCCTCTTCTGAGGCTCTCTTGCTCTGATGTTCATAAAAATGAGATGCTGATTTTCATATTTTCTGGGCTCATTGCAATGTTCACTTTCATTGTCATCATGGTCTCTTACATCCACATCATCATTGCCATCCAGAGAATTCGTTCAGCTGAGGGGAAGCGCAAAGCTTTCTCCACTTGTGCCTCCCACTTGACTGCTGTGACATTATTGTATGGGTCTGGAACCTTTAGTTACTTCCAGCCAAGCTCTCAGGATTCCCTGGAACAGGAGAAGGTCTCTGCTGTGTTTTATACTTTGGTGATCCCCATGCTAAACCCACTGATTTACAGTCTCAGGAATAAGGATGTGAAAGATGCTGCAAAAAGGTGTATATTTTGGAAGACACCTCAACTTGACTCAATATCGTCTATGGCTTTTTTAACATAACATTGACCTGTACATAGAAAATTTCTTGAAAATCATATCACAGATATGATCACATAATGAAGTATAATTGATGTACTCTTATGCAAATTGACACATAAAAGATAGTTAACTATTCCTGCTAATTTGTATTATCCTTGATATCTTCTGTTAGTTTAAAATGTTTCAAAATAAAACATTAAAAGACAATTCTAAATGTATGTATAATACAATAGCACATTCTTACTTCTTGGTGGAGGGAGTAGCTTTTGACTAATACAGCATTTTTCAAAAGTAACAAGTAAAAGAAGCAAGATGTAGACTTTATATGTTGATAAACCTGAGTGGTTATTAAGGAAACCAGAACTGGGGTGGTTTACAACTCAGAAAGATGTAGACATGGAGAGGTGAGCTGACTTTATCTCAGGGATTCAGGGCACCCTTGAAAAGCCGGCGTCATGCACGAAGGGCTCTGTCAGCTTTCAGAGGAACCAGTAGAGCCTTTGGCAGATCCTTTGATGGCTACACCGCACATGATTGCATTTCCTTTGAGAGCTTCAGCCATATCCAGCCTGAGCAGACCTGAGAGCAAATAATAGATACAAGAACAAACAGATAATTGATGGTAGACAAATGATAGATGGTATATTGATGATGAAAATGAGAAGTAGATAAATACATGATAGATGATAGATAGATGATAGATAGATAACAGATTAAGATAGATCAACAGTTTTAAGTGAAGAACTTTTGAGAAATAGGGACGTTTAGCAGTGTCTCAACAATACCAAAATTAAAGATTGTGACCTAGCAGAACTAGGAACAAGTGATTCTGAACTTGTGCCTTCTGACTGCTCTGAGGGAATGAGAAAACAGTGGACCTATAACCAATTATGTAGAATGACAAGATGAACTAGAATATATAGAAATTTGAACACACTGCTGTTTTTCCCTAATGGAAGTAGGTAGGGGTTGCGGGTGGCGAGTGTGAGAAGCTGATTTCGGCCACAGAGGCAGGTTGAAATCTCCTCTACTCTTGCTGTGCTTAGAAGACACACGGTCCTACCAGAGAAAGGAGCCAGAAATAAATATAACGTAGGTTTTCATCTCAATATACTTGCAAGATTTTAATCCTGATTTAAGTCAAGCACAGAAGGGCTAGAATTTTCTTTCCACAGGACTAGAAGATGATTACTGATGCTAGACATTCAGAATGAGTTGGAAAGGCAGTGATATCTTTCTCAGCCTCTAAGTGCTTGGTGAGTCATGTCCCTCCAGAGGTAGAAGCCTGCATTAAGTTCAAGGCCATCAGCTCCCTCAAGATATTTGTGCAATGGAAGAGGTGTAGGGCCGGAGGCCAAATTCCAAACCTCAAAGAATAAAAACTGTGTTTCCTACAGTGTTTAAGGGCTGGAGGAAGAGTCTCAGTTCTTACTTAAAATTTTGGGAAATCTATACTCCTGAAACAGGGCAAAGCATAAGAAAACCAGAAGTCCAATTGGTAATTAAATTCACATAATCAGTGTCATTCTTCATGCCTTTTCAGGAAAGTGAAACACTCCCCTGTAGAACGTAATGTCATCCCCAGTTACTGTGAAGGTTCTAATTTCACGTAAAAAGCCAGAATGTATAAAAAAATAAGACAGCACAAATATAAGCTGCACCGTAGAAAGGTACATTCAGGAGTATGAAAAAGAGTTCAACAAATACAATGTTTAACATTTTAAATAAAATTGATATAAAGTTAGAAAATTTGGTTAAGTCAAAATATGTCAAAGAGATTAATACATTTAAACAGGATCATTCTATCCTCTGCTTCTATTAATTTTACTATTTTAGAAATTTCTTATAAATCAAATTACACTGTAATTGTCTTTTTTTAACTTGCTAATTTCACTTACATAATATCCTCCAGGTGACCTGTTGCATCACAAATGGCAGGATTTCCTCTTTTTTAAGTTGGAATAATACTTTCCTCTATGAATTTACCACATTTTCTTTATCCGTGCATTGTGATGGCATTTAGGTTTTTTTATACTTGCCTATTGTGAATAATAATGAGGTGACAGGAGTGTGCAGCTGTCTCCTGGGAGGGAGGGAAAATGTGAAGCTGTTCAATGGGTATAAAGTTCAGTCTACAAGAGGAATAAGTTCTAGAGATCTGCTGTATAACAGACTGCTTGTAGTTGCAATACTTTCATGTGTACTTAAACGTTGGTTCAAAGGTGAGATCTCATGTTAACTGTTCCTACAAACAACAGAATACTACTCAGCACAGGAAAAGATGAAATACTACCTTTTGCGACAACACGAATGATCTTGAGAATAATCTCAGTGAAAAAGGAGGATGGAAAAAATGGAGGACTGTATTTGTATGATTTCACTCATATGGGGATGTAAAACTGAAAGAAACAAATGAACAAATAAGTATATAAACAAAAGCTCATAAACACTAATAACAGTATAAAGGGTACTAGAGAGAAGGGCATGGGAGGAGGCAGAAGAGGGTAAAAAAGGTCCAATTTATATTGTGGCTGAAGACTTGGTTTGGGGTGAAGAACACACAATGCCATGTAGATATGATGTATTATTCAATTGTACATTTGAAATCTGCATAATTTAAGAAACCAACATCTCCCCAGTATATTAAATAAAATAAAACAAAACAAAGTAAAGAGACTTGAGGAAATTTTTAGAGGTGATCAATATGTCTTTAATCTTACTTGTGGTTAGTTTCATGGGTATATGCCCATGTCCAAATACATTACATTCTCTATATTAAATATGTGCAGTTTTTCTAAAAACGATTATACCTTTATAGCTGCTTTAAAAAAATAGCATTCTGAAATGAAAAGAAAATTCTATAGAAGTTAAATAAAGAATTATTTAAAAAGAAAAAAGCTGGGAGAACCTTTCATACTATATAATAAGACACAATGAAAAAAGTTTTAGGCAGAAAGAAATTATCCCAATGTCAATACAGAACATAAATGAGAAAAACATCCACAAGGGTAAATATATAAACAATTGAAAGAATACTGACTGATTAAGAAGTACAAACTTCAAAGTTGCAAAATAAGTCATGAGGAAGTAATGTACCACACAGGGAATAGAGTCAATAATATCACAATAACTGTTGTGGTGGATCAAATCGAAGACCCAAGGAGCCAATGGAGATGAATTGTGAGCCTTCAAAGCCAGCCTGAGACTGACTCTCTGCAGGCAGGATTAGAAGACATCAGTCCCCAGGCTCTGGAGGGGATGGCTTAAAAAGCCCCAAACCCCCCTCCAGCAAGCAAGAAATTTTATAGAAGCAGAGGCTGGCCATTAGCATATCTTTACACAGGATAACTACACCCTTAACATTAGCATAAGTTGGTCATTAGCATATCTTTGCACAGAGTATCTCCTAGAACTCCACCCTGTTTAACATTAAACAATGGAAGCAGAAGTTGTCCATTTGAAAATTTTCCACTTAACAATAGCTACATACAGTGACACTTACTAGACTTATTGTGGTGATCACTTTATAAGGTATATAAATGTCAAATCACTATGAAGTACACTTGACACAAATATAATACTGTATGTCAACTATAATTAAAAATACATTTTTCAAAAAGAATATTTATTGATTACAGCCACACCAAAAATGAGTTGCTAAGGAAATTAGAACACATGGAGAAGGAAAACATAGGAAAATAACATAACTGACAGAAAGATAAAGTGTCGAAAGTTTCTTCTAGTGTTACGTGTATTATTGATTTAAAAAGGTTTCTGATAAGGAAGAGATATATTACAATTTCTGTTGCTTATCAAAAAAGATTTTGAAATACCTAGACAAAAGACTCCAATAAATACGACAGAATTGAAGAGTAAAGTTTTGATTAATTTACTAGTACACAAGGAAGAAATGAAATTTGCAAGGGAAAACATACATCTGATAGTGAGATGCTCCATGCAGAAGGAACTACGCTAGTATTTACACACAAAAATGAAGATTGGCAAACTCAACTAGGGTTTTTAACCCTTAGCTAGTGCCCTTTTGGGCTAGATGATTTTCTGTTGTGGAGGTCATCCTGTTCTTTGTATGTTAACTCTAGGACAACCAAATGTATCAGACATTGTCAAATATGCCTTGGGGGGGGGGGGGGGCGGGGTTGGGAGTGCAAAATTGCCTACATTGAGAGCCACTAGAGTGGACTTTAAAAAAGAACCCAATATAGGTTTTTATAAGAAATACAAGGACACAGACCAATTAAAAGTAAAAAGATAGAAAAAGTTACACTGTGTAAACACATATTTAGAGGAAACTGTGTCACTATATTCATATCTGAAAAAACAAACTTTAAGGGAAATTATTATTATTTTAAAGGTGTATTTTTATGGTAAAATAAAAAGAATCTTAAATTTGTATTTACCTAAAATTTCCTTCAAAATACTTCTCAGGAAGCTGATGAAAGTGAGAGGAATTTCACAGATATAGCTGACGGTTTTAACATAGCTCTCTGAGTAATGACAGATAATAGCCAATACAAATAAAATTATGGCATGATCAATTTTACTGACCTGGTAGAAATACATTGAACATTATGAAACTACAAAATACTAATTCTCTAAAATACACAGGGAGCATTTGAAACTTGATTATATGTGTGTCATAATTTATAATGATACAGTGGTATCGGTTCTAAGTAAGTTTGTTCTCTTATAGCATGGTAACATTTTCCATCCTGTATCACAAGGCATATAATTTGTTCTTTCAGGATCTTCACAACTATATAATAATATTGTCATAATTCTTTAAATTTTGTACAATGTTTGGACTGCTACAAGATTTCAGTATTTTATTTCTCTGCATCTATTATAACTTACTCTACTTTTATGCTAAAATACCTAAGACAGGCAATAGATTAACAACAGAACTTAACCAAACCATCTGCTACCCTTTTCCAAGCACATAAATAATGCCTCTATTATTTGTATAATTGAAGAGAGCTAACTACAAAATTATGTGAAGAGCTAATAAACCTCTGTGAAATCATGCCAATTATCACACTGCCCAGAGCTCAGGGATGCCTCTTGAATTATTATAGAGAAGACATAGATTTTAACATAAACAAGTCCAAAGGAGTGCATACAGTTCCATTAATTCTGTGCATGTGTGTTTAAAATCTCTCATAAAACTTTCATGAGAATGCGTGTTAAAATTTTGGAGTGTAATGCCATGCATTAATTTATATCAGTTTTATTATGAATCAGTGAGGTAGAGAGAACACATATGCATGTTCCTATTTTAAAGGAAGCAGGCAACTTCACTTATTTCACCATTAGAACCTTTGACCACTAGTCCAAGTAGCTAGTATGTGACTGGAACACCATCTCATAGGGAAAGCAGAGGCATCTACTGAACAGCTCTTGAGAGAACCTGCTGCTCTGATTAGTTCCAGTCTCAAGAGACCAGAAAAGGTGCTAATTATCCAACCTGTGGACATCTGAGATTCACATCTACTCAATGAGCTACAGTTTTGTCCCCAGAAGAAAAGGAAACAAGCATTAAAAAAATCTCTACTCTAGCGATGAGTTCTTAAGACCCATGAAACCCTGGTCTTCTCTAGATGCTCTGCTTCCTCTGAACTTGGCTTAGTTGTGAGTATGTTTAGGGAGTGGGAATGCAGGTTTATTAAAGCTTTTGATATTTCCTGTTATTCCACACTAAAAGAATGTGTTACCAGGTGCATTTTTTCAGCGCTTTCCCAAACAGTAAGAAAATATCTGAACCTGCCGTTTATTTATCTTTCAAATGTTCTTGTTTTGTGAAATGAGCAATATTACCTAACATCTGTACTTAATATTTGGGTGTGAAGAGTGTGTATTTTTATGGTCTTTAATGTTTGGTTCATACAGAAACGTAAGCTACTGCTTATTTTTAGGAAATTTCAGATATTCTCAGGAAAATAGAAACGGGGCATAAAGGACTGTAACTTATTTTAGGTATACTAAAGGAAGGTACTTTCTTCTCAATCTTATAGTTTTTGAAACTCCTTTACATTAATTTTATTTTGTGGTTTCAGTAATAATATTTTAAGAATGAATTTAGATTTTTCTTGAGTTTGTCTCCACAAACCTGGGCATATACACAGGTACTTGTTTCCCAGAGCTCGACTGGTTTTGCTACTACAAGCTGCTACTCCTTCCCACTACACTCTAGTGTGCCTGATTATAACAGTCTTCAAATCAGAATATATTGTTTTCAAATTAGACTATCTAACTAAATAGTTTGGTGTCTTTTAGTAGTGGGTTTTTACATTTTTAATCTGTGATTATTGTTAAGTTTTTTGCGTGTGTTATTGATATTTTGCTTTTGTATTGTAAATTATTTTATTTATATACATACAGTATGCATTATTTTAAAGTATAAGTACACTTATATGCTTGTGAATTTATATGTACAGCATAATATTTCACATAACAATTTACAGTTATACATTTATACATATATGATATTCTATAATAACATAAGCAATACAATGAACAAGAAATGATATATAATATTTATTTATAATATTTTAAATAAATTCAGCTATAAATATTGTGTCAACGTAATCATATTCTGTGGGCAAACCTCCACGAAAACACATAGGTAGACAGTGCAGTTCTGGTTAACAACTATGGACCTACAGTATGGCGAGGTCACAATTTTGAAAATCATTAGCTTTTTGATCGGCGTTTGGCTGATTTCATTTTTTCACTACAATGATATGATTTTTCTTTGTTTTTTTTCTCACCAATAGCCTTATCAATAATGATGTCTTTCCTCACTAATGATTATATATTTTCCAACATTTCTTTGGAGTCATAAATCAAAAATAAATTATAGTGAAGGAATTTCACATGTTTTAAAAAAACACTTCATTTTCATCCTGACATTTCAAGACATTAATCTTAAAGTTGGAAAATTGCATTTGAGCATACCATTAAGTTATAAAACTAAAATTTCCTGTATTTGTTTTTCTAAGAAAATATTCACGCTCATTAATATATATAAAGAGGTCTCTTTATCAGTGAGATGACACTGAGTGATATCAAAAGCCCTGGTTTAGTAACAGAATGAAACATTCTTGTCCTTCCCAACAAGTGATTTTTCTTTCCTTGGAGGAAGTTAGACTGGATTCATTGTGCTTCCTAAAGCCATTGGTCTAACACACAGATAAGATCTAAAAACAACAAGAAAAAAAAAAAGAAGAAAAAGAAGAAAACACAATATGTGTATATAGAGACACAGGATCTATTTTATAACCTCAGTTTGTAAGAGGTGAGCTTATATACTCATAGATGAAGATTTTGGTTTTCATTTAGTAGTACCCTGAAATTACATCCCAAGCTTACCCAAATCCTGACCTCAGTGGACTTCAAGTTCCATAGGTGCACAGCTTCTATTTCTTTCCTGCGATTTCGAATGGCTATACAGAGCCTGGCATAAAAGGAATGGTTGTTATTTTAAGCCACCAATTTGTGGCAACTTGTAATAGTAGCAAGAGGAAACTTATACACTATATAGTAGAGTACCACTGTCATTTCCTATTCACCTCCCCTTTTTGATCATAGTACTTATCACCATTAAATATAGTACATCAATAAGTATTTATTTTCTTAATAAAAAATAAGCTCATTAAGCATGATTTTTTTATTCACTGCTTTAACTCTACCAAATATAACATATCTTGGCACAAGGTAGTAATATTCATTTATTGAATGCATGAAAGCATACATATTAAATTATTATATTTAACCAAAATATTGTTAAATTAACATATACCATTATACATTAGTACAATGTCAGAAAACAAGTGAAACAAAGATGCAGCCTACATTTATGAAAGCTGGATGCATCTGATAGGTATAGTTTCGGTACCTCATACTCACACCTTGTCTATCTCTACATGGGTGTTTAAGGATTGTTGTTTAATGTTGATAAAAACCGAAGATGTGAATGTAAATTATACAAAGATGCAAAAGGGGAAACTTTTCAAGTAAATTACACTTCTACTTTTTTTTGGCCTAAATGTTAAATAGAAATGAAAAGATTGTTCCAATTCTTTCTCCAGTTTCAATGGTTCCAAGGGCACAGGCACTGTTGCCGAATTGGGGAATCTGAGGCAGTTCTGATGTTTGAGATTTAGAAAGGAAGGGAATTTGTATTATGAAAGCAAACAACATGAGTTAACTGCCTATGAAAAAGGAGAGACCGGTTAGCCACATGATACGGAAATAATTTCTGTCACAGAGGCCACATTTTGTATCACGTGTAAGCAAAAGAGTTATATAAGTCACAGAATGAGTCAGGGGCATGGTATGGGGCATATCTGGATTTGAATGTCAGTTCTATCAATGAAAAGTTTTCCACTCAAGAGGGTTTCCTTACTCCAATTTAGGATGTGGAACCTGAGAAGCAGGGAATAAAATAATCTCTAGTTCCCATGAATTGAATCACTACAGGTGGATTTTCTAGTACACATAAGGTCCACTGCTGAAGTTAATTTCTTTTCTTCATCTAACGACAGGGTAAAGCTCAATGGTCTTTGCTGTTATGGATACCAGATCATGGAGGAAATCATACTATTTCATCTGAGTGGTATCATCTGTTCTGCAGCTAAAGAGCTGAAAAAACCTGAACGCATGGCAGGTTGGAATCATACAGGTGTGAAGGAATTCATTCTGGTAGGTTTAACGGAAAATCCAAATTTGCAGATCCCTCTCTTTCTGCTTTTTACCTTTATTTACTTTATCACATGGTAGGTAATTGGGGACTGATCGCTCTGATCTGGTTAAATGCTCCACTTCATACTCCAATGTACTTCTTTCTTAGCAACCTCTCTTTTTGTGATATCTGCTCTCTACTGTCTTGCTCCTAAGATGCTGGTCAATTTCCTATCAAAAGACAAGTCCAGCACGTTTTCTGGCTGTGTTTTGCAGAGTTTCTTTTTTGCAGTATATGGAACCACAGAGGGCTTCCTCCTGTCTATGATGGCCATTGATCGCTATGTGGCAATAGCCAATCCCTTGTTGTATGCAGTCATATGACCCAAAGGGTTTGTATCCAGATGGTCCTTGCGTCTTACTTGGGTGGCCTCATCAACTCTCTGACAAACACTAGTAGGTTTGCTGAAACTAGACTTCTGTGGTCCTAACATTGTGAATCATTATTTCTGTGACATCCCCCCTCTTCTGAGGCTCTCTTGTTCTGATGTTCATAATAATGAGATGCTGATTTTCATATTTTCTGGGGTCTTTGCAATGTTCACTTTTGATCATCGTGGTCTCTTACATCCGCATCATCATTGCCATCCAGAGAATTCGTTCAGTTGAGGGGAGACACAAAGCCTTTCTCCACTTGTGCCTCCCACTTGCCGCTGTGATATTATTCTATGGGTCTGGAACCTTTAGTTATTCCAGCCAAGCTCTCAGTATTCCTGGAACAGGAGAAGGTCTCTGCTGTGTTTTATACTTTGGTGATCCCCATGCTAAACCCACTGATTTACAGTCTCAGGAATAAGGATGTGAAAGATGCAGCAAAAGGTGTATATTTTGGAAGAAACCTCAACTTGACTCAATATCGTCTATGGCTTTTTTAACATAACATTGACCTGTACATAGAAAATTTCTTGAAAATCATATCACAGATATGATCACATAAAGAACTATAATTGAGGTACTTATGCAAATTGACACATAAACATAGTTAACTATTCCTACAATTTGTATTATCCTTGAATCTCTTCTGTTAGTTTAAAATGTTTCAAAATAAAAAGTTAAAAGACATAGGTAAATGTATTTAAAATATAAAGCACATCTTACTTCTTGGTGGAGGAGTAGCTTTTGACTAATACAGCATTTTTCAAAAGTAACAAGTAAAAGAAGCAAGATGTAGACTTTATATGTTGATAAACCTGAGTGGTTATTAAGGAAACCAGAACTGGGGTGGTTTAGAACTCAGAGATGTAGACATGGAGAGGTGAGCTGACTTTATCTCAGGGATTCAGGGCCCCTTGAAAATGCAGGCTTCATGCACGAAGGGCTCTGCCAGCTTTCAGAGGAACCAGTAGAGCTTTTGGCAGAGACTTTGATGCTACGCGCACATGATTGCATTTCCTTTGAGAGCTTCAGCCATATCCAGCCTGAGCAACCTGAGACCAAATAATAGATACAAGAACAAACAGATAATTGATGGTAGATAAATGATAGATGGTATATTGATGATGAAGATGATAGGTAGAAAATACATGATGATGATGATAGATAACGGATTAGATAGATCAACAGTTTTAAGACATCTGCTATTCTACATCGATCACTCCTAAAATGCTGGTGAATTTTTTAACATCCAGGAAAAGCATCTCTCCCTATTTTGTGTACTACAAATGTTTTTCTTTTGCTGTTTTGCTGATCTGATGCCTTATCCTGGCAGCAATGGCATATGACTGCTACGTAGCCATCTGTAACCCATTGCTCTATCCTAGGCTGATGTCTATAAGAGTCTGTATCTGCTTCATTGTTTGGCATACTTCAGTGGAAGTATGACTTCAATGGTCCATGCTGCCTCACATTCAGGCTGCCATTTTGTGGCTCCAGTATCATCAACCATTTTTTCTATGATATTCAACTCTTCTTGCTCTGTCATATGAAGCTACCCATGATACCCATATTAATGAGCTTCTGCTCTTTGCCTTGTGTGGCTTCATCCAGATCAGCACTTTCGTGGTCCATATTTATCTATACTTTTGTATCCTTATCACTGTTTTTAGCACAAGTCCCAGATGGCAGAAGCAAAACATTCTCTCCTGTGCCTCCAATCTCAAAGTCACCTTATTGTATGGAACACTCTTGTTTAAGTACTTATGTCCTATCATCAGGTATTCCCCAAAACACCGATAAAGTAGTTGCTTTTATACTGTTTTCTTTTTTTACCCATGTTTAACCCAATAATCTATAGCTTAAGAACAGTATGTAAAAGTGCCTTGCAAAAAACTGTTGAAAAAACACAATATTCAAATGAATAAGAATTGAATCACTGAAAAATATTTAAGGTATAACCTGCCTTTCCAATCTCATTATCAATACTATGCCTATGACCGCCACATATGTCAACTATTTTCAAATTATCTCATTTCTCCATTTTCCAGAAATAAAACAACTTTTCATCTCAGTGCTTTAAAACGCTCTTGTTCTTTCTTACAGAAATGTTCTCTCCAAAATTTTCTACTTCATGAAACGTTCCTGAATTAAAATAAATAATAATACTTGTTCTCCAGTTTGTTAACAATCTTTGTAATTATATGATTTATCATGTTGTATTGAAGGTATGTATTCACTTGCTTGTCAGCTCACCCATATTGGAAGCTCTGTGGTGGCAGGGAGTATATATTTTGGTTTACTTTTTTAATATTTCTAAGCATTGGTATATGGCATGTCCTCATTGCATGTGTGTTTAATGTATGAATAAAGATGGATGGATGGATGATGAATGGATGGATTGGTGATGGATGGATGGCTGCTGAATGGATGGATAGATGGATAAATGTATAGATAACTGAGAAAATCTAGTTTTCTGTTTGGGATAACATGTGTAGGTTCTGTACTTACAGAACATATACCATCAGGGAAATTTGATATGACTCATGATGGCAATGGTTGTTTCACTAACTCTCAGAAAATTAGATATCAACCATATAGTAAAAGACTTTCATATTAAAAGAGTGAAGTTGTAACACAGGAGTGAAATTATAACATGTGGTTTCTCTGTGGGCTACATTTGTTCTTATGAGGGTCCTGTACTTTTCCATTTACAGTGGGTACATACAAAACCAACCAAGTTTGTAAAGATCATCAATATTTTAAACTATATACATTACTATTTGCACACACATTACTGACATAATCTTTAAAGCTCTATCTTCCAGAAAAGGTGAAAAATTGCTCTGATTATTTTATTGTATAAATTGACAATGTAAATCAGTTGAAAGCATATGCATTTCTTTCTCTGTGATCAATTTCAATGATCAAATTAGCAGACATTTTCTGCAGTTGCATTTAATTTTTCAGTCTCCATTTTTTTTTTTGTTTTATGCCAACAAAATTGAAGGAGTAAATTCTATATATGTGAATATATAGTGTGCAGTTTCTAGTTATTATGAAAATAAATGACTGGATTATTTTATACTGAATGTAACTCTGTAAATGGAGATAATTAGACACTGTGCAATGAAATGGATTGTTTGGAGTTTAAATGAATGAATATATGTAAAGCTACTAGTATATGTATTATTGAGAATTAAATGATCATCTATGTATAAATATCTAGAATACTGTGTATGTAAAGCTTTTACACAATGCCTGTTACAATACAATGTCATATAATTGTTCAATATTTTACCACTACTTAAATTTAAGGCAATGATCAGGTTTTGACTCTCAAGAAGAGATTAGACACTTGAAAAATATCTATGAGGTTTTCCAAATGATATGAGACATTGCCACAGAGAAAAAAAAAAACAACACTGGATTCCAGTATTCAACTTAGTGACTTTTCATCATGATAAAATATTTGCCTCATTATAAAGACTTTATCAGAGTATAGAGTACAATGCCATTCATTTGTTCTTGTTTTTTGAGAAGTTTCTGAAACAGATGGGATATTTTGAATTCCTCTTTTAATTTTAGTGTACTCTCTTTTAAAAAGATGGATGAGAATCATAAAATAAACTGACTTCTAATCATCCTTCCATTGTCTTCATGGACACAAGTTTGCATGAGGATGCACATCAGCTTCCTTAACAGGGACCCATTTAATCTAAGACATATTTTTCATTTTCCAAAAATGGTTGTTTTAAAATAAGTAAACTACAATGTGTTTGTAAACATAAAATTGCTGAGTTTCTCTATCCCAGAGTTACTGAAAGTAGCAGTATTGACATTTTGGGCCATTACTTTCTTCGTTTGGAAATGGGAGCGTGGGGCATGGGAGAGGAATACCCTGTACATTTTTGGGTGTTTGGCAGCCTTCTTTGTATCCACTCACTAGATATTGGTAACATTCAACTTAATATGATCTCCAAAATGTACACAAAGTTTGCCTAATTCTCACAAAGGCAAAATTATCACCAGGAGAGAATCACTAAATATGATCAATGTTATTTCTTTGTCCATATGACAAATGAAACCATTTGAGTGAGGACACTTCCTGAAGCTAAATCAGAATAATTGGTAACAAGACTTCAGATGTCATTTTGCTAATTTTGTTCTGCATTATTTTTTAATTTCTATGTTTTGAGATCTATTTTGATAATACCAGTAACCAGAGAAAATTAACATATAAATTTAACAAAAACAACATGTAGAAGTAAAGTCAATATATGTTTTATGAAGTAGAGAGAAAATTATAATAAATTTAATAAATTGGGATATTTGTTACAATTCCATGTAAGTAGATTTATTTTTCTGCTTTGTCTGTGGACAGAGAGAAATGCTGAGAAGCTATATTACATTCTAGTCATAAAAATAATGCAATACACAAACTTAAAAACTAAAACTGGTGTTCCGTCTGTAAAAATATCTGCATTTAATTCAAGTCATAAGGAATCTGTGTGACAACTCTGCAACTTTATTGCTCTTACATTGAGAATTAGAAGTTCGGGGCAAATGAATTTTATGGCACGAGTTAAAAAATACAAATTTTTCTAGTGACATCAGACAAAATCATTTGTAGGTCAGAATTAAAGATATAATAAATATTTATCTCAAAAGAATACATCCATAAATATTTTTTCTCAGATTAAAAAATATTTTCTTGAAACACATGAGACAATACTCACCACACTGATAGCATATGGATAGAGATTGGGAGTGAGTATTGATTGGGAATCCCACTTTCTCTTATTCAGATGCTAACACTGTTACATATGATGAAGACATGCCATAATTTATAAGGATACATTGGTATCAGTTCTAACTAAGTTATTTTATTTCTCTGCATCTATTATAATTTAATTTATTTTTATGCTAAAATACCTAAGACAGGATAACAGATTAACAGAACTTAACAAAACCATCTCTACCTTTTCCAAACACATAAATAATGCCTATATTATTTGTATGATTGAAGAGAGCTAACTACAAAATTAGGTAAAGAGCTAATAAACCTCTGTGAAACATGCAAAATAACCACACGGCCCACAGCTCGAGGATGTCTATCAAATTATTATAGGAAGAAAAACAGATTTTAACATAAATAAGACCAAAGGAGTGCATACAGTTCAATTAATTTCATGCATGTGTGTGAATAATTTCTCATAAAACTTTCATGTGAATGACTGTTAAAAATTTGGAGTGTAATTTCATGCATTAATTTATATCAGTTTTATTATGAATCAGTGAGATAGATATGCACGTTCCTATTTAAAGGAAGAAGGCGACTTCATGTATTTCACCATTAGAACCTTAGAACACTAGTCCAAGTAGCATATATGTGACTGGAACACCATCTCATAGGGAAAGCAGAGGCATCTACTGAACAGCTCTTGAGAGAACCTGCTGCTCTGATTAGTTCCAGTCTCAAGAGACCAGAAAAGGTGCTAATTATCCAACCTGTGGACATCTGAGATTCACATCTCCTCAATGAGCTACAGTTTTTGTCCCCAGAAGAAAAGGAAACAAACATAAAAAAAATCTCTACTCTTAGCGATGAGTTCTTAAGACCCGTGAAAACCTGGTCTCTAGATTCTCTGCTTCCTCTGAACTTGGCTTAGTTGTGAGTATGTTTAGGAGTGGGAATGCAGGTTATAAAGCTTTTGATGTTTCCTGTTATTCCACACTAAAAGAATTTGTTACCAGCTGTATTTTTTCAGCGCTTTTCCTAAACAGCCAGAAAATGTCTTAACCTGTGGTTTATTTTTCTTTAAATGTTCTTTTTTGTGAAATGAACAATATTTATTTAATATCTATATTTAATATTTGAGTGTGAATGAGTGTGTATTTTTATGGCATTCAATATTTGGTTCATACAGAAATGTAAGCTACTTGCTTATTTACAGGAAATTTCAGATATTCTCGGAAAATAGAATATGGGGCATCAAGAATTGTAATGTATTTTAGGTATACTGAAAGGAAGATCTTTTCTTCTCAATCTTATATAATAGTTTTTGAAATATTTTACATTAATTTTATTTTGTAATTCCAGTAATACTATGTTAAGAATGATTTTCTATTTTTCTTGAGTTTGTCTCCACAAACCTGGGCATATACACACGTCCTTGTTTCCCAGAGCTCCACTGGTTTTGCTACGACAAGCTGCTACTCCTCCCCACTACAACTCTAGTGTGCCTGATTATAACAGTCTTCAAATCAGAATATATTGGTTTCAAATTGGACTATCTAAGCTAAATAGTTTGGGGTCTTTTAGCAGTGTTTTTTTATATTTTTAATCTGTGGTTATTGTTAAGTATTTTGCATGTGTTATTTGGTATTTTGCTTTTGTATTGCAAATTATTTTATTTATAAACCATACAGTATACATTATTTTAAAGTATAAGTAGACTTATATGCTTGTGAATTTGTATGTATAACATAATATTTTACATAACAATTTATCAGTTATACATTTATACATATATAATATTCTATAATAACATAAGCAATACTATGAACAAGAAATGATATATAATATTTATTTTAATATTTTATAATAAATTCAGCTATAAATATTGTGTCAACATAATCATATTCTGTGGGCAAATCTCCACAAAAGCACATAGGTAGACAGTGTTGGTCTGGTTAACAACTATGGACCTACAGTGTGGTGAGGTCACAATTTTGAAAAGTATTAGCTTTTTGATAGGCATTTGGTTGGGTTCATTTTTTTACTATAATGATATGATTTTTCTTTATGTTTTTTTTTCTCACCAATATCCTTATCAGTAACTATGTCTTTCCTCACTAATGATTATATATTTTCCAACATTTCTTTGGAGTCATAAATCAAAAATAAACTACAGTGAAGGAATTTCACATGTTTTAAAAAAAACTTTATTTTCATCCTGACATTTCAAGACATTAATCTTAAAGTTGGAAAATTGCATTTGAGCATACCATTAAGTTATAAAACTAAAATTTCCTGTATTTGTTTTTCTAAGAAAATATTCACGCTTATTAATATTCTAAAGCAGTCTCTTTATCAGGAAGATGACACTGATTGATATCAAAAGCCCTGATTTAGTAACAGAATGATCCTATATTCTTGTTATTCTTCTAATATCATGGGAGAAAGGTATACCTCGATCCAGGGTAAAGCTTTTCTGTATCTCTATTTTTTTTTATTATGAGTTCAATAGATAAAGTTGTTACTGGAAATCTTACTGCCAATTTTTTGGAATCACACTAGATTTTTCTGGGTTTTTTTTCTTTTTTAAATTAATCTTATTTCCAGGTTATGAAACTCTGAATCTGTATTTTACAAACTGCTTTTATTGACAGGAAGGAACATTCTTGTTATTTCAGACAAGTCAGTTTTCTTTTCTTGGAGGAAGTTAGACTGGATTCATTGTGCTTCCTAAAGCCATTGATCTAAAATATAGATAGGATATAAAAACAACAACAACAAAAAGAACAAAAAAAGAAAAACTATATATGTGTATGTAGAGAGAAAGGATCTATTTTATAACCTCAGTTTGTAAGAGGTGAGCTTATATACTCATAGATGAAGATTTTGGTTTTCATTTAGTAATACCCTGAAGATTACACCGCAAGCTTACCCAAATCCTGACCTCAGTAGACACAAAGTTCCATGGGTCCACAATTCTATTTCTTTCTTGCAATCTCTAATGCCTAGCACAGAGCCTGGCATAAAAGGAATGGTTGTTATTTTAAGTCACCAGTTTGTGGCAACTTGTTATATTCAGAATAGGAAACTTATACACTATATAGTAGAGTACCCACTGTCATTTCCTATTCACCTCCCCTTCTTTTGATCATAGAACTTATCACCATTAAATATAGTACATCAATAGGTATTTATTTTCTTAATAAAAACTAAGCTCATTGAAAGCATGACATTTTTTTATTCACTGCTTTAACTCTACCAAATATAACATATCTTGGCACAGGGTAGTAATGTACATTTGTTGAATGCAGAAAAGCATACATGCAATAAATTATTAATATTTAACCAAAATATTGTTAAATTAACATCACCATTATACATTAGTACAATGTCAGAAAACAAGTGAAACAAAGATGCAGCCTACATTTCTGAAAGCTGGATGCATCTGATAGATATAGTTTCGGTACCTCATACTCACACCTTGTCTCTCTACATGGGTGTTTAAGGGTTCTTGTTTTAATGTTGTAAAAACAAAGATGTGAATGTAAAGTTATACAAAGATGCAAAAGGCTAAACTTTTCAAGTAAATTGCACTGTTATTTTTGGTTGACTAAATATTAAATAGCAAATGAAAAGATTGTTCTAATTCTTTCTCCACTTTCAATGCTTCCAAGGGCACAGGCACTATTGCCGAATTGGGGAATCTAGTCAGAAGATGAGGCAGTTCTGTTGTGTGAAATTTAAAAAGGAAGGGAATTGTGTATTATGAAAGTGAGCATCATGAGTTAGCTGCCAGTGAAAATGGAGAGATCGCTTAGGCACATAATACGGAAATAATTTCTGTCACAGAGGCCACAGTTTGTATCACGTGTGAGCAAAAGAGTTATGTAAGTCACAGAATGAGTCAAGAGTATGGTAGGGGACATACCTGGACTTGAATGTCAGTTCTATCAATGAAAAGTTTTGTACTCTAAGAGGGTTCCTTAATCCGATTTTTAGGATGTGGAACCTGAGAAGCAGGGAATAAAATAATCTCTAGTTCCCATGAATTGAATCACTACAGGTGGATTTTCTAGTACACATAAGGTCCACGGCTGAAGTTAATTTCTTTTCTTCATCTAACGACAGGGTAAAGCTCAATGGTCTTTGCTGTTATGGATACCAGATCATGGAGGAAACCATACTATTTCATCTGAGTGGTGTCATCTGTTCTGCAGCTAAAGAGCTGAAAAAACCTGAACGCATGGCAGGTTGGAATCATACAGGTGTGAAGGAATTCATTCTGGTAGGTTTAACGGAAAATCCAAATTTGCAGATCCCTCTCTTTCTG
The DNA here is from genome assembly GCA_003508835.1 of Eonycteris spelaea. Lineage (NCBI taxonomy): Eukaryota > Metazoa > Chordata > Mammalia > Chiroptera > Pteropodidae > Eonycteris > Eonycteris spelaea. Next base: position 280,199 of record PUFA01000490.1, on the reverse strand, counting down.
CTTTTTACCTTTATTTACTTTATCACTATGGTAGGTAATTGGGGACTGATGGCTCTGATCTGGTTAAATGCTCCACTTCATACTCCAATGTACTTCTTTCTTAGCAACCTCTCTTTTTGTGATATCTGCCTCTCTACTGTCTTTGCTCCTAAGATGCTGGCCAATTTCCTATCAAAAGACAAGTCCAGCACGTTTTCTGGCTGTGTTCTGCAGAGTTTCTTTTTTGCACTATATGGAACCACAGAGGGCTTCCTCCTGTCTATGATGGCCATTGATCGCTATGTGGCAATAGCCAATCCCTTGTTGTATGCAGTCATCATGACCCAAAGGGTTTGTATCCAGATGGTCCTTGCGTCTTACTTGGGTGGCCTCATCAACTCTCTGACACACACAATAGGTTTGCTGAAACTAGACTTCTGTGGTCCTAACATTAATCATTATTTCTGTGACATCCCCCTCTTCTGAGGCTCTCTTGCTCTGATGTTCATAGTAATGAGATGCTGCTTTTGGTATTTTCTGGGGTAATTGCGATGTTCACTTTCATTATCCTCATGGTCTCTTACATCAACATCATCAGTGCCATCCAGAGAATTCGTTCAGCTGAGGGGAGACACAAAGCTTTCTCCACTTGTGCCTCCCACTTGACTGCTGTGACATTATTGTATGGGTCTGGAATCTTTAGTTACTTCCAGCCAAGCTCTCAGGATTCCCTGGAACAGGAGAAGGTCTCTGCTGTGTTTTATACTTTGGTGATCCCCATGCTAAACCCACTGATTTACAGTCTCAGGAATAAGGATGTGAAAGATGCTGCAAAAAGGTGTATATTTTGGAAGAAACCTCAACTTGACTCAATATCATCTATGGCTTTGTTTACATAACATTGACTTGTAGATAGAAAATTTCTTGAAAATCATATCACAGATATGATACATAAAGAACTATAATTGAGGTAATCTTATGCAAAACGATAGCTAACTATTTTTGCAAATTTGCATTATCCTTGAATCTCTTCTGTTAGTTTAAAATGTTTCAATAAAAATGTTAAAGGACATAGGTAAAAGTATTTATAAAATAATAACACATTCTTACTTCTTGGTGGAGGGAGTAGCTTTTGAGTAAAACAGCGTTTTTTAAAAGTAACAAGTAAAAGAAGCAGATAAGGACTTTATATTTTGACAAAACTGAGTGGTTATTAAGGAAACCAGAACTGGGTGGTTTAGAACTCAGAGAGATACAGACATGGAGTGGTGAGCTGACTTTATCTCAGCGTTTCAGGGCACCCTTGAAAATGCAGGCTTCATGCACGAAGGGCTCTGCCAGCTTTCAGAGGAGCCAGTAGAGCTTTTGGCAGATACTTTGATGGCTACGCTGCACATGATTGCATTTCCTTTGAGAGCTTCAGCATATCCAGCCTAGGCAGACCTGAGACCAAATAATAGATACAAGAACAAACAGATAATTGATGGTAGATAAATGATAGATGGTATATTGATGATGAAGATGATAGGTGAATAAATACATGATAGATGATAGATAGATAGATGATAGACCAATAACGGATTATAGACAGATCAACAGTTTTAAGTGAAGAACTCCTGAGAAATAGAGAGGGACTTTAGCAGTGTCTCAAACAATACAAAAATTAAAGATTGTGAGCTAGCAGAACAAGGAGCAACTGATTCTGAACTTGTGCCTTCTGACGGCTCTGAGGGAAAGAGAAAACAGTGGACCTGTCACCAGTTATATAGAATGACATGATGAACTAGAGTATATTAAAGTTTCAACACATAACTGTTTTTCCCTACTGGAAGTAGGAAGGGGTTGTGGGTGGTGCATGTAAGAAGCCGATTTGGGCCACAGAGGCAGGTTGAAATCTCCTGCACTCTTGCTGTGCGTAGAAGACACACAGTCCTACCAGAGAGAGGAGGCAGAAATAAATATAACGTAGGTTTTCATCTCAATACGCTTGCAAGATTTTAATCCTGATTTGATTCAAGCACAGAAAGGCTAGAATTTTCTTTTACAGGACTAGACGATGATTACTGATGCTAGAGATTCAGAATAAGTTGGAAAGACAGTGATATTTTTCTCAGCCTTGAGGTGCTTGGTGAGTAATGCCCCTCCAGTGGTAGAAGCCTCATTTAGATGCAAGGCCAGCAGCTCCCTCATGATATTTGCTGCAATTGGAAGAGGTGTAGGGCTGGAGGCTAAATTCCAACCGTCAAAGAATTAAAACTTTGTTTCTTACACTGTTTAAGGGCTGGAGGGAGAGTCTCAGTTCTTAATTAAAATTTTGGGAAATCTATACTCCTGAAACAGGGGAAAAGCATAAGAATACCAGAAGTCCAGTTAATAATTAAATTCACATAATCAATTTCATTCTTCATGCCTTTTCAGGAAAGACAAATCTTTCCCTGTGGAAAGTAATGCCATTTACATTTACTATAAATGTTTTAATTACATGTAAAAACCAGAATGTATAAAAAAATTAGAAAGCACAAAATATCAGCTGTACCATAGAAAGGGTACATGCAGGAGTATGAAAAAGACCAGAAAACATAACGTTTAACATTTTAAATAAAATTGATAAAAAGTTAGAAAACTAAAATATTTCAAGAGAGGATTAATACATTTAAACAGGATCATTCTATCCTCTGCTTATGAATTTACTGTTTTAGAAACTTCTTATAAATGAAATTATGCAGTAATTATCTTCTTTATGACTTGCTAATTTTACTTACATAATATCCTCCAGGTGGACCTATTGTACCACAAATGGCAGGATTTCTCTCTTTTCTAAGGTTGAATAAAACTTTCCTGTATGAATATACCACATTTTCTTTGTCCGTTTGTTGGATGATGGGCATTTAGGTTGCTTTCATATCTTGGCTATTGTGAATAATACTGGGGTGGACATGAGTGTGCAGCTGTCTCTCCGGTAGGGAGGTGGAAATCAGAAGCTGTTCAATGGGTACAATGTTTCAGTTCTGCAAGATGAATAAGTTCTGCATTATAACAACATACAGCTTTTAGTTGGCAATACTCTTTTGTGTACTTAAACATCTGTTAAAAAGTGAGATCTCATGCTAACTATTCTTGCACCACAATGGAATATTACTCAGCCACAGGAAAAGATGAAATACTACCTTTTGCAACAACATGAATGGATCTGGAGAATATCATGCTAAGTGAAAAAAGGCAGATAGAAGTGGAGAACTGTATGATTTCACTCATATGTGGGATATAAAACTGAAAGCAACAAATGAAGAAATAAGATAAAGAAATGAAAACTCATATACACTGATAACAGTATGGGGGTTACCAGAGGGAAAGGGCATGGGAGGAGGCAGAAGAGGGTAAAAAGGGTCAAATATATGGTGACAAAAGACTTGGTTTGTGGTGTTAAACACACAATGCCATGTAGATATGATGTATTATTCAATTGTACATTTGAAATCGACATAATTTAATTAACCAACGTCTCCCCAGTAAATTAAATAAAATAAAATAAAACAAAATAAAGTGACATGAGGAAATTTTTAGAGGTGATCAATATGTTTTTAATCTTAATTGTGGTTATGGTTTCACGGGTGTATGCACATGTATAAATACATTACATTCTCTATATTAAATGTGTGCAGTTTTTTCTATATCAATTATACCTTTAAAGCTGCTTTAAAAAATGGCATTCTGAAATGAAAAAAAATTTTTCACAAAAGTTAAAAATAAGAATTCATAGGAAGGGTTTAAAGCATATCAGATAAAGCCTTAGACAGAACCGATAAACTCACACACACTCCAATATAAATTAAACTGCAACTCAGAGAGAAAAAAAATAGAAGACAAATTAGCACAGGAGACATATGTGACACAGTCAAATGGGATGAAATACATGTAATTAATGTAGAAAAAAAGGAGAGAATGGATAAAATACATATTTTATGATATAATGTCTAATTTTTCTCAAAAGTGATAAATTTTCAACAAACATATTTAAAAAGAGAATAATATCCCAAGTCAAAAGGTATGTAGAAACCCATACATAGGCACTTTATGGTCAATGGAACAACAGTTAAGATTTCGGGTCAATTTTTCAAAGAATTTATATAATGTAAGGCAAATGGATTGACATTTTTAAAGTATGCAAGAAAAAGAAAATAAATGTCTAATATTCTATCCTCAGGGGAAAAATATTCTTCAAAAATAGACAGAAATAATAAAGACAATATTTTTTTTAGAAAAAGCTATGAGAACCTTTCAGACTATATAATAAGACACACTGAAAAAAGTTTTAAGCAAAAAGAAATTATCCCAAAGTAAATACAGAACATAATGAAGAAAAACATTCACAAGGGTAAATATATAAACAATTTTAAAGAATACTGACTGATTAAGAAGTACAAACTTCAAGTTATAAAATAAGTTGAGGGTGTAATGTACTACACAGAGAATAGAGTCAATAATAGCATAATAACTATGTACTACAACAGTTACTAGGCTTATTGTGGTGATCACTTTGTAAGGTGTATAAATGTCAAATCATTTTGAAATATACTTGATACAAATTTGATACTGTATGTCAACTATAATAAAAATAAATTTTTTAAAAAGAATATTTACTGATTTACCCATACCAAAAATGACTTCCTAAGGAAATTAGAATACATGGAGAAGCAAAACAGGATGAAAATAACATAAATGACAGAAAGAGATAAAGTGTTGAAAGTTTCTAGTGTTATGTGTGTTAAGTTATTGATTCAAAAAGTTTCTGATAAGGAAAAGATATATTACAATTTCTCTTGCTTATCAAAAAGAGATTTTGAAATACCTAGATAAAAGACTCCAATAAATAAGACAAAATTGAATAGTAAAGTCTTGATTAATTTACTAGTACACAAGGAAGAAATGAAATTTGCAATGGAAAACATACATCTGATAGTGAGATGCTCCATGCAGAAGAAGCTATGCTAATATTTACACACAAAAATGAAGATTGGCACACTAACCTAGGGTTTTTAAGCCTTAGCTAGTGCCCTTTTGGGTAGACGATTTTCTGTTGTGGAGGTCATCCTGTTCATTGTATGTTAACTCTAGGACAAGCAAAAACATATCTAGACATTGTCAAATTCTCCTTAGAGGTGGGGTTGCAAAATTGCCTATATTGAGAGCCACTAGAGTGGACTTAAAAAAGAACCAAATATATGCTTTTTATAATAAATACAAGGACACATAAATTAAAAGTAAAAAGATGGGAAAATTCACATGATGCAAACATATATAGAGGATACTGGTGCCACTATATTCATATCTGAAAAAGCAAACTTTAAGGGGAAATTATTATTATTTTAAAAGGTGATTTTTATGGTAAAATAAAAAGAATCTTAAATTTGTGTTCACTTTATAATTGGCTTCAAAATACTTATGAGGAAGCTGATGAAAGTGAGAGGAATTTCACAGATATAGCTGAAGGTTTTAAAATAGCTCTCTAAGTAATTAGATAATAGCCAGTACAAATAAAATTATGGCATGATCAATTTTACTTACCTGCTAGAAATACATTGAACATTATGAAACTACAAAATACTAATTCTCTAAAATACACAGGGAACATTTGAAACTTGATTATATGTGTGTCATAAAACAAATTTCAATCATTGAAATCATATAGAGGGTATTCTCTGATCACAGGAAGTTTCAGTTTAAGTGAATGACAAAAAGCCAACTAATCAAGCTTCACATGGTTGGAAATTATTCAACACACTCACAAATCATCTACATTTTAAAAGATCACAATGCCAAGTTTACAATATTTTGAAGTAAAGCTAATGGAAGAAAGTAAGTAGAAAGTAAATAAAAATAGAAAATAATAAAATAGAAATTACATAATGGAAGAAAATCAACAATTATCCTTTAAAAGAATAACAAAAATGATGAAATTTTAGCAAAGCTCATCAAGAAAAATGATAATAAAACACAAATTACTAATACCGTAAATGAAAAAGAGAATATCTTTAGAAGCTCTATAGAAATAAAAAGTTCATAAGATGAGATCTTAGATAAAATAAAAGGTTTCTTGAGAAACAGGAGTTACCAAAACAAGTACAAATAATTAGAATATTTAAATAATTCTAAATGTGTTTAAAATATTGAATTTATAATGATAAAACATATTCTAAAGGAGAACTCCAGGTTCACCTGTTCCCTGGTGATGTGTTCATGATATATAGGCAACAAGGAACATTATTCTAAGATTCTTTCAGAGAAGAAGGAAAGAAAAAAAAATAACTAGTTTTGTGGGACAACTAAAACATAGACATTAAAACCTGAAAAGGACGTTACGTAAAGAGGTAATTGCAGGCTAATATATCTTATAGCAGAGAAGCCAAAATTCTGAAGCCAGTAGCTTATTTTAAGAAAAGAGTGTAGTTTAAATTGGTCTAACAGAGGAAACATAATTATAAAAGATGCTTAAATATATTTATAAATTGTGAAATCTCATAATGATAAAAACTCAGTGAAATATTTATAGAATTTAAATACCTACAGCCACAATATAGTTAAAGGTAATGATGAAATAGCCAGCATTACCACACCCATGATTGATTTTGGGTGCTAGTTGGGGATATTCACAATAACCATTTGTATTTGAAATCAGAGAAGAACCTAGCCAGCAAATAAAGTCTAGAAAAAGAATAAAAGAGCATTTTTGTTTATGTATGTTCATGGACATACACACTCATTTCTAAGTGTAAGTCCTGGGACATAAGTCAGACACATATTCAGCTCACTGCCAAACAGTTTTTCTCCCAAGTGCCTGCACCATTTTCATACACCTGTCAGAAGTGTATGCATAACGGCATCGAACATTTTCGGTTAGAATGTCACCTAGTCTCTACTCCTCGCTGTTAATTTAGAAATTTAGGAAATGTGCATTTAGAAAGTATGTATATATACACATATGTGTATATATGCATATGTATAAATATATATATGTATATACATACACATATATACACAGATATATGGGAACAGTGTGAATATTTCTATCAGAATTCCTCATAATTCATTTGAAGAATAAAATAAAACCCACAAATTGTCTTTCAACAAACACAAGCTAGATGGAGAAACAAACATTCAAAAGATGGTCAGTCGGGTTCATGGCAGCCTTCAAAGAAACAGTAGTTTTTCTCTTTTTTTTCAGCCTATGAAATAAGCTAGTGTCATTATGGACATGATCTCATTACACGATTCTTCAAGCCTCTAAAGCAGAGTCACTATGTTAGTAAATAAAAGTTACTACTAACATATTCTTTAAGATCTATCATCTCTCTATCATGATATCCCACGTCGGGGACCAGTAGTTTCCCCCCAAACCTACTCTCTTACAGTCTCAAAGGAATAGAAACCTAAAATTTTAGCTGAACTTATATGGCTACTCAGAATAAAGACTTCACTTTACAGCTTCCTTTGTAGATAGCCTAGACAAAAACATGGCCAATGTATTATAAGCAAAAGTGACCTGCGGCGATTTCTCTAAACCTGAGATGCAGTTCTTTCCACCTCTGTCATTTCCCCACCTTTATTTTGTCTTTGCTGTTGACATGATGTCAGCAAATGGAGAGAACTCAGATCCTGAGTTTTCTTGAGAATGAAGACCATCCCAGCTTGCAACGATCTTTTTACACATTCAGCCCAGCTTGTCGCCTCCTACAAATGCAGGCTAATGGGATGAGAACTAGTGTGCCCGCAGCCCAGAACCTTAGGCACTGCGGCAAAGTCTTAAATCACAGGGACTGAGAAGGTTCATTCCAGAGGAATCACAATCTCAAGGCGGCTTCTTACATATGTCCCCCATTGCGGGACTTCTATTCAGCCAGACCTCAGGTAACTCCTGATGATGGTTCTTCTGCAGTTTAGTTGTAATTTTGATGTGATTGTGAGAAGAGACGAAGCTAGTGTCTACCTACCATGCCATCTTGACCAGAAATCTCAAAGTAGCAGTAGTTATAATTTTCTTTGAAACCATTCTCATAATTCAAAGAAATAAAGACTGGAATTGCTTTTTACCAGGTCTTGCTCTACTAATTTAAATCCTGCTGAGATTTGGGTTTTACTGTGTGTGTGTGTGTGTGTGTGTGTGTGTGTGTGTGTGTGTTTCTGAAAACTAGGCCCAGATAACATATCCTGAAAAGCTTCCATTGCTAAAGCATTGAACAGCCGTCATTATAATTCGCTTGCATTTTTTTTCAGAGATCAAATATTCTGTTTTATTCCCCTACTCTTGCCCTGTATTTTCCTCTGTTCATTGTAAAATCAGGAAATTGAATGCCTTAAGGGAGTCATTAAATTCTTGAGATTTTCCTAAATCTCTCAAGAAACACAGAGGAACTTTAAATAAGTTCACTATACTTTTTAATGAGAAGATTAACTCCAGGGACTCTATTCCCATTTGAATTACAGTAAATGTATAACCTAAGGTTTTCCAAACCTCTCTCTCGACACAATTGTGTCTTGAGCATCTTGCTCTTGCTTCCACACCATGGAGGCTGTGCCTTTTGTCCTCATATACTAAAGGGGAAGTTTCAGTTTCAAACCTGCTACCTATAACTGCTACTGTTTACTTAATTTACGTATAACTGTTAACATCAGACAAATTTAGCTATTTTTGTGTGTGATTTTTAAATTAATTAATTCTTTTTCTTTATGGTGACATTGGTTAATGAAATCCAATAAGTTTCAGCTGTACCCGTTAACAGTAAGGCATATATATGTTTACACTGTGTTCACTTCCCATAGTTTTGTTTCTGTTTTGGGGAATATAGAGAAGTAAACCATGAGAATGAGTGATTATGACACTCTTAAATGAGCTAAGGTGTTGAACATTTTTTTTTCTTCCACCGGTAAGTTAAATTTACTTATTTGGATATCTCATATACATTATATGATAAAGCACTTAAATACAAAAATAAGAAAGATGGGAAAGAAAAAAAGATAATATTCAGATTTAATTTGATAAACACTTCAAGTTTCAGGGGTGGGAAGAATTTATAATTTGGTCATTTATTCCTAACCCTTATCCACACTTAAAACTCTTTTTTTTTATATTAATATCAAGATTGTTATGCAACTTCTACTGGAACAATAAAAAAAATCAATGTTTTAATTTAATTTGAAATATTTTTTCTCTAAAGTATTAATTGCAGTGTGTTATAACTACATTTTTTTCCCATGAGGATTACTCACCTGTCACTATAGATATTTTAGAACTAACATAGTTCTCTCTTTTATTTCTTATTATTTCACTAATCTAGCAATGTTGTTTTTCAAGTTTTATCTATGGTACTCAAGAAATAATGTCTCACAAGTGAAAGAATGAAAGTATTAAAAACATAATCTTTTATTCCATAGAGGTAAAGTTATAGTATTGCAAACTATTTAAAACATTTATTTTTATATAAATGTTAAAATGTAGTTAAAATTTTTAAGTAAAATGTAGTAATAATCAACAAATTTGTATTGACTAAGTGGAAAAAGACATTGCATATTTTAAGAAATGTGTCATAATATTAAAAAACTAAAATATTATAAAGAAGTTTTATAGGCACTTTATTTTAAGTTTCCTCTGCTTTTTCTCAAGTATAAAGACTATTTTCTGAATTTTCTGAGTAAGGTATTTCTATTAAATATTTAAAGCCAATTATACATTACTGTTCATTATATTTCATATTCCAGATTAGAGTACCCTCTCTACCCATCTCCAGTGGGCACTCTTCTCCAAAGCCAGTGCCTATGGATATTTTCTAAGTTGGCTCCAGAGATTGTGAATGTAAGGTCTTGCCTTTTATCATATCCAATTAAAAAAAATGTGGAATATGAACTAAAAATAAGGTATAAGTGAAATTTCTTGATTTGAATTCCACAGTAGTTTATTCTTATATCTTGATAGATTTGGCATTAGCTACTATTAAATCCAAAGAGAGAAGTTTAAGAGACTTTATGGTAACTTAGATTAAATTTTTAACTTTGATTATTACGTTTTATGAAATAAACCTTTCTTTCTATATGATACAATGAAACCCACTCTTTGTTTTTTTTTTTTTTTTCCCTTCACACCAGGATCATCATTTTAAATACATCCTGAAGCTGAGGCTCATGTCTTTTAATTTTTCACACATGGAATTGCCTTATGGAACAGGCAGATGCAGTGCTTGAAGAGACTGGAGACCCTACTTACAATTTTCTAATTTTATAGCTGAAACAACCAGTGCAGAGAAGTCAGAACAATAGGTACACAGCCTGTTGAGGATTCAAAGTAGCTTTGCTGGTGCAGCATGATTATTCTCCATTTATTCCCATCTTATTGTTAACGGGTACCAAGGAAAATGAACTCATGGCTGATGTTAATTTTACATTGGTTACTGAGTTTATCCTCTTGGGACTGACAGATAGTGCTGAACTGAAGGTGGTCCTCTTTGTATTGTTTCTGCTTATCTATACCATTTCCTTGGTGGGGAATCTAGGAATGCTCTTTCTGATCCAAATAACTCCCAAACTCCAAACGCCTATGTATCATTTCCTTAGCAGCCTGTCCTTTGTCGATGCCTGCTATTCATCAGTCTTTGCACCCAAAATGCTGCTGAACTTTTTTGTCGAACGGGAGACAATCTCATTTTCTGCATGCATCGTGCAATACTTTTTTTTCGTATCACTTCTTACCACTGAGGGCTTCTTGCTGGCTACAATGGCATATGACCGCTATATGGCCATTGTGAACCCTTTACTTTACACAGTGGCTATGACTAAAATAGTCTGTGTTGCCCTGGTCATTGGATCATGTGTAGGAGGTATAATCAACTCATTGACACACACAATTGGCTTGGTGAAACTGTCTTTCTGTGGGCCCAACGTCATCAGTCACTTCTTCTGCGACCTTCCCCCGCTTTTGAAGCTGTCGTGTTCTGACACATCCATGAATGAATTGTTGCTTTTAATCTTCTCTGGTATTATTGCCATGATCACTTTCTTGACCGTGATGATCTCCTACATCTTCATTGTCACTGCAATCCTGAGGATCCGCTCAGCAGCAGGTAGACACAAAGCCTTCTCCACCTGTGCTTCCCATCTAACAGCTGTGACTTTATTTTATGGCTCTATAAGCTTTAGCTACATTCAACCAAGCTCCCAATATTCCTTAGAACAAGAAAAGGTGGTATCTGTACTTTATACCCTGGTGATTCCGATGTTAAACCCATTGATTTATAGCCTAAGAAACAAGGAAGTGAAGGATGCTGTGAGAAGGGCCCTAGAAATGAAATATATCCCTTGTTAATATTTACACCATATGTGCCTTAAATTGGTATACCAACAAGTGCTAAAGATGATGATACCTGTATGAGTTTATTAAAACTTCGATCCCTAAGGAACCTTAGAGTTTATGTAATTGGAAACCTCTGTTTTATAATGGAAGAAAAAGGCCTAGAAAATTAAATGTCATAGTACATATAGCTGGCTATTGTGTAAACTAACCTAAAGACCATATGAAGATCTGGGTTACCTAACAATTGTTGACATTTTAACTCTTACATGTGGTAGAAGTATATACACACATGCGCGCACAACACACACACACACACACACACACACACACACAAAAAACACACACATGCAAATAGAAAGATACAAACAAAATTGAGAAATAATATCTTTTAATCCAGTTCCTCTGTTGAGCGCAGAAAAAAATAAAGTAATTTTCAAGCAAAAAGTATTGGTACTTGAGTTATCCAATAAAGCTGACAGATACATGTTTCTGAATTTAGCCTGGACTATTTATAGTCAGATATTCTTCAGAAGAAACATAAACACTCAAAAATGAAGGAGAACTTAGTTCTAGATTACCTTACCACTCATGATCAGTCTAAATAAAATTAAATTTAATTTTTGAGTTTGTTTTTAAATACTGAAATAACTACAGGCAAATATTTTAAGCAGCACCATGGCACATCTGAATGCTCTATAAATGTTCATTAGTGTTTTTACATGGCAGGCTAGATTACATTTTCTTCCTCTCATTGACATCCAAAATCACATAAGTGAATGGCTCCAGTATCTGTGAAGGAGCAAATAAAATGCTTATATTAGAAAATTATGCAAAGAAATTCATATAAAACTTACCTTTCAGAATGAAAAAATACTACCGCCACAACAGCACTGATAACATTATATAACATTTGTATAACCCTTCATGATTTTCCGATATTATTTGAAACTGAGCCCCATAAGGCTAAATACATGTGATAATTATGTATGAGGCACTTATGTAAATGCATTAGTATAAAATTTTTAATTTTCAGAATAAAATAAAATGATAATAAATAAATTTTATATAGTTCTTTATAATTTCAAAAACATAAAATATTTTATATCGTACAGTTGAAACAAGGAATGACATACAGGCAAGATAATTGAACTCAGAAAAATAAATTGAACTATTTACAATTTAAATAAATTCTGTTACAGTACACACCTTATAAAAAAAAGGCATGGCCTCCCGAGATGCAGAAAAATAACAGTTTATTAAGTGTGTATGTGCGGGAGGGGATTATTTTATGGAAAAATGCTGACCTTCTAATTCTGAACTTCATCTCAACAAATAGCTACTAACTCATGCTATTAAATAGGAGCTATGTTAAAATGAGAAAAATATCTCAGAATTCTGAAGCAAATGGAAGGTGTGTGGCAGATACGTAGACTGTAATTGGAAAGCAAGTAATATAACTTATATTTTTACAAGTAAATGAAACCAAGTCAAGTAGATTCCAAATGTCCTTAAATGATAGATAGAAATTAGTTAATAGGAAACAAATGAAGGCTTCATCAACGAAATATCTGATGCTATTCTATCAATAGTCACGTGAAATATCAGGACAAAAATTGAGATTGGGCACTTGTAGCACCCACTCCTTCACCTCATACATAAGATCAGTTACTGTTTCAACTTCAAACCCTCAGAGAAATCAGAAATCAGCAAATGTTTATCTCACATAACTTTCCTCTTTACCCTCAGAGACTCTCTAACAAATATGTGTTAATTTTTTTATTTTATGTGTGTAGGCTTTGAATTTGTGATTAGGAAATTGGCCTAATTCAACAGGAAAAATTGGCTGCATTTCCATTGGGGTCATGTTTGATGCTGACTAAGAAGAGACTCAGGAGCCAATGCGACGAATTTATATTCCTAAGATTTGGGATTTGGTCCTGTGCTGTGAGCACATTGTGATTTATAAAACCATAGTTTTGATGACTGTTTTCAGTCTTCTTAGGTCAAATGTGACCTGTGGTCAATTCAAACTCCCAGAATCATGGACATCTAAGGATCATACTGCCATGCTATTGAAGCCCTAGTCCGATATAGAACACTCTAAAAATTCTCTGATGGTTGTTTACCTTTGCCTACAAAACCAGCATTTATTAAATTTTATCAATTAAATGATGACTTTTTTTATTAAATTTAAGCAAGGCATATGTCTCTCCTTAGAGCTTACATGATTAGTTTTAACTGTCTTATGAAGTCTTAGAATTAATATATTCTCACTCTTCATTCTTAGTCTCCTCGTATATTTGGTTTTTGCTGGGATGCCATCTTGAGTCTAATTTTTCTCACACAGGATATTTCCTATATTTTCTCACTGTTTTTCATGCAAGCTGGTTTCAAATTCCATCATTATTAAATTCACTCCTCACTTCGTCAAAATTGAAAAAGCTGCTTGAAATAAATATAGTAATAGGAGCACAAATTTTAACATAAGGCAATCATTGTGTTAAAATTATTGTTTTATACTTCCTAAACTACAAATTTGGAGAGCTTCATTAATTATGCTGAGCCACCGATAATATGAATCATGTGAATGAGAATATTTAAATAAAATCACGTAATGATTAAAGATAATAGTTGTGCAATGCCTGGGACACATTAAGCCTTTAAGAAATAGAAACCATTCCAACTAGGATTTTTCTTAACATTTGGTTGCCAAAGAAAAATAAATACTCTTGTTAATAAAACTGTTTATAACATTCCCTGTGCGCTAGTCTGTTTTCACTATTGCTTCACTTTAAAATCACTGCAAATTTTCACCACCTTGTTTCTTGGGCATTTGTATGTGTTTGATTTGGTTGAATCTGACCTGTGTTAGTGACTTATTAATTGTTATTTGCCTCGCCCCTTTTTAAAATCGAGCCTACCATTTTACCTGTATTTACCTCTTTTTATTTTTTCATTCTATCCTCCAAGTATCAGCCTACCTATTGTTTCTAATAATTATTTTTATGTTCAGCCAATACAGTGTAAAAAATGTTGAACATGATATTTATCTTTGTGTCATAATTGGCAAAGTCATCTCAATGTTAAAAGGATATCTAGTTTATGAACACACACACACACACACACATCTATTCTACTTAGTAATTGCTTCCATTTCTTTTGGGTTGTCTCACATTAAAATATGTACATATTTTCCATAATTACTACCAATAAGAATGTATTTATAAAAGCACATTAACAAATGGAACTTAGCACTCCTTAAAACTAAAAGAAATTATATATTATGGATGATACGCATATATAATTAAATTGTGTAAATAAAACTGAGAAAAGTTCAAATACATGAATTGCTATAATTTAGAAGTTAGCAGTAGAGCCTCACTTTCCCCTAGGCCCTATTTAGCTGTTTTAATGAGACCTAGTGGTCACAGAAACACTGGGGATTCCATTCTCCAAAGGACCTGAGCCAAATATAAACCAAGTTAGGAAATTAAGAGAAAGAGCTCAACCTCCTCTCATCACCAGGTAAGTGTTATTTATGTTTTCCAACAAAGAATTATAAATGCCTTTTTCAGTTGGTTTCCAAAAACAGTAGCTCTCAATATACGCTGTGAATAGAACTTGAAGAAAAATAACCTACCTCAAATCCATTCCAATTATTGACATAAATGATATAGAATTAGAACATTCAAGTCACTTGGCTCTCTTAAAATAATTAGTGAGTGTAGTCTGTATTTCCTCAGGTCACTATATTTGAAGTTTCACATAATTATGTGCATATGGTTATGTAAACTTCAAGAAAGAATTTACTTAAAGAAATTATTTAAAATCTAAGATTGATTATTACAAACTGTTGAATTTTTTAAATCTGAAGAGAGCAGCATTTTATTTGGCCCTGTTCCCAGAGCTAATTTTTGTACTCAGAGATTAATTAATGTATTGTGTATAATAGGCTTTGCAGTAAAAGAAATGCACCATATGAAAGACAGTCCAGATGAAAATTACTATTTATTAAAATTAAAGAAACAACTTAAAAATTTGTATTACTATTTATCAAAATTAAAGAAAATTATTATTTATTAAAATTAAAGAAACAAATTTATGGAATCAGTGAAATAAGAAGAAACTTAGTCAAAGTAACAAATTGTCTTGTGTAAAAACATTCAATCAAGGCAAAGCTTAACTATATAAGACTTAACAAAATAAATAAACAAACAAACAAAAAAACCATTTAGTCAAAAGCCATTTGTCCACACGTGAACAGATTGTCCAGTCTCTATTTTCTTTATTTTTACTTTAAATTTACAGCAAACACAGAAGTACATATGGATGGCAGGCAATTTTTAGATGTTTCCCTATTTATTTCTCATGACTACCTCTTGAGGAAGGTTTATCGATAAAAGTAAGAATAGGAAACTGACAGACATGAAATAACAACAATGTGGTAAAAAGTGACTAGTCATTCTTTTCAAACTCTGGTATTTCAGTAAAATGAACATAATCAAAGCTCTCATGTAGCATGTTTACAGTATTTGAATTGTTATTGAATAACTTACATCAGACCAGTAGTAAAGGTAGACATCTCAATCCACGTCTTTTTCACTCTTTATTCAATATCAGGCAACTATTACTCCTGAAGCATGGAATGTAGTTTGCCACATTCATAAATGTTCAGTGATAATACATTCAATTATCAAACATGCCCTATATTATTTCTTTCTTTACTGGAAACTCCTGAAGCATAGTAGCACATTGTGTTTTCCTATAAAACCTGCAGTAAAGAAAGCTTCCCTTAAAATATATTTCACCAAATGCTTTTGAAATGTATTAGATAGCAGAATCTTAATTTTCATGAATTTTAGTTTATATAATAAAATTAATTTAATGATCTGACTTTTGCTGGGTAGAGAGGCAAGTCCGTGTGTGATCAGATGTGCCAAAAGACTTTTTGACTGAAAAAGCTTTCAGATTAAATCTTAGTAAAAAATCTGATATGGACTAATCTAAGCTATTGGATAATAAATAATACAGAAAATCAGAGGATGAAATGATACATATCTGCTGAAGTAGTAAAAAATAACTTCTTGGAACAAGTGAGTTTTAACAAATAAATGTTATGAGACAAAATGTTTGATTTTTTTTCACTCTTTATTCTAGACACTCCTGATTTCCATTTTTAAATTTTATGGATAATCTATAAGCTTTGTTAGATATTATTGGGTACATATACATATACAGAAATAGATATTTAATATATCACAGAGAACCAAAATACACCATAAACATAATAACTACAAAGCATCTAAAAGCAGTAATTATATTTATTGCTTTTTATTTTTAAGCATATTTATCATATGTACTGCTTGGCTAAATTAAAAAGATGTCATAGAGAATAATTTTACTAGATGTGTCAAAAATTACCTATTAAATGTTAACCATTTGTTCTTTGTTTCGGGATGTTTTTTCTTCAATATGAGATCTTTGCCTTCAGTCCTGGAATCCTGAATATACTGTTACCCAGGTTCCAAGCCCCAATTCTTTTAGGGCATTCCTAGGGGTGTTAATTTCTCTAGGATTTTTATGCGTGCATAATGCCAGTTTATATCCCCTGGTGAGACTTAGATTCAACTCAAGTTTTGTGTCAGATAACTTTTCATACTTGCAATAATTGAATTCACGTGGATGATGATGATGATGATGATGTTGATGATGATGAATGATGAAAACCATGAACTTTCTAAAGATGCTGGTAGATTGAACTTGTATATTCAAGTATACAGTTTGGTTATTTTCTTTTCACTCTTTCTCCTCTACAGATTGTTCTTAGGGGCAACCACGTAAATGCTGACAGAAATGACAGTGGATCACTGAATTCGTCCTCCTGGGGTTGACTGACAACCCTGAACTGAATACTGCCCTTTTTGTGCTGTTTCTCTGATCTATCTCATTACTGTGGTGGGCAACATCTGGGTTATCACAATATTCTGGCTAGTGCCCAGCTTCATTCTCCCAAGTACTTTTTCCTTTGCCAGTTGGCTTTCTTGGATTTCTGCTATTCCTCAGTCTTTATTCCTAAAATGTTAGTGAACTACATAGCAGGACAGAGGTCATCTCCTATCACGGTTGCCTCCTTCAGTATTCTTTGTCAGCATGTTCCTGACCACGAATGCTTTCTCCTGGCTGCAATGGCCTATGATCGGTATGTTGCCATCTGCTACCCACTTCACTACAAAGGTCTCATGACCCCCACGTTGTGCATCCACCTGGTGACCCTTGCTACCTACTAGGTTGTGCTAACTCACTCATTCACCTGAGTGACTTGCTCAGTCTGTCTTTCTGTGGGCCCAACGTCAATTAACCATTATTTCTGTGATAATTCCATTGCTCTTTCAACTTTCGTGTTCTGACACCGATACAGTGAGATTCTGTTTATTGTCCTCTCTGGAACAACATCAGTGACTACCTTTCTGATAGTAGTTAGTTCTTATCTGAGGATCCTTCTCACCGTTCTGAAGGTACACTCTACGAGGAGCAGATACAAAGCCTTCTCCTCATGTGCTTCCACCTGACGGTGGTGACTCTCTTCTATGGAACGGTGATATTTACGTATCTGGGAACCAGCTCTCGCTACCAACAGGACAGAACCAAAATCCTGTCCATGTTTTATACCCTGTTACTGCCAATACTAAACCTTCTGATATACAGTGTGAAAAACACAGAGGCCAAAGAAGCAATGAAAAGAATTATTATGAGAAAAATATTTGCTCAGTGACCATAAGTAGAAACATTTAAGATATATTTATTGATGCTACAGGCAAGTACATTGTTAATACCTGTGGCCCTTGTTGTAGAGAAAAAACGATGGCATTTTTAAGGATTTCAAAACAGGGTCATTGGACAAAAATCAAGAAAACAGAAGCATATTAAATCAAAACAAAAATGAAAGGCAATCTGAAGTATAAAATTAAAGATAAAGGTATTATTTGAGTATACTCTAAAACCAGAAGGAACCCAGATTTCTTCAAATATTTCTTACTCAAGCTGTAAATTGGTATGGTGAATTTTCTCAATAGTTTTAGGCCGCGATATAAAGAGATAACAAAAATTAACTTAGACCTAGCAAGACCTTATTTGTACACAAAGATATTTCTCCAACAATCACTAAAGAACCATACAAAAATTTTTCTGAAATTTGTTTCTTCTCCTTTTATAGTATGTAGTGTCCTTGTTTCTGATAAGACTTTTTGGTTTTTCAACTAAACCAGTTATTTAATCTAATGTTATGTCACGTGGGTGAATATGGTCTCCATAATCGGCCTGAAGATATGAGATTGATTTTATTGCTATTAAAAGCTCTGTTAGTAGTGCAATGCTGATAATATCCATATCTGCATCTGTCTCTATATCTGTATATCTATTTATACACAGTTTGTATGATGAATTAAGGTATCATGATGTTAGATTCTACTCTAATTCATAGTGGTCGAACAACACTAAATATCTGTATGAATGACTATTCCATATTTAAATGTTATAATTTATTTAAATTTTTAAGCAAGGGACAGCAAAAAGGATAATACAAGCCTTTTATGTTGAGAAATATGAATAAAAGTGTCAGAGCACATATTATATATGCCTCATTATTGAAGAATATCGTTAAGGGAGGGAAAGAAGGGATTAGATTTGTTTTATAGGGTTTGAAGGAATACAGTTGTAAGAATTTTAAAAGTTTGAATGAAATGCATTTGAAAATCAAAAAAATATATCTTTAACAATATTCTGACTAGTTAGAAGCTATAGGAAAAACACATTTCAATCATTATATCAAGATTTTGCAATATATGGTATCCTGGGACCAAGAATAAGAATTTCCTCCTCTCTAAAGATTTTCTTGATAATTTTTTGAGAGAAGTGAATGTGAATTCCTTCCTTGCAATGCTCTGTCATTAGACATTGTAGTATAAAAATGAATTGTGAATTTTTGTTTTTACTTCTAACTCCTCTTCTGGGCTGTTATTCCTGTAAGGAAAAGGCTACATCTTATTTAACTTTATAGTTCCAGGATAATGGGAAAGTGATTATCACATAGTAGATGCTCAATACTCATTTTTTAAATACTTGGTCATTAATTAGTTTCAAAAGATTGTTTCTTGCCTATCATGTACTAGCATATTTGATAATAAAGACTGAGTAAATATATAAATAAATAATACTATATAAATAAATATTTTTTTTCATTTAGCATAGTCCAAAAATAATCAGCTACTTATTGGAATTGAGTTTTCAATAATATTTAAAGTGATGAGTATATAAATAATAAAACATATGAGAAAGTGTTCTTCATGCATATTAATGAAATAAATACCTAGTAGACAATCTTTGACTTATCATGCTCTATTAAATATGGAGCTTAAGAAGATGATAAAACTGGTGATCAGAGAGCAGTGTTTATAGAAATAAAAACTTCCAGATATAGAATGCCTGAGTGAAATATAGAAAGAAAGTTGTGTAGAGTTTTGGCCTCAAATCTACTTCAATTATTATTAAAGGAAACAAATCCATGTGTATTCTGTATTACTTTAAAAAAAAATAACAAAGAAAAATCATGATTGATGTAATTGCTTAATGCAGGTGCTAACAGTTTAATAAATGTGTATGTGTAGGTATAATAGATTACAATGTCACTTATATAGGGACATAAAATAATTATTGATTGAATATCTATTATGTCATTAATAAAACATTCAAGATGTTTTGAATATATAGAATTTAATTTCATTTTCACAAACACATGACACAGGTTACTACTATTGTAACTTTGCAGACAGGGACACTGAGGATCAAGAACTCCAGCATCCCCATTACCTACAATGATTTACATTCTGCTTCTTTTTCAATAGTACCTCTTCACCTTTTAACATGTTGTATCACTAATTTTTTGTATTTTTTTCTGTTTCCCTCTGCTGAGAATTTATAACCTGTAAATACTATACTTGATAAAATCAGACTTTCATATCAACCTTTGAATCTTCTCTTTTAGCATCTATGAGTCATTTACTACTAGTTGATTAAAATTAATCCAGAGATTTTAATAAATTTATGAAATTTAACTTAAAGAGTCACATTTTCTGACTGTTATGCAATTAAATATTAAACTTGAAAATTAAAAAGGTAAAATTAAAAAATAAAATCTCATATTATTCTTAGTCAAATGGAAATTTTAAAAATTAACTTTAATATTTGTATAATTTTCCACAACAAGAATAATTCTTTTGCTACATGAAAGGTAGATGAAAAGTGACTTTTAGATAAATAATACAAATGTTATATTTTTGTATTATTAAATGGGTAACAAAAAGTAAGTAAAACAAGCAGTTATTACTAGGTGATAGAAAAGAAAAATGAATTCATAAATAAAATAGGGAAATAAATGATAAGACATAGCCAACAATTAATAAATTAGAAAGCAAAAAATTATCTAACAATATTTATCCAAAAAGATAATGGAACCATTATTTGAGTCAAAAAAAAGAAAGAAAGAAAAAGGAAAGAAAGAAAGAAAGAGAGAAAGAGAGAGAGAGAGAGAGAGAGAGAGAGAGAGAGAGAGAGAGAGGAAGAAAGAAAGAAAGAGAAGAAAGAAGAAAGAAAGAAGAAAGAGAAGAAAGAAAGAAGAAAGAAAGAAAGAGAAAGAAAGAAAGGAAGGAAGGAAGGAAGGAAGGAAGGAAGGAAGGAAGGAAGGAAGGAAGGAAGGAAGGAAGGAAGGAAGAAAGAAAGAAAGAAAGAAAGAAAGAAAGAAAGAAAGAAAGAAAGAAAGAAAGAAAGAAAGCTCGCACAAATAAAGGACAAGAATAATCCAGGAGAGAAAAAGAAAAGAAAAAAATTTAAGAAGTATAGTTAAAAAAGTGATGAGGTAGGGAATAAAACTATGTTATCATTAAATCTAAAAGAGATTCAAATCTCTGATCAGACTTTGGCTTCTTCCATGACAAAATAAGTGATATAAGAATAGCCCTGCAATCATAAACAACTATGAACATGAACAAAATAGGTTTCAATATTGGGAAAAATTAAGCAAGAAAAACATGCTCCTTTGTTATTCTGCAATCATCATGCCTTTGGAGGTGGCATTGACATTGAAAATTACCACTAGTCTCTCCTTTAACTTAATTATCAAGCTTACCTTCTATTCAAGTAGGTTGATCCGGTTTTAAAAAATATATATTAGATTTATTGAGATGACATTATGGTTAATAAAATTATATAGGTTTCAAGTACAATTCTATAATATACATCTATATACTTTAAATAAACATTGTGTAAAAATTAAAAATGTTTTCAACATTTATTAATAATAAAAGTCTATCAGATAAATATACCATAAAGTAAACATATATACACACAAACTAATTAAGAAAAATCTAAACTATATCGATAACAGCATATACCAAATATCAGCAATGTGTATGTATAAAAAATGAGATTTCATAAAAAGTTACTTATTCAAGAAAGAATTGTGTGGAAAAATCGTAATGTAGCAAATGAGACACACACACACCACACACAACACCACACAACCACGCACGCACACATAAAACATTTATAGGAGGGAATTGGATGAAAAGCAGTGGAGAGAGCCTGTAAAATAGAAGCTAGAAAATGCAGAAAAATTGGAGGCGAATAAATTTTGATAATGGACTCTCTGGATGTGCACTGTTGAGGTGTTATTTAAATTTGATAATTCTAATTTAGGGTTATCCTAAATATCCTTATTTATTACTCTATGTTTCTAAAAAGTTTTTTTTTTTTTTTGGTTGGAATCAATGGGGTTTCATGAAATAAAATAAAAATAGTAATGATTGAAATGGAAGAAAAGAAGGAAGAGTGGAGGGAAGGAGGAAAGGAAAAGAAGGAAGGAAGAAGAAAGAAGGAAGGAAGGAAGGAAGGAAGGTAGGAAAGGCCACTGTCATTTCAAGTTACCCTTGAAGGAAAAATGTCCTTGCAAAGAAATGATGTCTGTTGGAAGCAAGACTAAATGTAAACATAGTAGGTATGCTTTTTTGGACCTTGGTTCTTGGGTTTGAGCATTGGAGAGTTGTGGCACCTGCAAGTGTCACACAGAATGATGGAGGTCAAAGTAAAAGAGAGCCAAAGCTGAGTCTGGATCAGGCCTGTAGGGAAACCCATAAAGATGGGCTGAGGCTTAATTGTGGGAAGATCTCAATATGCCAGCCAGTTGTAACTTACTCTCCAAATTGTGTTTGTTTTTTGTCATTCTTGAGTTTACATATCATCTTTATAAACACTAATGCCTAGTCTGTATTCTGAGAGGAAATAAGAATGGGGTTCGTATTCGTGCTCTAGGTGAAGTACTAAAGGGAGGGGAAAGCACCCTCACAAAAGCATGGTAATCACACCAGGAATTTGAAAACATTATCTGTGGTTGCCGCTTCCCAGCCTGTACTTAGATTGCTGCCAATTCATAGTTCTAAGGATGGAGCAGAATGCTGTGAACAGAATTCTGTGAACAGATACCAATGGTTCCATGGAAAGTGGCATTGGAATATGTCGGCCATAGTTTTGATATCAGTTAGGTGGCATTTGTTCGAGGTTATCAGATTTAATTATAAAGTTAATTGTAATTTCAACCTGGAATCCTATTTAATTCAAGTCACTTTGAGATGTAAGTTAGTACTATACATTTTAAAGAAAAGATTACATGGATATGTGACCATGTGAATATAAATATACATTAATATGTACCAATATTCATAAGTTGAAATCCAAACCTTGCACTGCAGAATGTGACTGTATTTGGAGATAGGCCTTTGTAAAGGTAATTAAGTTAAAATGAGTTCATTAAGGTGGACCCTAATCCAATATGACTAGTGTCTTTATAAAAGGATATTGGGAAACAGACATACAGAGAACAAAGATGAGTGAAGACACAGAAAGAAGACTGTTATCCATAAGCCAAGGAGAAAGGCTCCAGAAGAAATCAACCCTCCCAGCACCTTGACCTCAGACCTCTAGATTACAAAACACTGAGAAATAAATTTCTCTTGTTTATGCCACCAGTCTGTGGTACTTTTTATTGCAGTCCTGACAAACTAATAAAATCAGTATAACCATATATGTGTATATATGTATACACATGTGTATATGTATGTGTGTGTCTGAGAATGAATTAAATAAGAAGTAAATGAATGGCAGTTCACAGGTGGAGGTATGACTAGGATCTTGATATAAAATGTCTAAGAAGAATAGAAAGACACTAATAAACTAAACACATTTTTATTATAACTTCTTGATATACAGACAACGGACATTGTTCTTAAATTATTTAAGTTCAATAGTTATTGGGAAAAATACACTTAAGCAATGCACCTATTTTTACCAAAACTCTTTTCATGGCCTCTTTTACCTCTTTGTTCCTCAGACTGTAGATGATGGGATTCAGCATGGGAATCAAAACGGTGTAAAATATCGACACTATCATGTCATGGTCCAAAGCGTAGCTGGAACTTGGTCTCACGTACATGAAGAAAACTGTACCATAAGTTATGGACACTCCGGTTAGGTGAGAGCCACATGTAGAAAAGACCTTCTGTCTCCCCTCAGCAGAATGCATCCTCAGAATGGCCAACAGGATGAAACCATAGGAGATCAGAATAATCAGGATAGTGACTATCTCAATAGAGCTCACAAAGCAGAAGAGTAGAAGCTGGTTCATGTGAGTGTCGGAACAGGAAATAGCAAGGAGAGGAGGGATGTCACAAAAGACATGCCTAATTTCATTGGATGCACAGAAGGACAGGCTAAATGTGGCCACCGTGTGTAAAGAAGCATGCAGAATGCCACCAACATAGGAAGCAATAATGAGGGGCACATAGACTGTGGGTGACATGCTAACTGAGTACAGGAGAGGGTTGTAGATTGCTACATAGCGATCATATGCCATTGCGGCCAGGAGAAAGTATTCCGTGGTCCCAAAGGTAACAGCGAGAAACATCTGTGTTGCACATCCAAGGAGTGAAATGACTTTACTCTTTGACATAAAATCTACCAACATATTTGGGGTAATTACGGAGGAAAAACAGGCATCCACAGATGACAACACACTCAGAAAATAGTACATGGGTTGTGAAGTCGGGGATCCACCATGACCAGTACAACCAGTCCTAAATTTCCTATCAGAGTAAAGAGGTAAATTGCTAGAAACAGGAAGAATAAGATGATCCGCAGTTCAGGCTTGTCTGTGAATCCTTTCAACATAAACATTGTAACTTCCGTGACATTCCGCATGTTGACACCTCATGGGACAAACCTGAAGAGATTAATAAAATTATAATTCATATTGCTATGACAAAAATGAACAATACTGTGTCTCAGGGAAAGTGAACTACGTCTTCATAATTAATTCTCGTCAATGAATCATTTCCCAGCAGCAGTTCTGGAGTCAGTGACAAGACAAGGGATCAAAGGATGATGCCATTTACCATAGAATCAGATGGAAGACTTGAGATTTAAATTACTGGCCCAACTCATGTTATTAATAAAACCATCGAATCAAATTGTTAATTTACCACTGAATTTTGTGATCTGTTTTACTATGGAGTCACATTAAAACACAAGTGAACAGCTAACAATAGTTCTTATACAACAGTGGCATTAATTTTTATCTCTAAGCAATAAAATGAATATTAAAAGGCAAAATAAATAAAATTAAATCTCTAAAATAACTTTAAATGTAGAATGTATTTAATTAAGTTTGTTTGACAGATTAAAAACCTAATGAATTGTAATATTTTATGAATTAATCTCTCTAAAACTTTTCTACTCCATTTAGGTATTCTGAGAATAACTCAAGATTTTTTTGAAGAAAAGGGACCATAGTCAAATGTAAAATTTTATAATTTGTTTTGTTCAATTATAAAAAATATTTAGCATTATATTGTATTTTTTGGGTAAATATTTGGTTATTTGCACTGCTTTTGGAAATCTAAATTCTTGATAATGTATGTTTTTCTAGTCTCAAAATTCTGTGGTGAAAATGGGAAAGTGATAAGAAAAATAAGAAATACAATTTTTGTTTTACAGTATTGTACTTGGTTATATATATATTGATTTTGTATTCAGTGAAGTCATAACTAGTTCATTATTATTTAAAAGTAATTTTAAGTAACTTCATTTAGATCAGTAATTAAAGCTATAAAACAGCAGCAAAATAAACAATAATTACACCTAGATATAAAATTTAATATTTAAAAGTAAAAAAAGACTCTATAGTTGGAGGAAAAATTTTTTCCCTGCATAGCTCCATGGTTAATCAAATTAGGAATAAAAGTGTTACCTGAACTTGAATTTAAGTTTCCATGATTAGTGCATCCATTAACACTAGTTTGAAGATATATTTAATTAAAGTTTTTTATTTAATATTTTATATATCCATCCATAGAAAATCTGAGTCTGTCTTAATGGCATGGCACACAATCTGCTTCAAACAATAGTCTGTATATTATTTACATTCATAGTGCAAGTCAAGCTCCAGTTTCAATATATCAACATGATCCCATCAGTTAGGGAGAGAGCCATTTGAGATAGAATAGTGATAAAGGAGAAGAAATCAATTACTAACAATCTTCTGGGAAAGAAGAACTCAGGATTACCTAGAAGAATTGTATCAAGAGAAAACATTTCCATAGAATTATTGCAAAACTTCAAGGCAGAGAAACAAGATCTATTCATCTGAAACATCAAAGAAGAATTTGAATTCTATGTATTGGAAATAGAGGTTACAATAAAATAACAGGGTAATTGAACTGCTTATTTTAATTAATTGAACATTTTGAGCTGCTCTAACACAATATAATGCTTTTAAATATGTAATTTCATTTTTTTAAAAAAATACTAAATTGATTGGAATAAGCCCAAACACATTTTTTTTTTTTAATTTAAAAAGTGCCATGGGGAAGGATGACAAGTCTAATTAAAGAAACTTACAGAGGAAGGAATTTATGTAGATAAGATCAAAAGAGAAATGATAGAAATAAGACCAAACTTTAATAAATGTGGTAAAATGAATTTATGTTTTAGTGCAATTAGGAGTCACTTGCAAAAGCTCAAGCCCAATGCAATTCTTGCTGTCAGTTCAATGATGTACTGGTACGAGGAAAGTTAGGCAATATTTAGAATCTGGGTGCTCCTCACCCAGCTCCATAACTAAAAGTCATGTTTGATGTTAAGCTTTTCTTCTAAAATTTATCCCTCTTTCAAAAAGCAGAAATTTAAATGACAAAACAGACCCAAGAATGTGCATGTAGGCAGATTAAATGAATATGTAAAATAATAAATATTTAAAGCAATTTCTTTTAAATGTGTCAATTTTGTTATAAATTTAAGGTATCCATATAATTGAACCTTTGTCATTGCATATATTTAGTTTTAAAAGTTAGCAAATCTTAGGCCACAGCACTAACGTGATAACTACATCACTGAAAAACTTTGTTGACTAGAGCCTTACATTAGATTTTTATCTTTCATCTGCATGTACTATATTTACTTTGTGATTATTAATATAATACACTTAAACAGTTTTCTGTCAGATTAAATCCAACAAATTATAATATGATTCTGTTTTTTCCTCTGTGTACTCTTTAAGTGTCTAGATTAGAAAACAAAGCTTTGGGACTTGTATAATTTGTTGATAACAACAAAAAAAAGGAAAAATGCAAAAACATACACACAGATCACCATGCTCCCATATGCCACATCGCGGTGGGCTTATTTTGCTTTGGGTAATAAAATAATGAAAAATTACGATGTTAAATACCTGTTAATTGCTCTTAAAACTGTTATTTCTATTAGATGGCATGACTGAATCATATTAGTATGCACAGAAAAGACCCAGAGTTATAAAGAGAAAATGACTATGATTCTTGAAGAATTTAATATTATAGAATCAAATTTTCTAATGAATGTAAATCCACTTTCAAAACTATAACTAGCCAAAGGAGAGAAAGAGCAGTCAGGGAGATTGCTTCATAAACTATATAAATGTCTACCAATATATTGTATACTTGCAACTAAAAATAAAATAAAATTTTAAAAATACATACATATATATATAATTATATATATATTATATATGTGTGTGTATATATATAATATATATATTATATATGTGTGTATATATATAATATGTATATATATATATATAATTTCAATAGAGGGCAGAATTCTGTAAAAATCTTGAGCTCAATATGAAACACTAAGTTTGCAAAAGAGCGGGGAACCAACAGCAGTCACTCACTAAGCTGTAGGAATGGACGTTGACACACATTATTTTTCCTTTATAGCAGTTCTCAGCTAATTAGTGTCAGAGCAAAGATTCAAAACTGGGTCTCCCTCATGGTGCACACACTTTTCACCATTTTTTACTACCTCTTATTATACCATGGCTTCATTCTGCAACTGACCACTCTCACCAACCCCTCTCACCGTCACCACTGAAATAAACAAAACACTAACCTTGATGCCTTTGGAGATTCATTAAGTCATTAAGGTTAGAGAAACACTTTGAAATAAGTAATAATCTGAAGTGGCTCTAAATTACATACATAGAAAAAATAAACAAGAGAACTAGTGATTATTTTCCTCATTATATGAATATAAGTCTATAGCCATGCTACCCTGAACAAGCTCAATCTCATCTGATCTCTGAAGCTAAACTTGGTTAGGCCTGGTTAGTACTTGGATGGGAGACCACGTAGGAAGACCAGGTACTGTAGAAGTAAAAAATAAAAAAATAAGGGTTGTAAGCTGACGGAGTTCTTGCAACCTGTGAGGTCCACCAAAGATTTCCTTGCCAAAAAAAAAAAAATATATATATATATATATATATGCCTCCAGATGGTTGCATAGGTCAAATATTTTCTGGCCCTCTAATGATAAATTTATTAATTTTTTTAAAAATTTATTTTGAGTTGGTCTGCCTTCTTTCATCAAGAAAATACAAACATATCCTCCATTGGGAGCATTCTCATTACTCTTACAAACATAAATCCAATATTTTCAATTTTTTGTTTGTTTTATTCGAGGAAGAATCGTTTTTCAATTCTTTGGCAGATGCTGCAGATTGTGATGAGTTCACCTACGCAATAGTACACAGCTAATGAGTTTAGTACTGGAGATTTCATAACATATTTGACTTTGATATTTTAGATCTTGCCTCCTAAAATATTCCAAAAATGATCTGGAAATTTCTCTTACCTACAGAACAGCAAATGCATGTTTAGGCACATTATGAATGTGGTTTGTTTAGGTTGCCTATATCTACTTACTCAACCTTGTTAAAACTCATAGGAGATGCCCAAAGGGGATTATGGCTCAATTATCTTCTGTTTCAAAATAGCAACATGATTATTTACTTATTAACAAAATAATAAATGATTCTGAACAAATGTACTATGTGTTGATATTTATGTAATAAACAAAGTTATTTGTCTGGTTTAAAATGATGCCCTAAGGGGAAAAAAACACGTATCTTTTAACAATAGATAAGAAATTATATACCTCTGACACTTGGCTGGCACTAACTTCTCTGAGAGCCAATGTCCTCATCCTGGCAAAATAAGCTATTTTATATTGCAACAATCTATAAAAATGGTAAAGTATGATAACATGAAACTACAATATACCTCTTAAAGAATCTAACAGGTTCATTTATAGTCAACCAAATTCATTGCACTTTTACTCTGTTTAAATGATAAAGTGCTGTTATTTAAATGAATAAAGCATATATTTGAACTTATTAGATTATTATTAGTAATAATATATTACAAGTAATAAAAAAGCTCCCCAAAAGTCATAGAAATGTGGTGGAAACATTAAAAGTAGGACTACAGCCATATTACTTTGTCAATTCTGAATATTAATCCATGGTTTACTCAGATTAAATAAAAATCATCTCTCAATCATTCAATCAGTAGATATATGCACAAACAATAAACACATGCATAGATGCACCTAGGACCAAAAGAGAAAAATTTAACGTTGATAGATAGGTGACCCAGGAAATTTTATTTTTCGTCAGTTTTCCAGAAGCTTCCCACCCTTACCCAGGCTCAATCAGAGTATTAAAAAAGGACTGTGAGAAACTGATACACCGTTATAAATCACTCAGGATCTCAGGAATATGCAACATATACTCTCCTTGAAAAGGACAGGGCTTCACCTGGAGGGAAAACATATGGAGGAGAATGTCGCTTGAGTAGGGCAGGTACACTAGGAAGAAAAGCCTCAGCAGGGAGGTAGCTTCTGGAAGGCATAGGCAAGTACTACAGAAAGTACTGTTGTAGTAATATCTAATGTCTAAAGTGCACAGTATGCCTCAGGCTGGCAAGATCTGTTTAGACATAAGAAACAGCAGAGCAGGTAGAACGTACTCCTGAAGCAAGCTTAGCTCTGAGAACTAAAGTGGACTCACAATAATATTTTAAGACCATCGAAACAACATGAGAGCACCCCAGAAGCCTTCCTTATTCTGTCTTGGAGTAACTATCATCCCTGTAAAGATAACCTTATTCTGAAGCAATGATTAATTTAGGTAATTGTTAGTTTTTTAAAAGTTGGGGTCATTGAATTTTAATATACATAAAATTTACCATTTATAGGTGTCAGTAGTAGGAATTTTAATAGACATATGTGATTGTGTAACCAGAGAACATTTTTGTCTCCTTAAAATGTCTCCTCTTAACCATTTTGTAGTCAGTCAGCTCCTTTTACACCACCTCCCCCGAGTTCTGACACAAACAAACGCATCCAATGTGTTTTCCATTGTCACAACTTGGCCTGATCCAGAAGGTGATAATGTGAAGTAACATCATATGCAACCTTTGGAGTTTGGTTCCTTTCACTTAGCAGGATGTATTTAAGAGTCATCCTTGTCCTTGAACATATCAGCATTCGTTCCTCTTAATTACCAGACAGTGTTCCATCTTAAAGTCAAACCAGGTCGCTCTATCCATTCAATAGTTGCTGGACATTTGGAGTGTTTCCGATTTTAGAATATAGTGACTAGAGCTGCTTTAAACATTGGCGTACAGGTCCTTGTGTCCTCGCACGTCTGCTTTTGTCTCGGGTAAATAACACAGAGTGAGATTGCTGGGTCTGCTGCACCCTTTTGCTTTCCTACCAGAGTGGATGAAAACACCAGTTGTTCTGCATCGCTGTAAGCCCTTTGGACTGTCATTTATTATAATGCTTTCAAAATTCTAGTCCTTCTGATGACTAAGTGCAGGGAGCACGACGTGGTTTTAAATCATATTTCCTTAATTACAAATGATGTAGAATGTTTTTAATATACTTAAATAACATCTATGTATCTTCTTTGGTAAAATGTCTATTCAAGTTTATACACATTTTTTATTGTTTATCTTTCCTTTTTTTCATATTTTTTGAGATGTTTAGTGTTCAATTATATTTTTGGATTTAATGTTCTTTTAATCAAATAACCATCTAGCAAATATTTTGTAAAAGTCTGTGATTTATTCATTCCCTCACAGTGTCTTTGACAAAGCAGATTTTAAAATGTGCTAAAAATATAATATAGTATTTTTTGCTCCTATGGTTCATGCATTGGTGTGTTTTTATAGAAAAATTTGTGACTAAACTATGGCCACACATAAACTTGTCATAGTTTTCTCTCTAGAAATGTTATAGTAATAGCTTTTTAGTAAGATCTAATGTTCATTTTTGGAGAAAAATTTTATGTATAACAATTTGGATATATGATCCAAAAAATGAGTCAATCAATGTCTTTTTTTGTGACGTAAGGCTCTTCTCCATATTCAGCATCATAATATATAGCATAAAAAATGCTACCCTTCTTCCACGGATTTTCCTTAACAGCTTTCTCAAAATCAATTGGCTATATTGCTTGTCTCCACTGTTAAAGAATCTATTCTGTTCCATTGATGTAGACATCTATTTTTTCATCAATGTCATATTTTCTTGATTATTTCAGCTTTGTGATATAGCTTAAAATCAGATTATCAGTCCTACTTTATTTTTAACTTTTTCGAAATTGCTTTGCCTGCCTTAGTTCCTTTGCCTTTTTAGTAAGTTAATAGAATTAAATTACTTGTTCAATTTCTGCAAAAATAAATGCTTGTTTAGTTTGAAGTAGTGTTGCATTAAATATATAGATCATTTCAATTGTATTTAGTTAACAGAGCATTAACAATTAAGCTGCATATCAGTATCTTCCTTCCTACCTTTCTTCTTTCCTTTTTACTTTTTTTCCTTCTGTTAAAATTCAAATTCCATACCAACACTCCCCGCCTTCTAATTTAGAATCTCTGGGTATAGAGTTTTAGTTATCTATCTCTTTTTCACAATTTTTTTTTAATTTTTAAAAATAAATTTATTTATTTAAATTAGTTTCAAGTATACAGTACCTGGTTAGACATCTATAATGTTCATGGAAAGATCCCCACAATTACTCCCTCCCTCCCCTGGCCCTCCACTTAGCCGTCATATTCATGCTAACTGCATTCCCTCTGCATGCTCCCTGTGCCCAACTATCAACTACTAATTTGTACTTCTTTAACCCTTCACCCCATTCCGCAGCCTCCCAACTCCCCTCCCCTCAGTCCGTCACCAAGTTGTCCACTATATTTGTGAGTCTATTTTAGATTAGTTTGTTCTTTTTGTCCTTAGATGCCACATATAAGTGAAATCATATAGTATCTATCTTTCTCTCTCTGCTTATTTCACTCAGCATAATAACATCTAGGTCCATCCATGTCGTTGCAAATGTTAGGATTTCATTTTTTAATGCCTGAGTGATATTCCATTGCATATGAAAAACATAATTTCTTTTTCCAATCGTTTGTTGATGGGCATTTAGGTTGCTTCCATATCTTGGCTATTGTAAATTGTGCTGCCATGAATGTTGGCGTGCATAGATCTTTACGAATTGTGTTTTTTTTGTTTGTTTGTGTTTTGTTTTTTGGTTTTTTTAATTAACACCCAGAAATACAATTGCTGGGTCAAAAGGTATATCCATTTTTAATTTTTTGAGGAAACTCCATACTGTTTTCCATAGCAGTTGTACCAATTTGTAATCCCACCAACAATGTACTAGGGTTCCCTTTTCTCCGCATCCTTGCCAACACTTGTTGTTTTTTAATTTATTGATGATAGCCATTCTGACAAGTGTGAAGTGATATCTCATTGTGGTTTTAATTTGCATTTCTCGATGATTAGCAATCTTGAGCATCTTTTCATATGTCTGTTAGCCATGTGTATTTCCTCTTTGGAGAAGTATCTGTTCAGGTCTTTTGCCCATTTTTTAATTGGATTATTTGTTTTGTTGTTGTTGAGTTGTATAAGTTCTTTATAAATCTTGTATATTAACCCCATTGTCAGATGTATCATTAGCAAACATCTCCTCACATTTATTTGATTGCCTTTTTGCTTTGTTGATGGTTTCCTTTGCTGTACAAAAAAATTTTTAGTTTGATGTAGAGTTTACTGCCTCTGTTTTCTTCTAGACGTTTTATAGTTTCTGGTCTCACATTTAAGTCTTTAATCTATTTTGAGTCTATTCTTATATGGGGTAAAAAGATGGTCCAGCTTCTTTTTCTTCTTTTTTTGGGGGGCATATATCTGTGTTTTCAAACACCATTTATTGCAGAGACTGTCTTTAACTCATTGTATATTCTTAAGTGAGCGTATAGGTGTGGATTTATTTCTAGGCTCTCTGTTCCATTGATCAATGTATCTGTTTTTATGCTGGTACCATTATTGTAGCCTTGTAGTATAGTTTGATATCAGGTAGTGTGATACCTCCAATTTTGTTCTTCTTTCTCAAGATTGCCATGGCTATTCGGGGATTTTAGGGCATATATGAATTCTAGGATTATTTGTTCTAGCTCTTTGAAAAATGCCATTGGTATTTTGATAGGGATTGCCTTGAATCTATAGATTGCTTTGGGTAGTATGGCCATTTTAACAGTGTTGATTCTTCCTACCCATGAACAGGGTAAATGCTTTCATTTATTTGTATCTTATTCAACTTATTTTTTCAATAACTTAATTTTCTAAAAACAGGTCTTCTACTTTCTTGGTTAATTTGATTCCCAGGTTTTTTATAGTTTTTGATGCAATTGTAAATAGGATTGTTTTCTTAATTTCTCTTTTCAAAGTTCATCATTGGTGTAAAAAAATGTCACTGACTTCTGAATATTTATTTTGCAATCTGCTACTTTACTAAATTCATTGCTCAGTTCTAACAGTTTTTTGGTGGAGTCTTTAGGGTTCTGTATATAGTATCATGTTATTGGCAAATAACAAGAATTTTACTTCTCTCTTTCTAATTCAGATGCCTTTTATTTTTCTTTCTTGTCTTATTGCTGTGGCTAAGACTTTAAATACAGTGTTGAAGAGGAGTTGTGAAAGTGGGCATCTTTGTCTTGTTCCTGATCTTAAGGAAAATGCTCTTAGCCTTTCCCCACTGAGTATGATGTTAGCCATAGGTTTGTCATATATGGCCTTTGTTATGTTGCGGTATGTTCCCTCTATTCCCACTTTGTTGAGAGTTTTTATCGTAAATGGATGCTAGATTTTGTCAAACACTTTTTCTTCATCTATTGATATGATCATACGATTTTTATCTTCCATTTTGATCATGTGGTGTATCACCTTAATTGATTTGTAGATAGTGAACCAACCTTGCATCCCAGGAATAAATCCATCTTGATTATGTATAATATTTTTAATGAATTGCTGAATTCAGTTTGCTAACATTTTGTTGAGGATTTCACACAACTTTTAAAGAACTTCTTGAAGTATACAGCTGCATACTAGTCTACAGATTAGTATACAGGGACAGTAAAATAATAAAGACTCTATAAACCTCAATTTTTGACCTTAACCTCAGCCAAACTCTAATATTCTAATGTTCTATTATATAGAATGCTACAGTTACCGGTATACTGTCCTGCCGGAGCCAGCCGGCTAAAGTCGAACAGCACCTAAAAGACGGGTGAAGCCTAAGGAAAAAAAGAAGACAGGAAAGCGCTTCGGGAGGGCATACAGTCAATGCTGCAGCCACGTCTTTATTTAGCTCAGCCTTTATATATGTTTTAGGATACAATAGCAAAGCACAACATATATCATTTGAATGCTAACATTCACACAAGATCATATAACATCCTTGTTATTTGGGATGTAACACATTCCATTATCTTAAAAGGATTTCTTTAGGAGGCAAACCTCCCCTCCAAGGTCAGTAATGATGAAATCAACCATTTGCTTCCTTGAACCATTGATAACAGTCTCAGCAGCTGCTTTAAGGCTCCAAGCAGTCTCAGCAACTGTTTGATGGCTCCCAAACTATGTGACACCTTCGGTGTCTTGTAATGGCTCCCGGCACTGTCCCATCTCTGCTGTCGATGCTTATTCATGGATTCATCTTATCTGCTCTATTATTGAGCTTAAATATATCTCTCATACCACTTAGAAGATTAGAACCTTAAAAGTTAAATACGTATATTAATCTTTATTAAATTATTGTAAATTCTGTTATAACTTATGCTTTTAGGTTATTTTATTATGCGTGTGTTTAGAGGATTTGAGAAAAGTAAATAGGTTATATTCCCAGGAAGAGGATACTGGATTTCAGAGAATTTCAGTTATCAATCCAATGATGCATGGCTATTTAGTATCAGAGCTAGGTCTATGTTGTGTATCATTAAATTTCTTTTCCAGTTCTAGTGCAATTCTTTTTCAACTGAATGATTATTTTATATCAGAGGCCAAAGTGCATTCATGTAATCACTTTCATCATATAGTTTAGAGCTTCAGAATAACTCTTCTTTATATATATTTAAAAAAAAAAAAAAAAACCACGAAACAACTAAAGCTGTCTTGTTACTTTGTTGTCCCAGAAGAGAATAAGTGTGTTTTATTCATGGAGCGAGCATCCCTGAGGATTTCAAGAAGCACCTGAGAACCTGGTATGAGAGTTCAAATGCTTAATATTTATAGCATACCTTAATTGAGTAAGAAGATCATTTCCTCAGGTAAGAGGAAAGGTTTTTCCTACTATAAAATATGGCAGAATTTAGAACCTTAAATCTCAAATTGGATCATATGCTTTAACATAAAACTGAGATAAATATTCCTAATTAACACAGAGCTGAATTAAAAATGGAATGAGGAAATTTCAGAGGAATAGCAGGGACAATAATAAAAGCTCTACATAGTTTGGTCAATAGATTATTAATTTAGACATGAACTTAATTTCCTTAATGGAAGCTAATGGAATAAAGGTAGTAAAAATAAGGGGCTATATTTCAATTATTGGAAAATTGTTAAATGCAGAGAAAATTGATGTTCAAGCAACCACTGAGTTTAAACCATTTGAGATTGTAATTTTTATTTCTCATGGAGGAATATAACTGAATTATAAATTTTACACGTTAGCTAACTGATCTAGAATTCACTTCAGTTTCTTTTAAATAGAATGTTCTGCTTATGCTTGTGGCTTTCTAAAATAATTCAAACACATGGGGATATATTTTATGATCTTTATAAGGGATAATATTTCGAAATTTAAAGTGTATCACAATGTCACAATGAGTCTGTGATATGGTCAAGTAAAAATAGCTTATGTTTTGGCGACAGAGGAAATTGTCCTTAAATTCTGCTTCTGCTAGGTCACACTGGTTCTTCGTTTTCTCATCTATGAAGGACATTGAATTAGTTTGTAGGTTGTCATGCAAATTACATATGATAATATATCCAAAATTTCTAAAACCTAGTAGCTATGTAATAACCTGTCATAGCTGCTGTCATAGCTTTCCTTCTTTTCAAGCTTAGTGTTTGTAATATTGTTCTCATGTGTATATGGTATTTTGTGTTCTGACTATATGACAATTGAAGAACTCGTTTGATTTTAGTTTTCCAGAATGATCATGTTGTGATAAAATTTGAGATCTATATGTTTGTTTTATTGATCTCTTTCTCTTAAAGTGAAATCAGTTAGACATAAATACGATCAGTTCCAACATTCTTAAATGTTAGTTGACAGAAATGCCTGTTTGAAGAGCATCATTAGTGAAGTAGATGAACCAAATACTTTCTATTTTTCCTCCAGTTCCCTACAGTGGATAATTGCCCTAATGAGACATAATTTGGATTAAAATATATCTTCTTCATTTATAAATTACTTTCTTACATTACAGATAAAATCAGAAAAATCAAAAGTTATGAGAATATTATTATGGATAAAATTATCAAAGGAATCTAAGCTAACAGACCATTATTTTACTGTCATAACCAGAGTTAGAATGCAATGAAAAGATCTATCTTTAGAATTCCTTATACCATAGAATATTAGGATTCACTGTTTTTACTCTCATCAGGAAGGTTTTTAAATCAATAGTGTCATGTAACATAAAAATATGTATAACTAGAAGAAATACTGAGGTTCTGGTTTGGTGCTCACTCATTGCTCAATGTTTGATAAAAAAACAGATTTTATTACTCTCTATTGTTATTTTGTAGTTAAAGAAAACTTGGAAGTCATATTTCATATGTATGTATCCTTCACATGTAATTAAAACATTTTCACTTAATAAACATATTTTAGTGAATTTAATGAAATTATTTCATTACCATGTTTATGCAGTTGAATAAGAGATACCTGAAAATTTGGTCAACCTTAATTACTCTTTAATAGGGAAAGATAAACTTATTTTTCTGGGTTACAATGATACTAGGTGCTAAATCTGGATTTTTAATACAGGGTTTCAGAGCCCAAATGTACTGTTCTTAATTCTCAACAATTGCATCATCTCAGGCACATCAGTTAAAGGTTAGAGTTGTAATGTTGCTAAAATTTCTCCTGTGTATAATAGGCAACTTGTGTTTTGTAATAGGTACCTTTAGTAGACTACCTATTGGTGTATTTTCTATAATTGCTTGCACATATTTATTTGTTTTCATTGTGTTGCACATCTGTCTAATTCCTGTTTTGTCCTAAATCTGGCTCCTAAATTTTGTTTAAATCATAATGCTTCAGTCTAGATGCAGGCAACTCTTCAACTTTTTAAGGTACATTTTCATTTTGTTCATATTCTACTGAACGAGAAACAGTATGAGAGCACAGGAAAATATTCCAAAAATGAAGCACTAGTTTGTAACTTATGTAGTGGTTTACTCTTTTAGCAACGGCTTCTGTAAATTTTATGAGCTGTTATTGGGTGATTTTTCCTTTATAATAATTTTACAGAATCCTTAAGAAACTATAATAAATTAGTGAAATGGTCATGATTTCTTTTTGACATAAACATGTCTTAAAAATATACCCAAGGACTTTGCCAGAATAAAGAATATATTAATAGAAAAAAAACTTACATTGGTATTAAGTTAAATTTGGAAAAACCTTAACGAAATAATAAACAGTGCAGGCCTAAATGAACAACATGGTGATGTGTGTGTGAATCAAGAGAGAAAACTGAAAAAGGAACAAAACCAGTGCTCCGTTATCATTTGCATACAAGGTACATCTACCTCTGGAATAATATTTGTTGTCTGTTCACCAGGGTTCCAGAAGTACTAGTGGAATGGAATAAGAGCCAAAAAAGGGGATACACAAATGTTTGGTCAGAAAAGCCTGCCACATATGATCAGTTGAAGTGTGAATGTATCTTAGCTCATTTTCTGGTCATCTGGGAATATTTTAAAATGAAATAATTTCTACATTGTTTTTTTTCAATCAAATACAATTCTCATTTACATGTAATTTTGTGATATACAAGTGGCTTTTTTCATTTTAACAATTGAAAACACTAAAGAAAGGCATTTCATGCATACTGGAAAAAAATCTTAGCACTTAGGCTTAGTACTCAGATGCATACTTTCTATTACAGTATTTTTAGATTTAAAATTCTTATGTTATTTATCTTTGTGCATTTTAGGATAATGAGATATGAAACAAGGTGGTAGTCAATTTAACAAAAAATAAATTGGATATTATAAACTGACATTTTGTAATATGACAAATTTCGCCAACCATTAATAAAAATTTCTTAATTTGACAGGGTAATATATTCTCTTGGCCCCAGTGTCTTTATCATGGTCATTCCCTCACTGCCAAGGATTTCAATACTCCCTGCTAAAAAGCAAGAGGATATAAGAGGTAAATGCTACTTTTAAATATTGCTTTAAAACAAAAATAAAATGAAAATGTCACAGTTGACAGCAGATTTCAATTTACACAGGATTCAGATGAAAAATGTGACCGAAGTCACTATGTTTATACTGATGGGCTTCACAGATAATTTTGAAGTGCAAGTCTTTCTATTTTTACTGTTTCTAGCAATCTATCTCTTAACTCTGATAGGAAATTTGGGAATGGTTTTATTGATCATTAGAAATTCTCGACTCCACAACCCTATGTACTATTTTCTTAGTGTGTTATCATTCTTAGATGCCTGCTATTCTTCAGTTTTCACACCCAAAATGTTGGTCAATTTCCTGAAAAAAGACAAAGCCATTTCTTATCTTGCATGCGCAACTCAGATATTTATCGGTATTACTTTTGGGACCACGGAATGCTTTCTCCTGGCCGCAATGGCATATGATCGCTATGTAGCAATCTACAACCCTCTCCTGTATTCAGTTAGCATGTCACCTAGAGTCTATGTGACCCTCATTATTGCTTCCTATGTTGGTGGCATTCTGCATGCTATTTTACACACGGTGGCCACATTTAGCCTGTCCTTCTGTGCATCCAATGAAATTAGGCATGTCTTTTGTGACATCCCTCCTCTCCTTGCTATTTCCTGTTCCGACACTCGCATGAACCAGCTTCTACTCTTCTGCTTTGTGAGCTCTATTGAGATAGTCACTATCCTGATCGTCCTGATCTCTTATGGTTTCATCCTGTTGGCCATTCTGAGGATGCATTCTGCTGAGGGGAGACGGAAGGTCTTTTCTACATGTGGCTCTCACCTGACTGGAGTGTCAGTTTATCATGGAACCATACTCTTCATGTACGTGAGACCAAGTTCCAGCTATGCTTTGGACCATGATATGATAGTGTCCCTATTTTACACCATTGTGATTCCTATGCTGAATCCTGTCATCTATAGTCTGAGGAACAAAGATGTAAAAGAGGCCATGAAAAGAGTGTTTGGTAAAAATGAGTGTATTGATTAAGTATATTTTTCACAATAACTATCAAATTTAAATAAATTAAGAATAGAGTCCATTGTCTGCATATTGAGAAGTTATAATAAAAGCGTGTTTAGTTTATTAGTGTCTTTCTATTCTTCTTAGACATTTTTATATCAAGATCCTAGTCATACCTCCACATATACAGTTTCCAAACATGCAGAAAAAAATGTGTAATCCATTTGTTTCTTACTTAATTCATTCTCAGATATAAACACACACACATACATGTAGACACACATACGTGTATATATAGTGTATATATATATATATATATATATATATATATATTCTGACAGTGATTGCATTAGATTGTCAGGGCTGCCGTAACAAAGTACTACAAACTGGTATCTTAAAAAACAGAAATTTATTGTTCACTCTTCTGGAATATAGGAATCTGAGATCAAGGTGAAGTTGAAGGCAAGGCTGATTACTTCTGAAGTTTTTTCATTCACTTGTAGATAGCAGTCTTCTCCCTCTGTCTTCACGTATCTTTTCTCTGTATATCTCTGTGTTATTTTCCTCTTCTTATAAGAACGCCATTCATATTGGATGAGGGGCCAAACTAAAGATCTCATTTTAAGTAAATTACCTCTACAGAAAGCTTATACCAAATATGGTCACATTCCAAGGTACATGGAGTTAGACAAATTTGGCAATTATGAATAAAGCTGCTATAAATATCTGTGTGTAGATTTATGCATAGATGTAAATTTTCAATTCTTTTAGAGTCCATACTACTCAAAATGATCTAAAGATTCAAAGAAAATTCATATCAAAATACCAATGGTATTTTAACAGAAATAGAAAAATATGATCTAACATTTGTGTGGTATCAAGGAAATCTTAAGCAAGAATAACAAAGCTGGAGTCATCACATTTCCTGATTTTTAAATATATCATAAAACTAAAGTAATAGAAGAATATGGTATTGGAATAAAAATAGACATATAGACCCAGGGAATAGAAAATACAGGCCAGAAATAAACCAGCCCATATATGGTCAATTGATCTTCAACTAGGCTATCAGTAATACACAAAGGGTCATTTTACAAATTGTGCTGGAAAACCTGAATATCTACATGCAAAAGAATGAAATTTGTCTCTTGTCTTACACCATGATCAAAAGTAACTTAAAGATTTCAACATAAGATCTGAAACCTTAAAATTCCTGAAAAAATATATCAGGGACAACTTCACAACTTTGGACTGGGCAATGATTTCATGGATATGACACCATAAGCACAAGCAACAAAAGCAAGATTAGATAAATGGGAATACCCAACTAAAAATCATCTGTGAAACAAAGGAAATAATCACTAAAGAAGCAATGTACAGAATAGGATAAAATACTTGAAAACCTCTTGAATAGACAATTCTCAAACAAAGACATACAAATGGCCGCCAGCATACTTAACATCACTCACTAATTATTAAAAAAATGCAAATCTAAAACATCATTATAATCAGGGGCCTTAAAACTCTATTTATTCAATAAATATTAATATGTAGTGAGTTACTCCAGGAACATTTTCTTTTTTATTATTGAAGAAGTCATTCTGTTGCTATTTTGAACCAGAAGATAATTGAGGCATATTCCCTTTGGGGCATCTTTTATGGTTTCATCAACAACTGAGTAAGTAGATATAAATAATCTAAATTAATTATATTCACATGTATCTAAACCCACTTTTGCTGTTCCACAGGTAAGAGAAAATTCCAAGTCATTTACAAAATATTTAATGAAGAGGGAATCTAAAATTTCAAGGTCAAATTTGTATATGAAATCTCCAGTACTAAATCTTCTAGATGTTGTCTATTGCATAGGTAAAAAAATAAAACTAAGAAAACATAAAATATTAAATGTACTTTTGTAGAGTTAAGTAAGAGTGTTCCATATTGAGTGTATGCTTTCATTTTTCCGGTGGAAGAAGACAGATCAAATTAAAGCAAGAATAATAAAGAAAATTTATCAATAGAGGGCATGAAAATATTTGACTTATTCAGTTACCTGGGGCTTGAATTTTGCTTATGAGGAAGCAATCAATTACCTTTTATTTTCCCAGCTTTGCCATGTAGAAGCCACTTTGTAGTACTGTTGTTTCATATTTCTCGAGTCTTAATGTTTAAAACATATCTAAATATATATCAACAATCATGTTTTATTTCCCTGGGAGTTGCTAGATGGCAGGCTGTTACAGAATAAAGCTGTGATAGTACAGGAAAATATAAAGCAGCAAAGCACATGCGCATGAAGAAGACCCAGGATTGAATCTTGGTTCTGGCACTTAGTAGTTAGCTATGAGAGTTGTTATAAAGTTGAAACAAAGTAATATGCCCAAAAGTCTATTCCTGCTGCCTGTGCTCTATACATGGTTGTTACTATTTTTCTCTTCTGTTAAATCTTAGTATTTCAATGTTGAGCCAAAGATATTTGGAATGGTCTGCCTTCTACTAAAATTATATTTTCAGAAGGTTTCACATTCCTTTTAAAAGTTGATGCTATGTCATTAAACTCTCCAGAAATCATACTCATTTCACTTTAAAACTCTGAGTCCTTTTGATATATTATAATATTGACTTCATTATACTCAGAATCACTTTTATTTTGTCATCTAGTAGAAATATCTGATTCAAGAAAATTTAGCTGAAGTGTTTAATGTTGCAGTCTTTCACTCTCTTACTTATCCAAGTAAAATTAAGCCCATAGTAATGTAGCAAATGGAATTGTGGTCATCTGTGTGTGAGTAGAGGGGAAAACATCATAATCAAAATATGATTTATTAGATTTAATCCTGGTAGAATAATGTTTCAGTATGTATTGATACTCACAAAACAAATATTTAAATGAAGCTAAAGAATGAAATATCTGTCTCAAGGCTTTAGACACATATATTCTTCAATGATTGGTTATAATATTAATTTTGTGGTCCAATATTTACTAATGTTTTAAAAATAAATACATCTGATGACAAAATTCCAATTATATGGTTATTTTAAATATGTAACCAAAAATGGACATATTGAAAGGAAATTACTTCATATATTTATTGCTCTACACATTTAATTAGTCTACTTGGTTACATATTATTATATCTGCTTGGTCATTATTCATATTATTATTCTAAAGAAGAGTAAACTTAGGCAAGAAAGTGTAGCATCAGACATGGCTTTTAATCATGAACCTGGCCAATGAACACACACATTCAGATCTAAGTCCTTAGCTATTTTCTTAAATAAGTTTATCATTGAACAGATAAATGTAAAGAATTGTATTGGGGCCAATTTCTCTTTTGACTCCTCATCCTTATTTTAAAAATAGATTTATCATATACATTAGAGTTTTTGTATCATTTCTTTCTTTTACTTAGGTCTTTTTTTTATTTTGAAAAATTTCGAACATGTAATAAAAGCAGACAGAAGGGTATAATGAATTCCCATGTGCCCATCACCCTATTTCACTAATATAAACATGCCAGTTACCTCTCCCAAATTCCACCATCCTGATTATTTATAACTTCATCCATAAGCATTTCTTTATATATCTCTAACAATAGTAATTGTTTTATAAACCTAAGCACTTCATCAATATTATTGCTAAAATTTTGAAAATTTCTTAATATTAAGAATTCTTATAAATGTCCTTCCTCCCATGATTTATTTGAATCAGGATCCAAGTAAGGTCCATATATTGCAACAAATTTGTATGGCTTAAGTATCTTTTAAGACCACAATATGTTTTTCTATTTATTTTTTATTAAATATAATGGAGTGACATTGGTTAATAAAATTATATAGGTTTCAAGTCTGCGATTCAATAGTAGATCATCTGTATATTGCTTTGTGTATTCACTAACCAAATTCAAGTCTCCAACCATGACCACACATTTGACCCCTCTACCCTTTTCTTCCTCCCCACAAACCCCTTTCCCTCTAGTAACCACTAAACTGTTATCTGTAACTATGAGTTTTGTTTGTCTTGCTCATTTGTTGTTTTCAGTACTATATCCCACATATGAGTGAAATCATGTGGTTTTCAACTTTTTTTGTCAGACTTATTTTGCTTAACATGATTATCTCAAGAACTATCCATGTTCTTTCAAATGGCAGTATTTCATTTTTCTCAGGGTGGTTAAGCTGTATTTCATTTCTTATTTTGGTTTAATCAAATCGTGGGCCATTATCTGGAAAAAATCTTGATGAGTTCTTTTAGATATAACCAAGAAGAACTAATGGAGTTAGAAATTTTTTAGATGTGAGCTCATAAAATGTTACAATTTAGATTGTCACTACTCTATAGGATCAACCAAATTAAGCACATTCTCTAACATACTTTTAAAAATTTAATTTTATAGACATATTTTTTGTCTTTCAATATTTACTCTAATATTGTAAAATAAATATAAATGTCCTCATTCTACAGGAGAGTAGATTATAGTAAATAATTTTGTGCAATTACTGCAAGGTCTAGAATGCTGACATTCTATTCTATTTCAATGCTGTGTACACTGATATACTATCTCATGTATTTGGATATCAAAAGAAAATTCTCTTTATCCAATCACTTGCTGTTTTAATGTGATTTAATAGAAAAACAACTAATACAGTGCAGTAGTAAATGAACCAGTTAATCTGTTGCTTTTAGAGATAATGTGAACTCAGCTAGTGAGTGAATACCCACCTTTTCCATTTGATTTTGCATTGAACAGCATAAATAATTATCCATTTTCTTGTCACTATCTCTGATCTGCAAATGGGAAATTTATATTGTCAAAAAATAAATATGAGGACATAGTTCATTTTCCTTTGTCTCACAATATTGTCATGATTTTGCTTATTCTTTTTGTTGTAGATGAATTGTAATTTTACAAATCTCTTTAACTTTGTCACATGAGGTGTCAATATGCAGAATGCCACTCAAGTTACCATGTTTGTGCTGAAAGGTTTCACAGACAAACCTGAACTGCAGATCATCTTATTCTTTTTGTTTCTAGCAATTTACCTTTTACTCTGATAGGAAATTTAGGACTGGTTGTACTGGTCATGGGGGATCCCCGACTTCACAACCCCATGTATTATTTTCTGAGTGCGTTATCATCTG
Source organism: Eonycteris spelaea (assembly GCA_003508835.1). Taxonomy (NCBI): domain Eukaryota; kingdom Metazoa; phylum Chordata; class Mammalia; order Chiroptera; family Pteropodidae; genus Eonycteris; species Eonycteris spelaea. The sequence goes on along the minus strand of PUFA01000490.1, from coordinate 235,536 downwards.
TGGATGCCTGTTATTCTTCAGTAATTACTCCTAATATGTTGGTAGATTTTATGTCAAAGAGTAAAGTCATTTCACTCCTTGGATGTGCAACACAGATATTTCTCGCTGTTACCTTTGGGACCACGGAATGCTTTCTCCTGGCTGCAATGGCATATGATCGCTATGTAGCAATCTACAACCCTCTCCTGTACTCAGTTAGCATGTCACCCAGAGTCTATGTGCCCCTCATAATTGATTCCTATGTTGGAGGCATTTTGCATGCTATTTTACACACGGTGGCCACATTTAGCCTATCCTTCTGTGAATCCAATGAAATTAGCCAAGTCTTTTGTGACATCCCTCCTCTCCTTGCTATTTCCTGTTCTGACACTCACTTGAACCAACTTCTACTCTTCTATTCTGCGGGCTCTATTGAGATAGTCACTATCCTGATTATTCTGATCTCCTATGGTTTCATCCTGTTGGCCATTCTGAGGATGCATTCTGCTGAGGGGAGACGGAAGATCTTTTCTACATGTGGCTCTCACCTAACCGGAGTGTCCATTTTTCACGGTACGCTTCTCTTCATGTACGTGAGACCAAGTTCCAGCTACGCTTTGGACCATGACATGATAGTGTCAATATTTTACACCATTGTGATTCCCATGCTGAATCCCATCATCTACAGTCTGAGGAACAAAGATGTGAAAGAGGCCATGAAAAGAGTGTTTAAGAAAAACTGGCTCATCAATAAAGTATCCTTTTATAGTAAAAAGTAAATTTTAAAAATTGAGAGTGATATTTTGTGCCTCAGTGTCAAAGATATGTGATTAAAATATGGTGTTTTAGTTTATTAGCATATTTTTTGTTTTTCTAGATATTTTAAAACAAATGTCATAATCAACCGTCTACCTATGCTGTCTTTAGATGTGAAAATAAAACCTTGCCATTATCAATTTGCTTCTTATTATGTTCTTCCTGAGATATATGTGTACACACATATATGTATGTGGATACTGATACTGACTGTTATAATACAAATGTATGCAATCATTACTTTAAGTTGTTTTATATTGATTATTTTCATTTTCATGTAACAAAATATATGGGTTCCAATAGGTGCAGTTATAAATAACATTATAATTTTGTCTGACAAAGTAATCAAATGCCACTTAATAAATGACAAAACCCAGCTCACATTAACCCAGAACACTTTCCATAAAGTCATTGCAAAGCCTCTGCCATCCTTGGATCCATGTGTTGGCAACCATCTAACCACGTTCCATGGCTCAGAGACCATAGAAAATGTGTCCAAATTTCTAGTGTCCTTATCGTCTTGTGTGTGAGGCTTTATTTCTCCCCATTTGTTACTTTGTCCAGATCATGATATTACACCTATCTTTAATATCTCACAGGAAACTAAAGCCTAGGCATTAGCATTTAGCATTTATCAAGATTATACTTAAGTTTAAGTAAAAAAAAAAAAAAAAAGAGGACAATGAAAAAAAAAAAAAAAAAAAAAAAAAGATCAAGCTCTTCCAGAACAAAGCCTGGCCTTTTTAACAAAATTTCTTACAGGTCTGGCCCTGACTCAACTTTCAACTCTCTTTTCCTTTGACCCCTGCCCCTCTGTGATGCCCTTGTTCATGCTACCACTGCTCAGTGCCCAGGCCCAAGAACCAAGGTGTAGAAGAGGGTCTCTCCTAAGCTCATGTTTAGCACTGCTTCCAACAGACTTCAGTTTCAGTACAAATGTATGCTTCCATGAAAAACAATTTTAAGTTGTCATGTTCTTCCTTCCATCCTCTCATTATTTCATTTTTATTACTAATTTTTAATTCTTATTTTATGAAAATATATTCTCTTCCCCAAATGATATCCATACTTACTAATCCAAGAAGACAATTTGCTAAGAATTAGAGTCCGGTTTAAGAATATTTCGCTAAATTAGGATTATTATTAAGCTTAAAAAACAACTCCTAGTTTGTATATGGAAATACCTCTTACTGCCATGTATTCCTACCACAGAATCTCTAACATTTATGTACTATTTAGAGGCTGTCTTCACACCAACTATTCACAATGGTTCTCCTTCTTTAACAAGTCAAAAACTAACCTATGGTCACTGATATTCATATATATTTGCATTACCAACCATGCCAATGAGGATTGCAACACCATTTGTGTTGTGTGTGTGTGTGTGTGTGTGTGTGTGTGTGTGTGGAGGGGTGATTTAGCATTGAAGGAAGCCTTAAACACAACTCAAATTCATAAGGATGGATAAGTTTTATGCTTTAAAATTTTAAAGTTCTGAATGAAAAAAATCACAAACATAGTAAAATAAGTAGCCATAGACAAAAAAATATAAATATAATTATGCATGTTTTAAATTCATAAATGCTGGGCTAGAATTCATAGACTATGCACAAAGAATACACATGGACAATTCACTAAAGAAGAAACCTCTTTAGACCAATGCATACACTTAACTTTAATAATGGTCTGGAAAATGTGAGTGTAAAATGACATAAAACAATATTCCACACTCATAATACTGGTAAATATTAAAAAGTGAGGAATAAAAATATGTAAACTTCATTATCATCTGTTACAGAAAGGATTCAGAAGCAACCAAATACTTATCTAATTTAAATACATGAACCAAATACATAACAATCAAGAGAATTAAAGCTCAGAGTAGGATAGTTAAGCAATATATATACAAAGCACAGAATTATGTAAACATCTTAAAATCCACTTAGATAATTTAAAAACCACATAACTAGCTATTTTATATGTATGTATATATATTAAAATATATATGTATGAGTAAATGTATTTTTATGAAAAAAAGAATATGGATAAAACTTAATGATGTTATATTAAGTGAAATAAGCTCATCATAGAAGGAGAAATATTGCACAATACCGTTTATGTGAGGTATATAAAAATAGTCAAACACATAGAAGCAGAGAGTAGAACGGTAGTTGCCAGGGGCTGGGGAAACGGGAAAATGGGTTTTGCTAATCAATAAATATACATTTTCAGTTATGCGAGATGATTAAATTATAGAGCTCTGTTTATGTATCACTGTGCCTATACTTAGCATTACTGTTATGTACTTAAATTTTTGTTAAGATAGTGGATCTCATGGGAATTGTTCTTACCAGAATAAAAATAAATAAAAAGATTTGGAAAAACAATCTAAGGTTCTAATAGTTATTGTTATTGCCTTGAGATGGGGTGGAGGAGCTGAGAATGGGTATTGAATCAATGGAAATTTAGCTTTTATGTAATTATGTATTACTTTAAAATGATAAATCTTACAAGATAAAACTATTGTTTAATGTGGGCAATGAAAACATGTTATCTATAATGTCATTTTTATATATATTTATATTTTATGCATGTAGATATGTGTATATCTTTCTTACAAATATTTTGAAAGGTGAAATTTTTGTGATTCAGTGATGGTATTGTCTTAAAGTTTTCTCTGCTTGACCAAGGGAAGTTCATTAAATTGTATATTCAAGGCTTAGAAAATGGAACATGGGCCTCCTATACAATAAATAATAAGATTAAATGAGAGGTCAAGTTTTAAAAAAGCATCAATAACAACAAAAAGTGGAAAAGATATAGTTTTTATTTTATTAAAATCTTTACAATGTTATAGGAATGCTAAACAGATGGAGAAGTTGGCAGAGCTTATGGGGAAAGAAAAGTAGCGAATAAAAGCATAGAACAGCCTGCATTTTTGGTCACATGAAAGGCAATACACAATGGACATTACAGAGGAGCTACCACGAAACTTCGTATGGCTGTTTGGGCTCTGGGAAGAACCTCAAGGATTTTAAATACATCATAATGAACTTGAAGTTGGCAAAAGCTTTGTAATTTTTTCTTCATTGTCCCATGATTTGTCTTTCGTCTCGTTAATTTTAGAGTTTTAGAATATGCTACAACCTTATTAAATATTAGGAACACCAGATGAAGAAAAAATAGTTGTCTGGTGCCCTGGAGTAGAGAATACTCTGGGGAACAATAAGCAGGTTATTACTACTTGTTTATCAAAGCAAAAATCACATTAAAGAGAGATTACCGCCCTGGAAACAAAATCTTCATATTTATTTCAGAATTTTAAGATGGATATTGTATTCATTCATTCTCTTGTTCACTCATTTATAATTCATTCTATCAGTCAATCAGTCTTTTGAAATATTTTTTGAACATCTACTTTTACCTGGGTATTATTTTAGAAGCTGTTAATACAAAGGGAAACTATTTAGACATGCCCTTTTCACTTATAAAGCTCATAGACCAGAAAATTCCACAAAAAAAAATTAAAATTAAAAATTAGTATATTTAATTAGAATATTTATGTTTGAGGAAAGGTCACAAGGTTATATAAAAAGGTTTTTAATCAAATAACTTTAATTAAAAACTATAAGTAAGATCAGATTCATGATGGGTACCTTATTAATTTAGTAAAAATATTTATATCAATTTACTTATAACCATTCATTTTTGGTTTTATGTTACATGTCATCTGATATTTCTGGGCAAATATACCATGATGTGTTCTTGACACAAAAATAATGCTTTCCATTCAGTGTATTCCCCATATTCACACTGAAATTGAACACTGGGACCAGAGCCCTGCGCTTTCTAACTGTTGAATGTTCTCCATCCTGGCCCAGCAACAACACTTCCCAGATACAGGGGTACAATTCAAAGCACCAAAGTGAGGAATCATTACATGTGATTGTTATTCAGGATGAATATCGAGGAGAGTCCCTAGGCTGTCTCCACATATTTCATTCTTTAGGTAAAATTTTTTTATGGAGACTTGATTAATGAGCATTTAATTTGGTTTTCTTTCTCTGGGGAATCAGAACTTGATCTGGGGATTCTGGATCTCATGTTCAGGGACTGGGACAATATACAAACATATTTCAGTGGGAATGTCTTCGGGGACTTCAGACGCTTGTAAAACTCTAATATTTTTGTGTGGGAATCTTAGGAGTGGGTCTCACCAGATGTCTGTGTATAGGAAGGTTAATTCTTTTTAGATGCAGTGGTGGAAGATAAGAGATATAGAAAACCAGTGCAACATCATCAGGTGAGCTCATCAGATACATATTTGTTGCATGGAATTAAGCATCTTTAAATTAAGACAAAGAAACAACACACAGTTAAGTGAAATAGATTATGAGATAGCATATAGCTAGACATTATGTGGCCCAGTTTTTTGAATATGCAAAATTATAATTCACTTACTGTTTCTATATCAACTATTAAAGCCCTCCATTTAGTATAATAGGTTCCTAGGACTGAAATTTTTTAAAAAGTCACCATTCGGTGATGAAAGCAACAGTCAGTAGCCCCAGGGAATCTCACCAGGTGACTTGAGTTCGTTCTCATGGGCGCTCAGACCGTTTTGGAACTCCAGATCCCTTTTATCTTGGTTTTCCTGGTCATCTATGGGCTGACCATGGCAGGGAACATGGCATCGTCACCCTCCCCAGTGCCAATCTCACTTTCAGACTCTCATATTTTCTCCCTCCAGCACACGGCCATCATCAATCTTGGAAACTCTACTGTCTTTGCCCCTAAAATGCTGGTGAACTTCTTGATTTTAAACAAACAAACAAACAAACAACAACCATATTCTACTATGGATGTGTATTAGTTTGTATCGTGGCCGAGATTTTCATGCTGGCTGCAATGGCTTATAACCGCTACGTGGCTATTTGCAACCCCCTGCGCTACATGGTGGTGGTGTCTCCACAGATCTGCCTTCTGCTGGTGCCCTCATGTACCTCTACAGTCTGAATACAGCACTGACTGTCTCTTCCTGTGTATTTTCTGTGTCCTATTGCTCTTCCAATGTAATCAACCACTTTTACTGTGATAACATCCCTTTGTCGCCATTGTCCTGTTCTGATACATACATTCCAGAAACAGCTGTGTTTTGCCTTTTGGTGACAAATTTGGTTTTCTCTATGATTATTGTATATAATATCCTACTGCAACATCATCCTTGCCATTTTGAGGCTACATTCCTCAGAGCAATGACAAAAGCCTTTTCCACCTGTGCATCTCACGTGACATCTGTCCACTGTGTTCTACTGGACTCTTCATGTATTTGCAACCAAAGAACAACCACTCATTAGATACCATTAGTGATAACAATGCTGAATCACCTCATTTACTGCCCTAGGAACAAAGATGTGAAGGATGCATTGAAGAGATTCCTGGATAACCCATGTCAATCATTCAAAACAATGTCAGCTTAAAACAACAGCTATGATCATTAAAGAATTTCCTTTTGTTCCTGAAAATCCTGCTTTAAAATCAAGAAGCAATAAGTAGTTGAAAATCCCATTAATTTCAATGGGAAAAATCTTCATCCTTTCTATTCTAACCTCAAATACTCAATTTTCTCTTTTGAAAAATGCATTAGTTGACCAAAATAACCCCACTTACATAAGTAATAAACAATAATTTGAAGATACACACAGTTTAAAATCAAATGTAGGTTACTGAAGGGTTTTTTATAATTTCTAAACAGAGAAAGCCTGATAGCTGGTAGTGGAGTTGTGTGAGACTCATTTCTCTTGAGAGCGGTCAAGAGTCAATTATCTTCTTTGTCACAGATATCTTTTAATCAACTCTTAAAAGTTTTGTTATTTTTGCAGCATTTTATCCACCAATTTTTGGACCCATTTTATCCATCAATTTTAGACCCTTTTTTAAATCTTGCACTTAAAACAAACATATAACAAAAATTAGCTTCTAGGGGAGATAAAAATGAAATTAAAAAAGCTTACATATACATGGAAATACATTCTTCAAAACAGAAGAACATATATAAAAGGAGATTCTACTTTCTCTCCATCTCACTTGGTGCATGTACACAAAGCAAATGTTGATATTCATCAAAATATTGTGTAAAATAATCTTTTTTCTATTTTCTTACTAAAAATGATTGTGCAAAGATAATTGTCTTTGTTATGAAATCATAATAATAAATACCACTTATTTTAGCATTTTTTATCAAGTGTGTTTTGGGAGTAAAATGTTATTAGAAAAAAATATGTAATTTTTTTTAAAGTGACACCAATCCTCAAGGGCACTCATGCCCCATGGGAAAAAAAAAGAAAGTTAACAATCATTATGTCCCATACCTCCACCTGTACATGTAAAACGCTGCTGACATATAATGTGGTAAGAAAGAGGAGGTGTGAAATGGGAAGTAAAGATGATAGAAATTGACACAATTCAGAACTTTTTCAGTTCAAAGGTAAAATTACCTCAGCCACAAAAGTAAAATTCTATCTCCATGGAAATGAAAAAGCCTTTCAAAGAAATCATTTGAAAATGAAATAAAACTCACTGCAGACACGGGTGGAAGAAGGTCAAATAGCATCAAACCTTATTCTTAGAGTAACTTCATGACCACGCTGCAGAAGAACTTCCCACATGCCCTTCAGCCTGAAATCATTTCTGGCATCTCATTCTTACTTCTTCTTGCCCCTCCTTTTTTTTTTTTCTTTCTGTATTTCAATAAAAGGCTATGAAAATATTCTTCTCTTCTAATAAACACAGCTTTTACTTTATGAAGTTTGAGATGCTTCCATCAATGATGGCCCTGCTTGTCGCCTTCTATCTCAAGCTTCTCTACAGAATTGCTTTTGACTCTTTAATCCTTGTAAAAGTATTTTAATAAACAACAACCATTATCTGGGTTGGAGCAATTTTGTTGACAAAAACGTCTGTGATAACAAATTCTTTACTTTATCTCACAAAATGAACATGCATTGTTGGTTAACTAACTTACCAAACTGAATATTAAAATATACAATATGTAACTTCAAAATATACACTTTTAACAAAAGTGATTCTAACAACTAAACCAGGTTGAACTATAATAGTCAGAACTTTAAAACACACTTTACAAAATGTACATCGCAAAGATACAGAAGAATACTTTAATGAATGGTAAAGGTTATTAATGTTTCCAAAATCATAAAAACTGATTGAGATATGAACTCACAAGATTAAGTATTATTAATCAGTTCTAGCCACGTGCCCAAGAGGAAAAGTAAAGACATCTGATAGTCAGCCAACCCGCTCTGCTACAAGGTGGATGTCAGTTTCATTGTCACTTCAGTGACTACTTTGACTAGCAGCATCCAAACTGTCAATCTTAACTATGTTATGGGCACTCAAATATTAAAATTTGTGTTTATTCACCCATTATAATTTTTAAACTTGTTTCTTGACATGGATTGTGCTCGGCTCACAGGATTTTTCTTTCAAATCCAGGTGTTTGGATTTTATTAAACAATAATGGTAGTGACAGAAGTAAGATAATTTACCACTATAAAGGTAATATGTGTGATTTATTATTTATATTGTAATCCTTATATGTGCAAGCAATATATATTTATAAGTTAAGTGTCCAGAGTATGAAATTTTGGTATATTGATGGTAAAATGTATATGGAGAAAGTCTTACATAGGTTTATCCTTTTTAATAAATTAAAAGTGCTCAATTTTCTCAAAGCAGTGACCCTCTCAATGAGGAGATATTTGTACAGTATGTTCATTTAAGGATCAGTGGGTACTTCACATACAAGTAGTTAAACTGTGGTGATACATGTAGATGTTAAGATTTGGAATTAATTCCTATTTACTATGGAAACAAGACTATATTAAATGGGGATAGACCAGATTAGAGAGCAATTTATAAATGAAAGTAAGCACACTGGTGTGTATGTACTGAAAAGATACACTTCAAAAACATTTAATTGATGAGAACTTTTAGGTATCAAGCGGGTTACATAACACCAGGGTATGCACATGAAAACATCATATATTACTTTATAAGCCTGCCTTCTTTTAAAAGACATAAATCAACTTCCCCAATGTGGGGAAGGAAAAGTGAAGTTTAACTAGTTGTAAATGGATATGGAATGAGGGTACCATTAACTCAATTTAGTCCCTTATGTTAAAAAAAAAAAAGATAACACACATATTCAATTTTAATTCCTTCTGTATCTTTAAAATACTATAGGACATGTTTAAAGAGTTTTGTCTTCATTTTTAGACAAAAACTTGGCAAAAACCATTGTGGAAAATGCTGAAATGTGAAATTTATGTCTAACCAAAACACATATCTAACAAGTGATATAATTACATCCAGATAATTTTAGTGATGCAGTAAAAGTAAACAAATACAAAGTAAGTAGATGAATTATATGTAAAAGAATACTTTGTCATAGGAAAATCAAAGTATCCTGAATAATTAACCAAGACTCTGGCATAATTCCTGTTCTCCATACTTTGGGAATAAGGAAGAAATTGCATTTGAGCTCCCAAGGAGAGTCTCAAGTAGAGAAACAATTATAAATTCTTTTGACTGCATTAGGTAGCCATCATTTGGGAAAACAAAGCCATACCTCATTTTAGGTAAGTAGATGGCACTGATCATCTGATCACTAGATTAGCTACAGTGACAATTTTTGATGCCTGTCTTCAATTTAAAATTTTGGAAATGAGTTAATCACCAATGACACACTTGGTAATTATGACACACATATTATTAATATTTTTATAACTGTATTTCTAGAAAGAATTTTTCCACAAATTATTTCCTTTTTTGAGTGTTGTAAGCTTCCTAATTTCTTTTTGTTGTGATTTCTATATTTATATGAGGACGCTAAACTATAAACCTCTGAGATAGATATATAACATTTTTTTTAAAGCTCCATCTAGAATGTCGTCAAGCAAAAATGCTGATGGTCATAGACAAGTTACGAATGCTTCTGAGTACCTGTGCCTCAAATACTATAGATATCTGATAAGACCTCTAATTATTTGGTAATATAATATATTACTATGTCTTATTCACATGCAGAGTTTCATTTGTGCTATAGATATTTGTGAACTTGTTTTACTAATACCCTATAAGAGACTGGAAATTTGCACAATTCCCCCAAGTGTAAACCCTGAGGTGAGGACTTGGTATAATTGTGTTTATTTGGTAGGTTATTTCAGGAAACAAAAATGAGAAAATAAGGAAATAAGGACTTGGAAGGGAGGAAGCCAATGAAGTTTGAATGGAGCATAGATTACTGCTGTAAGCAGCTAAGGTTTTATCACTGGATGCGCTTGTAAAGTGTCCTTCCGGGTTCTTCTAGCAGGCTAGGAAAGCTTGGGTGTTCATCCATTGATTCATGTCCTTATCAGTGGTGCATTGCTCCTTGACACTTTTAAAATCTCAGGCCCTTCTAGCCTGCCTTGCACTGTCTGAGCCAGCCTTCAAGACAGTTTGTCCTCAGAAAAAGAAGTAAAACACTAAGATGGATTGAAACATATATAATTTTATTAACCAATATCACACCCCAATAAATAAAATAAAATGATATGGGAAGTTGCCAGCATTCTAGAAAAAGTCTAACTGTGGCCAAAATGATAAGGAATGAGGAGACATTGAGTTTGCTATAGCGATATTTGCAAGACAAGTTGATGGCAAAGCCAAAATGATATACAATAGAATCTTCGACTTAGACCAATATGCCATGGCACCATAACGATAGGCCTGTCTTTTGTCCCTAATATCTTTGCATTAAATTTCTTTTCATTTGGATCGTGAGGATAAAAAGGTGGGAAGTTTATCTCTGAACATATTTATGCATGTGCAAAACCAAGTTTTAAATCAATACAATTAAAAACATCCAGGAAGATCAATTCTTGTAAAAGTTTATTAATTGGATACTTTCATCCTTCAGTCAGTATTGGTGAACATACCACTCTTTAAACACTTCAGAGTTCTTAGCTTGGTTATTTACTTTCTTCTCTTGTAATGTGCTGAAATGCATTATGGGAGGTTTTTCTTCTTAATTTGTTTGTTCTTCATGTTATAAATCACACATATCAAAAGTAAAGAGGGAAAAATATTGTTTGAAGGTTGGAAAGAGAAGGGTAAGAGACTTTCAATATCTCTCCACAAGTCCTAGTTACATGGCACAGGTGCAACAAAACCACGTGACTCGGCTCACTGAATTGTGCACATGTTTGAGAATCTAGCATAATGGGCATATAATTATTAGTGAAGTAAAGCTTTTAAAAACTCTTCAGCAATTATGACAACGCCATAATAGTGGTTGGGCGATGGTTGTATCCCACAGCCAGCGAGTTTAACCGCGCACGTCTTAAGTTACAATTGTGGATATTTGCTAAGTAGGATTTCAGTTTATTTTGTCAGATTCCAAAGCTATAACTAGAAAGATTCATGTTGACTTTACATCTGTCGCTGATGCCACATAAATGCAGATTTAGTGGTCCCTTATTAAGATAATGTAGTGTATTTCACACCCCAAGGAATAAAAACGCAGAGAAGGGCTCACGGCCTTTTTCCCCTTTGTTGGATGAGAGAAGTATGCTGTGTGTCTGTTTTATTATTTTAAAATAATATGTGTATATTTATGCTGATCTAACTAATCTAAAGACTGCTGAGGGCTTGATATATTTTTAGAACCATTTTAAAATATATGACAATCCTCAACCAACATTATACTTAATGGTGAAAAAACTGAATTTTTTTTTTTCTTATTTTTCTTTTCTCACTTCCTTGAAATGAGAATATTGATGTTCTGAATTTGGCCATCCCGTTTTATCTTCTTTGAGGTTATTTGCATGATTTTATAGAATACTTAGTTTGATTTGGCAGTTTGCATTTGTAAAGGAAGATATCCTTGGGCTTCAGGTCCATTTCCTATGTCCTGGTGCGACTCTGAAGTTTTGCTTCCTTCACAAAGAGTCAGGCTTCTTGATTCAGTTTCTAGTTTCTTTCCAACTAAGTGCTTGGGCTTGGGTGGAGATGGTGGTTGTGGTCAATAAAAAACTATCAACTCAGTTGGATTTCAGAAGAACTTCAGAGATTTGTAGAATAGGGTGGATTCAGGTCAAAGAGGTGTGCCAAAATATACAAACTGCTATAGAATCTGTCTTTCTTTGGGATAACTTTTCAGGGCTTTATGACATTAAATTTTTATCATTTTCCTTGTTTCTTTGCCGCTAATGATTTTTTCCTTTTTTTTTTTTTTTTTTGTTAAATATTTTTGTTAATAGTGGGAATAGAGCTTTAAATAGAGTAAATTTTTTGAGGCAGATTTAATCTGTCAAAATAATCTTGAATTTCTATTTTGATTTTCTAAAACTTACATGTATTTAGTGACATTCAGAAGTTCTAGTTTTTAAGGCTGTACGAGCTTAAACATTTTCTTTTACAATTAAGTTCGTGACCAGTGTAGATTTGATTTTTATGTGGATGAACTAAATATTCTTTTGCATCCTCTCCATAGAGATAATCTCTTTTCCCAGCTGTATGTATTGAATTATACCTTTTGTCTGACTGTCCAACATGCCGCCTCTGTCCACAGACCACAGTTCTATATTTTTGTTAGTTTGAAGTGTGCATTTTGATGCATTAGTATGTTTGCCCATTTTCATGTCTGCACCACATTGTCTCACAAATCTAAATAAATTTCTTTTTAAATTAATTAAGTTTTATTGTGGTAACATTGGTTAATACAATTATATAATTTCCAGGTGTCCATTATCTTTTGACATCTGTATATTCTATTGTGTGTTTACTATCCAAAGTCCAGTTTTCCTTCAGCTACCATATATTTGATCCACTTTACTTACTACTTCACCCTCCCCATAAAACATTGTATTTGACCCCTTTACTCCATTATACCTTCTCACTCCTTCCCCATCCACTAGTACCACTAGTCTATGAGTCCTTCTGGTTATCACTAGTCTATAGTCAATCCATGAGTCTATAAGTTTTAATATCTGATATGCAGTCTTTACAAAAATATCTTGCTTATTCTCTTATAATCTGTATTTTTAAAAATACTTTTGAATCAGTGTCAAATTTTATAAAATACTCTAGTGAGAATTTTGAACTAAAAGGACTTTAAACAAATAGATTAATTTGAGCATAATTGACATTTTTACAATAGTGAATAGTACAAACCAGGAGCATAGAGTTTCTACTAATTGATTTAGGACTCCTATAATCTTCTCATAAATTTTTAATTCTTCTCCTTTTCAGAGTAGGTTCAGTCTGGTTTTTATAAGATATTCTATCAAGTAGAAAATTTCCTTTAAAACTTAATTTCATGTTTTTTTGTACATTCTAAACAGTACTATTTTTCATCTATTCAAATACTCATATATTTTTAATTCAATCTCATAATGCAGTGAATGATACTTACAGACTTTCCAAAACTCAAACATTCAGCCAGAAATGATCAACCAAGCTTAAACATAGTATACTGGGTATTTTTATACATTTTGCAACTGACATAAATGATGTATTCACACAGTTTAAGATATTAATATCTGTATAAGTGAAATGGTAGCCATGAATATACTGCTTTTTACTATATCTTTATTATTTAAAATCACGTTTTTGCTATCCTCTTAGGATGAATTGCTGTGCAGTCATCAATTTTATACTCTGAAAGATTTTGTACAAAATTTAGATGATTTTTTTCCATGAAATATTAAACAGACCCAACCTTTAAAAAATAATTGAAAGGAAAAAAGAGTTAAAGAAATAGAGTTTAAAGAAAACGCAAACTTTAAATTAAATTTAAAACCCATAACAACATACTGGAATTTAAATTTAGAAACTCAAATTGGATAGTGAATGAAAATACCAATTTTGATATGGGAGTTATAATGAAGAGAAGTAAATCAAAGTCTATTACATGAGTTATAATGATATTATTATTTTTGAGACTGGGAATGAAGTTGTAAGGTCAAGAGCCAGAGGATATATTACTTTTTTATTATAATTCCTTCTAAAATTTCTTTAAAATTTATTGAACTAAATAAATTTTTAAATAAAATGTTTTCAAAAAATATCAGGTTTCCCAATGAAAGATAAACTTTTTATTTTTTAATTAAGGTCATTAGGCTGATTATTAGTTTAATAAAAATAAAAAGATTTTCAACTGTACAATTTAATAACACATCATAGGTATATTGCATTGAATGATCATCAATCCAAAGTTAAATCTTCTTCTATCACTATATATTTGGACTCCCTTTACCTTATCTACCTCTCCCCTCTTCAACTTCTGTCTAATACCACTGAACTATTTTCTGTGTCCAGGTTTTTTGTAATTTCTAATGATAGTCTGTTGACAGAACCATAAAGGATTGTATATACTTTGCAATGATAAGCAGTATGGTGATACAAAAATAAAATGGTTATTTCATATATTGGTTACAATGGTTTCTAAATTTGGTTTGACATTTAATGATGTAGGTGGGTCTCAATTTAAATTGCTGCACCTAAAAATCTTGAATTTGAGTTAGTTGTGATGGATTTGTATTCTAAAGTTTACCAGATGGTATCTTCTGAAATCTTATGACTCTTCTGATGATTTTTTCCCACAGTAATTTCCCTTAACGTCCTATATGGAACAGGCAAAACCTAACAGTGCTGAAAGAATTCATTTCTCATGAGAATCGCACAGACCACCTGAGCTGCAGGCTCTATTATTTGGATTCCTTCTAATTGTTTACATGGTCTCAGTGGTGGGAACTTGGGCTTGATCATCCTCGCCAAGGTGGACTCCAGGGCTACAACACCCATGTATTTCTTCCTCAGAGACACCTGGCATTTACCGATCTCGGTTTATTCAAACTGCTATAAGGACCAAAAGATGCTAGTAAATTTTTTTGTAGATCAACATACAATATCCTACAATTGGTGTGCTATTCAACTCACTTTCTTCAGTATGTTTATTACTAGTGAAATTTTCCTTCTGTCAGCAATGCCTATGACCGTTATGTGGCCATCTGCAACCCTCTGCTCTACACAGTCATCATGTCACAAAGATTATGTCAATTGCTGGTGGCAATACCCTATTTATACAGTGTCTTTTTGTCTTTGCTCACCACCATAAAATATTTGTTTTGCCATTTTGTGGGTACAATGTCATCAGGCATTTCTACTGTGATAGTCTACCATCGATATCTTTGCTGTGTTCAGACACACATGAAATTAAATTGATAATTCTCATATTTGCAGCTCTTACTTTGGTGTCATCTATTCTGATAGTCCTTGGGTCCTACGTGTTGATCCTTCTTGCCATCCTCAGGATGCACTCTGCAGAGGGCAGGCGCAAGGCTTTCTCCACCTGTGGATCACACCTGACAGTGTGGCCATATCTATGGTACTCTCTTTTTTTATGTACGTGCAGCCAAAGTCCAAAGATTTATCTGATACTGATAGAATGGCCTCTTTATTTTACACTTTGGTGATACCCATTGCTGAATCCCATGATCTATAGTTTGAGGAACAAAGAAGTGAAAAATGCTCTTACTAGAACCTGACCTTGTGTGCAAATATCCTGTTGAAAAATTCATTGTAAGATATGCTAGCAATAGATTATGTATTTTTCAATATATATAACTAGATTGTTTAAATCATATGCTTTTCCTCCATGAGATGGGCAAGTTTCAATGCATGATAAGCATAGATATAAAGAAAATTATTTTGTCATTTTTAAATAAAATGTGTCACTAACAAGATGACTACATTCTGCTCCTCAACTAATAACCTAACTTTAAATGTAGAATGCGTTGAATTAAGTCTGTTGGTAGCAGACTAAAATCTAATGAATCATAAAATATTATGTATTTTTCTCTAAAATTTCCAACTCCATTTAAATATTCTGAAAATAATGAGATTTTTTTGAAAGAACATGGATCATAATTAAATATAATATTTTATAATTTATGTTTTCATTCAAGTCTTTTAACTATTTAAACATTATATTTGTCCTTTTTGGGGAATTTGGTTATCTAACACTGCTTTTGGAAATCAAATACTTTGATAATCTATGTTTTTCTAATGAAAATATAATTTTTCTTTTTACAGTATTACACTGTTCATTTTTTTCATTTTGTATCCAAGTAACTATTATTTTAAAAGTACCTTAAATAACTTCATATCAGTTATTTAAAATTATAACAGCAGCAAAAAAAACAATCTTGCACTAGAATAAAATTTTAATATTTAAGAGTAAAAAAAAACCCCCAAAATCAGTTAGTAGTTATAGAAAAAAATTCTTCCCTGCATAGTCCCATGTTATCAAATTAGGAATAAAAGTGTTACCTGAACTTAAATTTAAATTTCCATTATTAGCCCATCCTATACAGTAGTTTGAGGATATTAATTCAAGTTTATTTATTTGATGTTTTACATATCCATCCATAAAAAGTTTGAGTCAGTCTTAATGGCGAGCCAACACAGTCTGCTGGCAAACAATCTCCTGTACATTATTTAATTTATATCAATCAAGCTCCAGTTTCAATATATCAACATGATCCCATCAGTTAGAAAGAGAGCCATTTGGGACAGAATAGTGGATGGAAGAGAGAAAAGTAATTATCTAACAATCTTCTGAGAAGACAAATGAGGATTACCTAGAAGAATTGTATCAAGAGAAAACACATTTTCACAGAGTTATTGGAAGAATTCCAAAGCAGAGAAAAACGAAGAACTAGTCATATGAGATATTAAAGAAGAATTTGAAATCATATGTATTGGAAATGAAGGTTACAACAAAATTATTTGGGGAAATTGAACCACTTATTCTAATTAACTGAGCATTTTGAGCTGCACTAATGCACTAAAATGTTTTTAAATATATCATTTCATTCTTTAAAAAAATCTTAAATTGATTGGAAAACGTTCTAATCAACACATTTTTTTTTTTTAATTTTAAAAAGTGCCATTGGGAGGATGACAAGCTGTGATCAATCAAAGGGAGGCACAGATTAAAGAATGTATGTAGAATGAGATCAAAAAGAGAAATGATAGAAATAGAAGCAAACTTTTATATAAATATAATAAAATCTGTCTACGCTTAATGCAATTTAGGAGTCATGAGTAAAAGCTAAACCCCAATACAATCCTTATTGTCAATTCAATGGTATACCGCTGGATGAGGAAAGTTTCACAATATTTAGAATTTGGGTGCTCCTCACCCAGCTCCATAACCAAAACCCATGTGTGATATTAGGCTTTCCCTCCAAAAATTTACTTCTTTTTCAAAAAGCAGAAAATTTATATGAACAAAGCAGGCACAAGAATATGCAGGTAGGCATATTAAATAAATATGTAAAATAAAGCATTTAAAGCAACTTCTTTTAAATGTCAATTTTGTTTAATAATTTAGGATACCCCTATAATTGAACATCTGTCGTTGCATATATAGATTTTTAAAAATTAGCTCATAAAGGGCCAAAAAAATATAACATTATGTACATCACTGAAAAACATTGTTTACTTAAGCCTTAATATAGACATTTTAACTTTTTATCTACATGTACTATATTTACTTTGTGATAATTAATATAACACATTTAATTTCTATCAAATTAAATCCAACAAATTATATTATGGTTCTGGTTTTTCCTCTGTGGATCTTTATGTGTCTGGATTAGAAAATAAATCTTTGCGAGTTGAATAATAAAAGCAAAAATGCAAAAGCATACACTCAGATACACTAACCTCTCCATTTGCCACATTGTGGTGGGGGCTTATTTTGTTTGGGGTAAATAAAATAATGAAATATTTAATGTTTAAAACTTATGGATCCTTTGGAAAATAGTGGAGTGAGATATGTCCTCAGATCTCTCCCCTTGAAACAACAATAAGTTGAACATCTAAAACTCAACAAAAAAACCCAAAGTGGCACACCAGCACATCTAAGCATGGGATGTTGCTCAAAGAGCTACCACAGGTCAGAACGCCAGGTGTCTGGAGGTGGGCTTAGAGAAAATAAATGCTGCCTCTCGCAGAAGCGGGAGCTCCCTCAGGAGGAAGAGCAGGAGGAGAGAAGGTGCGGCAACTTCCCTGATCAGCCTGCCTGGAAGTGCCAGAACTTCATAGCAGCTGGCATTAGGCCCAACCATCAGGCAGAAAGCAGAGAAGCGGACAGGACTGCAGACAAACAACAGTTAATTTTTACCGACCCTGGTTGTAAAACCGAGGCTGAGCCACAGCCCACACCCCCCAACCAAGAGGACCTCGCCCCCCATTGCCCTCCAAATCCAATGCCAGGGAGGCCCAGGAGAATCAAGAAGAAACATTAACCAAAACTGTTGCTAATAATGACAGGGACTGAAACTGAGAGTAGCAAGGTGTGATTAAATATCTACAAGAAAATAAAAAAGACATTTAGGCTTTATATAAAGCAGAGATCCAGAGGAGCTTAAGATGCACTGACTGGAAACCAAAAGAAAAATGCCTTCTTTGCCAGCAGGCTAAGAGAATACCTTTATATATAAACCTTCTTTCTGGAAAAACAACAGAATGCACTTCCCATCTAATGCCCAGGTAGAGAAATAGTCCATTAAACACTATGAACAACCAAGGTGACAAGGCATCTCAGAAAGAAAGAGAAAAATCCTCCAGAAAAATAAAATTTATGAATATAGAAATATGTGACTTAAATGACAGACAATTCAGGATGGTACTTCCAAAAAAATTGAAAGAGATCCAAAACAACTTCAAATCAAACAATTTAAGAAATTGAAAAACAACTAAAAAAAAGATGAGCAGAGCAAGGAGACTGAACCTCAAAAAGAACAGAATAGAACTTCTGGAGATAAAGAACACACTGAAAGAGTTGAAAAATAAAATAGCAAGCTTGGGAAATAGAATTGGACAAATGGAGGAAAAGATCAGTGATATCGAAGACAGACATCTAGAAATAAATCAGAAGGAAGAAGAGAGAAACTGAAGAATGAAAAATAATGAAAGAGAAATACAAGAACTAGCTGACACTATCAGGAGAGGAAACATAAGAATAATGGACATTCTGAAGGCAAGGAAAAGGAGCAGGGACTAGAAAACATTTTCAGACAAATATTTAATGAAAATCTCCCATCTAAGGGAATCAGCTGGAGCTTGGAATTCAAGAAGCCAACAAAACACCCCAATTATCTCAACCCAAAAAGACCTTCACCAAGACACATTGTATCAAAATTATCAAAAATTAACAAACAAAGAGAATTCTCAGGGAAGCCAGGAAGGAAAATGTTAAATTATAAGGAATACCCATTAGATTATCCTCAGTATTCTCAGCGCATATCTTACAAGCCAGAAAAGAATGGAATGAAATATTTAAACTATTAAGTGAAAGGAATTAGCTGCCTAGAATAATGTATCCAGCTAAAGTAAGCTCTCCTTTAGATGTGAAGGAGAATTTAAGACCTTTTCAGACATACAAAAATCGAGGGAATTCTCTACTACGAGGCTGGCACTACAGGAAATACTGAAAGGTGTCACCTTCAACTAAAAAAAAATAACAAAATAAAACAAAAATACTTAATTAGGAGTAAAGTGACTATCAGGAAAATAGAAGCAGAGAAGTGCAAACCTTAATAAGAATAGGACATTATAAGCTTAAATGATGATGAGAGAATTGCTATAGCAAGATAGTAATGAACGTTCAGCATATATAGGGACAAATTGAGATAATAATGACTGAAAAGGAAAAAATTCAAAGATCCAAATTTGCAAAGGAGAAAGGAGATAAGACATGCACAGAAAATACAGAAGAAAATGGACTACTGTATGTATATACTATCCTTTCCTTATTTATAATGGTAACCAAACACCAAGATTCAGAACTGAAGTATATAACATAAAACAAGAAGAACCAGGGAAAAACTTACAAAAACCAACCAAAATAAAGAAACAGAACACAAGGACAAGGAAGCAATGGAAACACTGAGCTACCAGAAAGCAAAAGATAAAATGGCTTTAAGAAGGCCTCATATCTCAATAATCACTCTAAATGTAAATAGACTGAACTCACCAATAAAAAAGCCACAGAGATGCAGAATGGATCCAAAAGAAAAACAAAACAAAACAATAACCACAACAAAAACAACAACAAACAAAACCAAAACACAACCATATGCTGCCTCCAGGAGACACATCTCAGGCTCCAAAGACAAATATAGACTCAAAGTGAAATGATGGAAATGATATTTCCAGCAAATGACATACGAGAAATGGAGTAGAGGTACTAATATCTGAGGAAATAGACTTCAAAATAAAAAAGGTAAAGAAAGATACTGAGGGACACTTCATAATGATAAAGAGAATCTTTGCAACGAGAAGACATAACACTTATTAATATCTATGCTTCCAATCAGAGAGCCCCGAAATATGTAAAGCAATTAGTAACAGAACTAAAGGGAGAAACAGACAAAACACTATCATGGTAGAGGACCTAAATACCCCTCTGTTGGATATAGATAGATCATCCAAACAGATAATCAATAAGGAAATAACATCCTTAAATGACACATTACACCAACTAGACATAATTGACATTTACAGAGCCTTCCATCCCAAAACAGCTTCTTATACATTCTTCTCTAGTGCACATGGGACATTCTCAGGAATTGACCACATACTGGGACACAGAGATAGCCTCAACAAATACAAGAGAGTTGAAATCATACCCCCTACATTCTCTGATCATAATGCTTTGAAACTAGAATCAACTGCAAAAAGAAATCAGGAAGAACCACAAATACATGGAGCTTAAAACAACATGCTACTGAAAGTAACGGGTCAGGGAAGAAATAAAAAGAGAGATCAAGAAATACATAGAAATGAATGATAATGATAGTAGAACATATCAAAATTTTTGGGACACGACAAAGCAGTCATAAAAAGAAAGTTCATATCATTGCAAGCCTATCTCCAAAAGAAGAATAAGTCCAAATAAACGACCTAATACATCATCTTAAAAAACCTAGGAAAGGAAGAAAAATGAGGCCTAAAGTCAGCAGAAGGAAAGAGATAATCAAAATTAGAGCAGAAATAAATGAAATTGAAAACAAAAAATAAATACAACAAAGAGCTGGTTCTTTGAGAAGGTTAATAAAATTGACAAACTCCTGGCTAGACTCACTAAAGAAGAGAAAGGACACAAATACACAAAATCAGGGATGAAAGGAGGGGAAATAATGACTGACATCATAGAAATACAAAGGATTATGCAAGAATACTATGAAAAAGTATGTAACCCAAATTTAATAACCTAGAAGAAATGGACCAGTACTTAGAAAAATATAATCTTCCTAGACTGAACTCAAGAAATCTGGAAAATCTAAATAGACTGATCAGCAGTATGGAAATTAAACAATCATCAAAAACCTACCAAAAAGTAAAAGTCCAGGACGATATGGCTTCACCAGTGAATTCTACCAAACATTCAAAAAGATTTATACATAGTCTCCTTAAACTCTTCCAAAAAATTGAAGAGAGGCAATACTTCCCAACTCATTTTATGAGGCCAATATTACTCTGATCCCAAACCTGGTAAAGATAAACACAAAAAGAAAACTACAGACCAATATCTCTATGAACACAGATGCAAAAATCCTAAAAGATACTAGGTGAACCAAATACAGCAACATATTAAGATTATACACCACGATCAAGTGGGCTTCATCCCAGGAGCACAGGGATGGTTCAAATATGCAAAATCGATTAATGTGATACACCACATAAACAAATTAAAAATAAGAATCATTGATCATATCAATAGATGCAGAAAAAGCCTTCGACAAGATACAGCATCCATTTATGATCAAAACACTTCACAAAATGATATAGAAGGAAAGTACTTAACATAATAAAGGCCATCTATGACAAACTCTCAGCCAACATTATACTTAATGGTGAAAAACTAAAAACCTTCCTTCTAAGATCAGGAACAAGGCAGGCTGTCCACTATCTTCCATGCTATTCAATATAACATTGGAGGTCCTAGCAAGTGCAATCAGGCAAGAGAAAATATAAAAGGCATCCAAATAGGAAATGAAGAGTCAAACTGTCACTATTTGCAGATGACATGATTCTCTATATAGAAAACCCTAAAGACTTACAAGAACACTACTAGAAACAATAAACAAACACAGTAAAGTCTCTGGATACAAAATCAATGTTCAAAAATCCATAGCATTCCCATACCTAATAATGAAGTGTCAGAAAAAGAAATGAAAAAATAATTCCTTTGCAATTGCAACAAAAAGAATAAAATACTAGGAATAAATTTAATGAAACATGTGAAAGACCTATATAATGAAAACTACAAGATTCTATTAAAAGAAATTGAAGAAGGTACAAAGAAATTGAAAGATATTCTGTGTTCTTGGAGTGGAAGACTCAACATAGTTAAAATGACTGTATTACCTAAAGCATTATACAGATTTAATGCAATCCCCATCAACATCTCATCAGCATTTTTAAAGAAATAGAACAAAAAATCATCAGATTTGTATGGAAGCAGAAAAGACCCCAAATTGCCAAAGCCATCTTGAGAAAAATAATGAGGCTGGAGGCATTTTTCTGCGCAAATTTAAATTATACAATAAAGTGACAGCAATCAAAACGGCAGGATATTGGCAGCAAAACAGACACACTGACCAGTGGACTAGAATCGAGAGTCCAGAAGTAAACTTGTGTTTATACGAGCAAATAATTTTTGACAACACACACACAAAAAAGCCAAAACATACAGTGGAGAAGGGAATGCCTCTTCAATAAATGGTGCTGGGAAAATTTGAAGGCCACCTGCAAAAGAAAGGAATTATCTGTTGTCTATCACCACAACAACAATTAACTCAACATGGATTAAAGACTTGAATATAAGACTTGAAAAAGTAAAATGCATAGAAGAAAACAAACAAACTCAAGGACCTTGGGCTTAAAGAGGATTTATGAACTTGACCTCAAAGGCAAGGGAAGTAAAAGCAAAAATAAATGAATGGTACTACATCAAACTAAAATTCTTCTGTTCAGCAAAAGAAATCATCAACAAGGTAAAGAGACAACCATTTCAATGGGAAAATATATTTGCAAGCAATGCCTCCAATAAAGCCTAATATCAAAAATATACAAAGAACTCATATGACTCAATAACAACAACAAAAAAATCAATCAATTCAATCAAAAAATGGGCAGAGGACTTGAACAGACACTTCTCCCTAGATTACATACAAATGGCCTACAAACATATAAAAAGATGCTCAACATCATTAGCTATTAGCAAAATGCAAATCAAAACACAATGAGATACCATTTCATACCTGTTATAGTAGCTATAATCAACAGGACAAGTTATAAATAATGTTGGAGAAGATGCAGAGAAAAAGGAACCCTCATACACTATTGGTGGGACAGCAAATTGGTACAGCCACTATGGAAAACAGTATGAAGATTCCTCAAAAAAACTAAGAATTGATCTACCATATGATCCAGCAATCCCTCACTGGGTATTTACCCAAAGACTTGAAAACCCATATCCAAAAAGATATTTGCGCACCGATGTTCATAGCTGCAGTATTCACAGTAGCCAGGACATGTAAGCAACTGAAATGTCCTACAATAGATGATTAGCTAAAGAAGCTGTGGCACATATATACACTGGAATATTACTCAACCATAAAAAGAGATGAAATACTGCCATTTGTGACCACATGGATGGACCTCGAGATATCATGCTAAGCGAAATCAGTCAGACTGAAAGAGTAGAAAATGATATGACATCACTTATAGGTGAGATATAAACTGAAAAGCAACAAATGAATAGGACAATATGGAGACTCGGGACATGAATAATGAACTAGTGGTTACAGAGGGTAGGGGTTGGGGGAGGAGGAGAGAAGGCTATAGGGTAAATGGGGTCAAATATAGGGTCTAAGTGGAGGGTGAAGTGGGTAAAGGAGATCAAATATATGGTACCTGAAGGAAACTGGACTTTGGGTGGTATTCACCAATAGAATATAGATGTCAAATTATAATGTAAGCCTGGAAATTATATAATTTATTAACCAATGTTACCTCAATAAACTTAATTTTAAAAAAGTATTCTTATAAACAACCGTTATCTGGGTTGGAGCAATTTTGGTGAGAAAAACACCTATGATAACAAATTCTTTACTTCATCTCACAAAATGACCATGTATTGGGGTAAAACTAACTTACCGAACTGAATATTAATATAACAAATATCAAAATATATACTTCTTATAAAGCGGTTCTAACAACTAAAAGCAGTTTGAGCTGTAATGGTTAGAAAAAGTTACTAATGATTTTTAAAACACCACATTATAAAATTTACAACCAAAAAGATCCAGAAGAATATATTACTAAATGATAAAGTTGATTAATATTTCCATAATCATAAAAACTGATTAAGACATGAACTCATGAGATTATATTATTAATAAGTCTAGCCATGTGCCCAGGAGGAAAAGTAAAGATGCCTGATAGTCAGCCAACCTGTCTCAGCTGCTGGGTGGACATCAGTTTTGTGTGTCACTTTCAGTAACTACTTCATCAGCTGTATCCAACTATCAATCTTGACATTATTATGGACAATGAAATGTTAAAATTATGTGTTTATTAACCCATTATAATTTTTAAACTTTTTTCTTGACATGGATTATGCTTACTGCGTCTTTCTCTTTCAAGTCTAGGTAAGTGTTTGAATTATTGTTAAAAATAATTTAGTAAGACAAGCAAGACAATTTTAGCTTTATAAAGTTTAATCTGATTTAACTTTTATTGTAATCTTTTATATGTGCAAGCAATATATATTTATAAGTAGATGTCAAGAGAATGAATTCTCATACATTAATGGTAGAATTCATATTGATAAAAGAAATCTTACATATTTTATCCTTATT
The DNA here is from genome assembly GCA_003508835.1 of Eonycteris spelaea. Taxonomy (NCBI): domain Eukaryota; kingdom Metazoa; phylum Chordata; class Mammalia; order Chiroptera; family Pteropodidae; genus Eonycteris; species Eonycteris spelaea. The sequence goes on along the minus strand of PUFA01000490.1, from coordinate 210,739 downwards.
AAATAAATTAAATGGGCTTTTTTTCTCAAATTAGTGACCCATCCTGGAGATATTTCACAGGTATGTTCATTCAAGGATCACTGGGGACCACACACAAAGTTGTTAACTGTGGTGATATATGTAGATATTAAGTTGGTAAGTTCATTCCCATTACTATGGAAACAAACATATATTAAATGTGATAGACCCAGATTAGAACAATTTTGTTAAATGGAAGTAAGTAAAATTTCTGGTGTGTATGTACTAAAATGAATATACTTCAAAATATACTTAAGTGAGAACATTTAGGTATCTAAATGAGCTACATAACACTATAGGTATGCACATTAAAACATACATCATATTTACTTTATAAGGCTGTAGTCTTTTAAAAAGACATATATCAACTTCCCCAATGTGGAGAAAAGAATTGAAGTGAATATATAAAATAAGAGACTGATGATGTTCATGGATATGGAATGAGGGTATCATTAACTCAATTTAGTTTCCTTTGTTAAAAAAAAAACAAACCATGAGTAACACACATATTCTTAATTTTTATTCCTTATGAATCTTTTAAAATACTATAGAACATGTTTAAAGAGTTTTTTCTTCATTTTCAGACATAAAACTAGAAAAGAAGCCATTGTGGAAAATGTTGAATGTGAAATAATTTATGAGTAACCAAAACACATATGCAACAAAAGATGTACTTAGATCCAGATATTTGAGTGATGCAGTAAAAAAAAAAACAACAAAGTAATGTAGATGCAATATATGTAAAAACAAACAAACACATAAACATTTTGTCAATAGGAAAATCAAAGATTCCCTGAATGATTAACCAAGATTCTGGCATAATTTTGTGTTCCTGATGCTTTGGGAATAAGCAAGAAAGTATAGTCAGGACTACTAGGGAAAGGTCTCAAAGGAGAGAAACAATCATAAATTCTTCTGCCTGCAGTTAGATTAGTCATCACATGGGGAACACAAAGCCGTACCTCATTTTAGGTGAGTAGATGACACTGATCACCTGATCACTAGATTAGCTCCAGTGAAAATTTTTGATTCCTGTCTTCAATTTAAATTTTTTATACATGAGCATAATCACCAATGCAGCCAGACTCAGTAAATTGTAACACATCTATTAATAATATCTTTTTATAACTGTGTTTTCTAGTAAAGTGTTTTTTTCCACAATTATTTTGTTCTTTGAGTGTCTTAAGTTTTCTAAATTCTATTTGTTATAATTTCAATATTTATATGAGGACACTAAGTCATAATCTGCTGAGGTAGATATAAACATATTTTGAAAGTTCCACCTGCAATGCTGTCTGAGCAAAATGCTGATGGTCGGGACAAGGTTAAGGATGCTCCGTGAGTATCTATGCTCATTACTAATAGATTTCTGATAAGACCTCCAATTATTCTGTGATATGAATATATTCACTACCCTCTTACTAGCATACAGAGTTTCATTTGTGCTATAGTATTTGTGAACTTGTTTTACTATACCCTATAAGAGACTGGAATTTACACAATTCTCCCAAGTGCAAACCCTGAGGTGAGGACTTGGGTATATTATGTTTATTTTGTAGGTTATTTCAGGAAACACACATTGAGGAAATAAGGAAGTAAGGGTCTTGGAAGGGAGGAAGCCAATGAAGTTTGAATAGAGCATAGATTACTGCTGTAAGCAGCTAAGGTTTTATCACTGGATGCGCTGTAAAGTGTCCTTCCGGGTTCTTCTAGCAGGCTAGGAAAGCTTGGGTGTTTCATCCATTGATTTGTGTCCTCATCAGTGGTGCATTGCTCCTCGATACATTAAATCTCATGCACTTTCAGCCTGCCTTGCATATGGTCTTAGTAAGCTCTCAATACAATTGACCCTCAGAAAAATAAGTAAAACATTTGAGACCTATATAATTTTATTAACCAATGTCATCCCAATAAATTTAAAAAAAATGAAATGGGAACTTTCAGCATTCTAACGAAGTCTACTGTGGTGTAGGCCTGGTCAGAGGTGGCCCAAAGTGACAGGAATGGGGAGACAAAAGAGTCTGCTATAGCGATATTTGCAAGTCCAAGTAGATGGCGAAGCCAAAATAATATACAATAGACCTTTTGACATAGGCAAATATGTCCATGGCCACCATAATGATAGGATGTCTTTTGCTCCTGATATCTTTGCATCTGCTAATGAATTAAATTTCTTTTCATATGGATCATAAGGATAAAAACTGGGAAGTATCTCTTAACACATATATAGTGTTGGCAAAACCACGCTATAATCAGTACAATTTAAAGCAGTACAATTAAAGGATCAAGCAAGATCAATTTTCGGAAAAATTATTATTCAGGCACATGCATCCCTACTGTCAGTATTGGTGAATGTACCACTCCTTAAACACTTTCAGAGTTTCAGCTTGGTTATTCACTTTCTTCTCTTGTAATTTGCTGAAATGCATTAGGAGACATTTTCTTCTTAGGTTGTTGTTCTTTATGTTATAAATCACACATATAAAAATGAAGAGGGAAAATTATTGTTTGAAGATTGAAAAGAGAAGAGTAAGAGACCTTCCCATACCTCTCCACAAGTTCCAGTTACATGGCACAGGTGTGACAAAACTATGGTACTCGGCTCACTGAATTTTGCAACATATCTCCAAATCTATTATAATGGCATATACTTATAATGAAGAACAGTTTTAAAAAACTCTTCAGCAATTATGACAAAGCCACATAATAGTGGTTTGGGGATTGACATTGAATCCCACAGCCAGCGAGTTCACCACTGCACGTCTTAAGTTACAAATTGTGGATATTTGCTAAGTAGGAATTGCCAAGCAGTTTATTTTGTCAGATTCCAAAGCTACAACTCGAAAATGATTAACATTGGTTTTACATCTGCCAGTGCCACATAATTACAGAGTTAGTGGTCCCTTATTGAGATAATGTAGTGTATTTCACACACCAAGAAATGGAAAAATAGAGAAGGGCTCATGGCCATTCTAGCTGTGTTGGATGAGAAAAGTATGTTCTGTGTCTAAGTTTTATTATTTTAAAATACTATGTATGTATTTCAGCTGATGTTAACTAATCCAAAGACTGCTGAGCTTGACATATTTTTAGAGCCATTTAAAAATATATGACAAACCCTCAGCCAACATTATACTTAATAGTGAAAACATAAATTCTTTTTTTAAATCTTCCTTCCTTCTTTCTGTCACTTCTTTGAATAAGAATATGATATTGTGAATTAGACCATCTCATTTATCTTCTTTGAGGTTATTTGCATAATTTTATAGGATACTTAATTGATTTGGCAGTTTGCATTTGTAAAGGAAGATATCCTTGGGCTTCAGGTCCATTTCCTATGTCCTGGTGCAACATGAAATTTGTGCTTCCTTCACAAAAGAGTCAGGCTCCTTGCTCAGTTTCTAGTTTCTTTCCAACTAGCGCTTGGGCAGGGGGTTGAGAAGTGTGGTCAGATAAAACTATCAACTCATTTGAGATTCAGAAGAACTTCAGGGATTTGTAGAATACGGTGGATGTCAGGTCAAAGAGGTTTGCCAAAAATACAAAGTGATGTGGAATCTGTCTTTCTTTGGGTATAACTTCTTGTAGCTTAAGACATTAAATTTTGCTATTCTCTTTGTTTGGTAGCTGCTAATGAATTATTCTTTTTTTGTAAATATTTTGTTAATATTGAAAATAGCTTTTTAGGTAGAGTGAATTTTTGAGGCAGATAATCTGTCAAATTAATCTTGAATTTCTATTTTGATTTTTTTTTGTAACTTACATTTATTTAGTGACATTCAGAAGTTCTAGTTTTTAAGGCTATAAAGCTTAAACATTTTCTTTTGACATTAAGTTCTTGACCAGTGTAGAACTGATTTTTATATGAATGAACTAAATATTCTTCATCATCTTCTATAATCACTTTTTCCAGCTCTATGTATTGAACAGACCATTTTTGTCTGACTGTCCAACATGCCACCTCTGTCATAGACCACAGTTTTATATTATTGTGAGTTTTTTGAATTGTGCATTTTGATCCATTAATATGTTTGTCCATTTTCGTGTCTATGCCATGGTGTCTCAACAAATATAATTTTGTAAGTTTTAATATCCAACAATGCATGTCTTTCCGAACTGTCTTGCTTATTCTTTATAATTTGTAGTTTAATAATACATTTAAATTAGTGTCAAATTATATAAAATACTCTAGTGAGATTTTGATTGAAAGATATAAACGAAAAGATTAATTTGAGCAGAATTGACATTTTTATAATAGTGAATAGTGCAAAACAGGAACATAGAATTTCTACTAATTTATTTAGGACTTCTATAATGTTCCTCATAAATTTTTAATTCCTCTTCTTTTAAGAGTAGGTTCAGTCGAGTTTTTATAAGATATTCTATCAAGTTGAATTTCCTTTAAAACTTAATTTCATTTTTTTGTACATTCTAAACAGTATTATTTACTCATCTATTTAAATGTTCATATTTTTAATTCAATCTGATAATATGGTGAATGATACTTATAGATTTTCAACTCAAACATTCAGCCAAACTCCATCAACTAAGCCTGAACATAGTATACTTTATTTTTATACACTTTTTGGAAATGACATCAATGATATGTTCATACAGTTTAAGATTTTAATATCTATATAAGTGAAATGGTAACCATGAATATACTGCTTTTTAGTACATCTTTTTTATTTAAATCATGATTTTGCTTTCCTCTTAGGATGATTTGCTGTGCAGTCATCAATTTTATACTCTGAAAGATTTTGTACAAAATTTAGATTACTTTTTCCAATAAAGATTAGAAGGACCCACCTTTAAAATAATCTGAAGGGAAAAAGGGTTAAAGAAATAGAGGTAAAGAAAACACGACAATTAATTTAAAATTTAAAACTCATAAAAGCATAGTGGAATTTAAATTTAGAAAATCAAATGGATAGTGGAATGAGAATACCATTTTGATATGGAAGTTATAATGAAGAGAAGCAAATCAGTGTATTAAATGAGTTAATAATGATTTTCCTTGGAGGTTGGGACTGAAATTGCGGGGTCAGGAGGTGGAGGGCTATATTACTTTGTATTGTAATTCTTTCTAAAATTTCTTTAAAATCTATTTAAATAAATATGGTCTTTTAAATAAAAAAACATTAAAAAATATCAGGTTTTCCCAATGTAAGCTAAACTGTTCTTCATTTTAATTAAATGTATTAAGGTGACATTGGTTAATAAAAGTATATAGGTTTCAAGTGTAGAATTTAATAACACATCATATGTATATTGCATTGAATATTCACCACTCAAAGCTAAATTGCCTTCCATCACCATATATTTGACCTTCTAAACACTTATCTACTTCTCCCTCCTCCCCTTCCTTTGAATAACCACTGAACTATTGTATGAGTTATGTTTCTTTATGTTTCTAAATAGTCTGTTGACAGAACCATAAAGATTGTATATAAGCGTATGTGACCCCAAAATAAAATGGTTACTATATATGTTAGGTTACAATAGTTTCTAAATTTGGTTCGACATTTAATGATGGAGGTGGGTCTCCACTTAAATTTATGAAAAACCTTGGATTTGAGTTAGCCATGATGGATTTGCATACTAAAAGTTAATCAGATTGGTATCTTCTGAAATCTAATGACTCTTCTGATGGTTTTCCCCTCAGTAATTCCCCTTAATGGCCTAGATGGAACAGCAAAACCTAACAGTGCTGGAAGAATTCATTCTCATGGGAATCACAGACCGCCCTGAGCTGCAGGCCCCCTTCTTCGGGGTGTTCTTTGTCATATATGGTCTCAGTGGTGGGCAACTTGGGCATGATCATCCTCACCAAGGTGGACGCCAGACTGCAGACACCCATGTACTTCTTTCTCACACACCTGGCATTTACTGATCTTGGTTATTCAACTGCTGTAGGACCAAAAATGCTAGTCAGTTTGGTTGTAGATCAATATACAATCTCATATAATTGGTGTGCTATCCAACTCACTTTCTTCAGTATGTTTATTACTAGTGAAATTTTCCTTCTGTCAGCAATGGCTTATGACCGTTATGTGGCCATCTGCAACCCTCTGCTCTACACAGTCATCATGTCACAAAGATTATGTCAGTTGCTGGTGGCAATATCCTATCTATACAGTGTCTTTTTGTCTTTGCTGATCACCATAAAAATTTTTGTTTTGTCATTTTGTGGCTATAATGTCATCAGGCATTTCTACTGTGATGTTCTACCATTGATATCTTTGCTGTGTTCAGACACACATGAAATTAAATTGATAATTCTCATATTTGCAGCTTTTACTTTGGTGTCAACTCTTCTGATAGTCCTTGGATCCTATATGCTGATCCTTCTTGCCATCCTCAGGATGCACTCTGCAGAGGGCAGGCACAAGGCCTTCTCCACCTGTGGATCTCACCTGACGGTGGTGGTCCTATACTATGGTACTCTCTTTTTATGTACGTGCAGCCAAAGTCCAAAGATTCATCTGATACTGATAGAATGGCCTCTTTATTTTACACTTTAGTGATACCCATGTTGAATCCCATGATCTACAGTTTGAGGAACAAAGTGGTGAAAAATGCACTTACTAGAACCTGGAACATGTGTGCCAATATCCTATTGAAAATTCATTGTAAGATATGCTAACAATAGATCATGTGTTAGTCAATGAATATTATATCCGGATTGTTTAACAATGTGCTTTCACCTCCTTGGATGAGCCAGATTCAATGTGATAAGTACAGAAATAAAGAACATCATTCATCATTTTCAAACAAATGTATCACTAACAGATGACTACACTCTGATCCTACTTAAAATAGTAATTTTAGTTTAGATAAGGTTTAGATAAGTTTAGATAAGGTGCCATTGTTACATATTCTCACATGTAGTCTATTTGCTGCTACTAAATATTTATTTTTATAAAGCCAGCCTGTATATTACATTCACAATTTTATCTGTAGCGCCTAACATGGTAAAGGAACAATAAAAATGATGCTTGATAAATTTTATACAAGTGTATTCATCAAGGAAATAAACACGTATTCTTAAGTTAACAACCAAAATCCCTCCCTTTATGGAGCTTTGAGAAAACACAAAATACATGCAGAATGAGAAGTGGGCTATATAGTGTGATAGATGGTATTGAGCAATATGAAAATGAAATAAAGCAAGTAATCTGTACAGAGTTCAAATTTTAGCTAATGTTGTCATTGAGACCTCTGTGAAGATGACATTTAAAGGAACACTTGAGAAAGATAGTGAGTACTACATAGACATGCAAAGGAGGGTACTTAGGCCTTGCTGGTTCACACAGAGAGAACTGTCAATGCAACAGTTGTTAAGTGACGATATTAATGTTATGTTAAGAAACATCAGAGTCAAAAATGGTTGGAGCTAAAATGTAATTAGGAATTGGAAGAGATAGGATAGACTTGTAACAGATTTGCCCCAGTAGGACCATATAGACTATGTATAGAAAACTTACCCTTCCTTACGATTGATAAAAGAACCCCTGGAGGTAAAGTGAAGGAGTGATTTATATGTCTTCTGTTAAATGAGAGCTCTGACTGCTATGCAAATAATAGACTGCAGGATACCAAATCTTGGAAATGGGAAATCCTACGGAGGTTTTTTTGTGATAATGGGAGAGAACAGAAGCTTAAGCCAGCATGGAAAGTCAGAGAATGAGAAATGATTAGAGCTTTGGCATATTTGTAAGAAGAAGTCAAAAACATTCTTCATATTTATGTGGTTTGTTAGAAGCTTTAAAAGAAGTTTAATAATTTTAAAAGAATAGAAAAATGAGTTCCAGAGCTCACCTGAAGGCATGTTGAAAACTCTTTCTGCTTCCAACTTATATGGTGTAATAGAGACTAAATTTAATGTAAGAAATAAGAAAATACAACAAAACATAAAGAAAGATAGAAGAAACAACAGTTTTAAAAACATTGACATCAGGCGATGAAGGACCGTTTCACTGAGAGATGAGGAACAAATGAGGTGACTCCTATGATAGCCCATCCTTCCTGGTCTAAGAGAGATTCCAGGTTGCACAGCCATTTGGGCAAACTCACGTGAAACCTACAAGAATTCTGTTGAAGAGTCAGAGTTGAGAGTCCAGTAAGATCAAGGTAGCTAGAGCTGCAAGACAGACCGCCAAAGATAAAGAGCTTCATAGAGAAAGGAAAGTGGATCTCTGCAAAGAATCTTTCTCAATTGCTCACCAGAACAACTGATAGGTACAGGCAACTGGTAAATACCTAAGACTAAAGAAAAAAATCATCTAAAAGATTAAAGATAGCAGTTCTCAGAAGTAAAACAGAGGCAGGAATTGTGTCAATTTGGTGCACAGAAAGTAAAAAAAACTCATAACTCACGGGCTTTATGTTGAGCACTCAAGAAAGTCTACTCCAGTAGTAAAGAATAAATAACCCTAAAGTGAGCATTGCTCTTTGTCCATCTAAGAAATGATAAAAGCAATATCTGAAAGGACACACACACACACACACACACACACACACACACACACACCCTTAGTCTCTGCTCCTAAAGGCCCTCAAATGATTGTAGGAGTCCCACCCACATTCTGGAGGGTAATTGGCTGTAAATAAATGTATTGATTAAAATATTAACCTCATCTTTAAAAACATCTTCACAGCAACACCTAGACTAAGCTTTGACCAAAGAACTAGGCACCATAACCTAGCCATTGGACACAAAAATTAAACATCGAAGCAGAAAAAAGAAAGTTAATCAAGAGTAAAAAGTAAGAACAGAATACAGAAAGAGAAAATAAATCTAAATCTCTAGTGAATACATATTGTTCTAGGCAATTAAAATACACCCCACTATACATGTTGCAAAGTTTTCATATTCTTCAGGGACAATCGAGAAATTGTTTTAGCTTTAATGTAGAATGTGTTGAATTAAGTTTCTTGACAGACTAAAAACTAAATGAATAGTAATATTTTATGAATTAATCTCTCTAAAATTTTCAACTCCATTTAGGTATTCTGAAAAGAACACAACGTTTTTGAAGAATATGGATCATAATCAAGTATCAAATTGTATAATTTATGTTTTGTTCCATTTGCTTTTCAAATACTTATCATTATATTGTCTTTTGGGGGTAAATATTTAGTTATTTGTACTTCTTTTTAATATCTAAATTGTTGAGAATTTATATATTTTTCTACTGAAAATTCTGTGGTGAAAATGAGAAAGTGATATAAAAAATACGAAATGTAATTTTTCTTTCATAGTATTACACTTGGTTATATATTGTTGATTTTGGATTCAGTGAAGTAATACCTAAGTAACTATTATCTAAAAGTTACAATTAAATAGCTTTATTATCAGTAATTTAAAGTATAATAACAGTAACAAAAAAAAAACAATCATTGCACCTAGACATAAAATTTAATATTTAAGAGTAAGAAAACCAAAAACTCAGTTAGTAGTTATACAAAATATTCTTCCCTGTGTACTCCATGCATAATCAAATTAGGAATAAAAATGTTACTTGACCTTGAATTTAAATTTCCATTATTAGCCCATCCTATAACACTAGTTTGAGGACATATTATTCAAGTTATTTATTTAATGTTTTATGTATCCATCCATAGAAAATCTGAGTCAACCTTAGTGGCATGACACACGATCTGCTGCAAACAATAGTCTGTACATTATTTACATTCATAATGCAAGTCAAGCTCCAGTTTCAATATATCAACATGATCCCATCAGTTGGGGAGAGAGCCACTTGGGATAGAAGTAGTGATGGAAGGAGAAGAAATCAGTTACTAGCAATCTTCTGGGAAAGAACTCAGGATTACCTAGGAGAATTGTATCAAGAAAAACATTTTCATAGAGTTATTGGGGAAAAGATCAAGGCAGAGAAAACTAGAGCTATTCATATGTGATATCAGAGAAGAATTTGAATCTTAAGTATTGAAAATAAAGGTTACAACAAAATGACTTAGGGCAATTGAATCACTTATTCTAATTAACTGAGCACTTTGAGCTGTTCTAAAACAATAAAATGGTTCTAAATATATCATTTCATTTTTAAAAAACCTTAAATTCATTGGAAAATGCTCTTAAATTTTTTTTAATTAAAAAGATACCTTGGGAAAGGATGACAAGCTGTATTAATCAAAGGGAGATACAGAGAAAAGAATTTATATAGATGAGGTCAAAAGAGAAATGGTGGAAATAAAAGTAAACTTTAATAAATGTGATAAAATCAGTGTATGTTTTAATGCAATTAGGAGTCACAAGTAAAAGTTCAACCCCCACACAATTCTTGCTCTCAGTTCAATGATATACCTGGTCTAGGAAAGTTACACAATATTTAAAATCTGGGTGCTCCTCACCAAGCTCCATAACTAAAGTTATGTGTGATGTTAGGCTTTCCTTCCAAAATTTACTCCTCTTTCAAAAAGCAGAAATTTAAATGACTAAGTAGACACAAGAATGTACAGATGGTCAGATCAATTAAATATGTAAAATAATAAATATTTGAAGCAATTTATTTTATTTCTATATTTTAAAACTTAACTTGTTACATTAAGTTTATTGAGGTAATATTGATTAATATAATTATATAATTTTCAGATGTACATTATAATTTGACATCTGTGTATTCTATTGTGTATTTACCACCCAAAGTCCAGTTTCTTCACCTACCATATATTTGATCCTCTTTACCCACTTTGAGCTCCCCCTACCCCAAAATACTTGACCTCCTTTATCCTGTCTCACTCCCCTCTCTTTCCCGACCCCATACTCTCTGGTAACCACTAGTCTATTGTCCATGTTCACGAGTTTCTGTTTGTTTGTCCTGTTCATTTGGTGCTTTTAGGTTTATATCCCACATATAAGTGATATCATGTGATTTTCAACTTTTTCTGTATGGTATATTTCACTTAGCATAATTATCTCGAGGTCCAGCCATGTTGTCACAAATGGCAATAGTTCATCTCTTCTTATGGCTGAATAATATTTCATTGTATATATGTGCCACAGCTTCTTTAGCTAATCATCTATCATAGGACACTTCAGTTGCTTCCATGTCCTGGCCACTGTGAATACTGCAGCTATGAACATCGGTGAGCAAATATCTTTTTGGATATGGGTTCAAGTCTTTGGGGTAAATACCCAGTAGAGGGATTGCTGGATCATATGGTAGATCAATTCTTAGTTTTTTTGAGGAAACTTTATACTGTTTTCCATAGTGGCTGTACCAATTTGCAGTCCCACCAGCAGTGTATGAGGGTTCCTTTTTCTCTACATCTTCTCCAACATTTATTATTACTTGTCCTGTTGATTATAGCTATTCTAACAGGTGTGAGATGGTATCTCACTGTGGTTTTGATTTCCTATAGCTAGTGATGTTGAACATCTCTAGAAATGTTATAGTATTGGGTTTCATATTAATATCAAAGATTCATTTTGAGACAACTTTTATATACAGTACAAAGAATGAGTCAATCAATGTCTCTTTTTGTGTGGCATAAAGCTCTTCTACATATTCAGCATCATAATATGTACATAAAAACAAACTATTCTTCTTCCATGGATTTTCCTTAGTAACTTTGTCAAAAATCAGTTGCTATATTGCTTGACTGTACTGTTGCAGAATCTATTCCATTCCATTAATGTAGACGACTGTTTTGTTTTTGTTTTTGTTTTTTGCCAATGCCATATTTCTTGATTATTTTAGCATTATGGTATAGCTTGAAATCAGATTATGAGTCTTACGTTATTCTATTTTTTTCAAAATTGCTTTAACTACCTTAGTTCCTTTGCCTTCTTTATATATTGTAGAATTACCTTGTAAATTTCTACAAAAATTATGCCTGTTTAGTTTGAAGTAATGCCGTATTGAATATATAGATCATTTCAATTGTATTTAGTTAACAGATCCCCTTTGCTCACAATTAGGCTGCCTATCAGGATCTTCCTTCCTTCCTTCCTTCTTTTATTTTTTCTTTTTTTCTTTCTGTTAAAATTCAGATTCCATACCAACAGTCTCCACATTATAATTTAGAGTTTAAGTATCTATCTATCTACCTCTTTCTAAAGAACAAGTTTTAAAGAACCTCTTTAGGTATACAGCTGCATACTATCCTATAGTGTAGTATGTAGGGTCTCCAAAATAAGAAAAGACTCTATATACCTCAAATTCTGACCTTTATCTCTGCCAGGCTCTAATATTCTAATGTTCTATTATATAGAATGCTACAGTTACCTGGACACTGTCCCATCTCTGCTGTCAATACTTTCTATTGTATTCATCTTATCTCCTCTATTAAATACTTAATGAGCTTAAATATATCTCTCATAGCACTTAGAAGTGTAGAACATTAACAGTTAAATAAACATAGTAATCTTTATTAAATTACTGTAATTTTATCATAGCTTATGCTTTTAGATTATTTCATTATGTATATATTTAGAGGATTTTGAGAAAAGAAAATATGTTATATTCCCAAGAAGAGGGTTCTGGATTTCAGAGAATTTCAGCTATCAGTCCAATGGTGCATGGCTATTTAGTATCAGAGTAAGTCTATGTTCTGTGTCATTAAATTTCTTTTCCAGTTCTAGTGCAATTCTTTTTCCATTGAATGATTATTTTATATCAGAGGCCAAAGTGCATTGCTGTAGTCATTTTTATCATATAGTTTCTAGCTCCAGAACCACTCTTCTTTACTACAAAACAAAGAAATGACAACAATGGAAATAAACACGCGCGCGCACACACACACACACACACACACACACACACACACACACACACACAGAGTTATCTTGTGATTTCTTTGTCCCAGAAGAGACAAAGTGTATTTTCTCTTCAGAACATCCCTGAGGATTTCAAGAGGAGCTTGAGATGTTGGCATAAGAGTTCAAATGGTTAATATTTTGGTCAATAATTTTTAAATTTAGAAATGGATTTAATCTTATTAATTGAAGACAACAGAATAAAGGTAGTGGAAATAAGGGGTTATATTTCCAATTTAGGAAAATTGTTAGATGAAGAAAAAATTGACTATCAAGCTACCATTAAGTTTATGCCATTTTGAGATTATAATTTTTATTTCTCTTGGAGTAATATAACTGAATTTTAAATTTATTTTACAAGGTATCTAACTGATCTAAAAGTCCCTTCTGTTTCTTTTAAATATAATTTCTGCTTAGGCTTCTGTAAAAGAATTCTTATGTAAAACAATTCAAACACATGGGGATGTTATTTCATGTTGTTTCCATGGATAACCTTTACAAATTTATGATGTATCACAATGAGTCTGTGATATAGTTAGTGAAAATGGCTTAGGGTTTGGAGACAGAGGAGCCTGTCCTTTAATGATAGCTCTGCTAGTAACTAAATGAGTGACCTTGATCAAGGAATAGGTCTAGCAGGTTCTCGGTTTTCTCATCTATGAAAGGATACTGAATTTGTAAATTGCTATGCAGATTACATAAGATAATGTACCCAAAGTTTCTAACACCTAGTAGCTGTTTAACAACATGTCATAGCTGCAGTCATAGCTTTTTTTCTTCTCAAGCTTAGTGTTTGTAATACTGTTCTCATGGGTATAAGGAAATTTATGTGTTCTGACTGTATGAGGGTTGAAGAACTCATTTGACTTTAGTTTTCCAGAATAATCATGTTTTGTTAAAATTTGAGATCTACATATTTGTTTTTCTAACCTGTGTCTCTTAAAGTGAATCAATTAAGCATAAATACAATCAGTTCCAATGTCCCTAAGTACCAGTTGACAGAAGTGCCTATTTGAAGAGCATCTCTAATGAAGTAGATGAACCATATATTTTCTGTCTATTTTTCCTCCAGTTCCCTACAGTGAAATAGATAATTGCCCTAATGGGACATAAATTGGATTAAAATATACCTTCATTCATAAATCACATTCTTACACTACAGAAAATATCAGAGAAATCCAAAGTTATGAGAATATTACTATGGGCAGAATTATCAGAGGAATTTAAGCAAATAAATCATTATTTTACTGTCACATTCAGAGTTAGAATGCAATGACAGGATATATTTTTAAAGTTACTTATACCACAGAATATCGGGGTTAACTGGTTTTAACATTATGAGAAAGATATTTAAATATGTCTTGAGTGTCATGTAACTTAAACATACGTATAACTAGAAGAAATACAGAGCTTCTGGTTTGATGCTCTCATTGCTCAATGTTTTGATGAGAAACTGATTTTATAACTCCCTATTAATATTTTATAGTTAAATAAAATTTGGAAGTTATATTTCCAATGTGTGTATCCTTCACATGTAATTAAAACATTTTCACTTAATAAACATACTTTAGTAAATTTAATGAAATAATCACTATGCAATCATACCATGTTCATGTAGTTAATTTAAGCAAGAGATGCCTGAAAATTAGGTCAAGCTTAGTTACTCTTTAGTTTGGAAAGATAAAGTTATTTTTCCAAGGTTACACTGTCACTAACTTCCTAAATCTGGAATTTAATAGAGGGTTTCAGATCCCAAATATACTGTTCTTCATCTTGCACAATGGCATCATCTCAGACACATCAGTTAAAGGTTAGAGTTGTAATGTTGCTCAAATTTCTCCTATGTGTAATAGGCAACTTGTGTTTTGTAATGGATACCTTTAGTAGGTATATTTTTCTAGAATTGCTTGCCCATTATTTATTTGTTTCTGTTGTGCTGCTCATCTGCCTAATTCCTGTTTGTCGCTGACTCTTTCATAAACATTTGGATAACCCATGTATGAAGGCAGGAGAAGGGGGTGGAGAGTGAAAACTGAGAGATAAAAAGAAGAATAAGAAATTTTAAAAAGAAATAAGATTCTCGTAATGTCCAACCAACACTTAAAACAATTTTATATTATTTATTGATGGTTTTATAAGTTATTTTACTAATGTAATCATTCAAAACGGAAAATTACTGTAAGGCATTTGTGTGTATGTTCTCAAAGTAATGTGTGAGTAGTTTGTATTTACATCAAAGTCAAAATTTAGATTAATTATATTTTTTACTTTAGAATTCTCTAAAGATTAAATGAGCATTTAGGGTGGCGACATCCTCACATTTAAAAGTATATTTATACTATTATTTAAAAAATTGTAGGAAAATAAAAACATATATCCTTCTTTCTTTTTCTAAGAATAATTTTAAGCTGATTTTCTCATTCTTTCTTGATATACAAACATCTCAATATGACAAAAATGTAGTGTGTTGCATGTCACTGATATAAATCGTTCGTACATCCCTGGCTCATGACACTGCATATTTTTCACTCCTTTAAACACAATTTGAACTATGACACCCAGAAGGAATAATGGGAGTCACAGTGTTGAAATCTGGCTCCTAAATACGGTAGATGCTATATTTAATTTTGCCAACCACTTAATAAAAATTTCTTACTGTAACAGGGCAATACATTTTCTTGGGCCCACCTCTTCATCACTGCCTATTCCTTCACCGTCAAGGATTTCAATACGCCCTCCTAAGGGACAAACAAGAGGATATAATAGGGTGGATGCTGCTTTTAAATTTTGCTCTAAAACATAAATACCTAAATACAATGAAAATGTCACAGTTGACATCAGTTTAGATTTACACAGGATTCAGGTAAAAAAAAAATGTGACCGAAGTCGTTATGTTTATATTCAGATAATTATGAGGTGCAAGTCTTTCTATTTTTACTGTTTCTAGCACTCTATCTCTTTACTCTGATAGGAAATTTGGAAATGGTTTTATTGATTATTAGGGATTCTCGACTGCATAAGCCTATGTACTTTTTTCTTAGTGGGTTATTATTCTTGCATGCCTGCTATTCCTCAGTTTCCACACCCAAAATAGTCAATTTCATGAAAGAGGACAAAGTCATTTCTTATCTTGCATGCACAACACAGATATTTATCACTGTTACTTTTGGGTCCACTGAATGCTTTCTCCTGGCTGCAATGGTATATGATTGATCGTTATGTAGCAATCTATAACCCTCTCATCTATTTAGTTAGCATGCCACTCGGAGTCTATGTGCCACTCATCATTGCTCCCTATGTTGTGGCATTGTGCATACTTCTGTACACACAGTGGCCACATTTAGCCTATCCTTTTGTGCATCCAATGAAATTAGGCAAGTCTTTGTGACAGCCATGATCTACTTGCTATTTCCTGTTCCAACACTCACATGACCCAACTTCTACTCTTCTACTTTGTGGGCCCTATTGAGATAGTCACTATCCTGATCGCCCTGATCTCTTATAGTTCATCCTGTTGGCCATTCTGAGGATACATTCTTCTGAGGGGAGACGGAAGGTCTTTTGTATATGTGGCTGTCACTTGACTGGAGCATCAATTTATAATGAAACCATCCTCTTCATGTACGTGAGACCAAGTTCCAGCTACACTTTGGACCATGACATGACAGATTAGATATTTTATACCATTGTGATTCTCATGCTGAATCCCAAATACTCTGAGAACAAAGATGTGAAAGAGGCTATGAAAAGAGTGTTTGGCAAAAATGGATAAAGTATATATTTTTACAGTAACTATTACATTGAAACAAATTAAGGATAATGACTATTGTTTCAATATCAAAGTGAGAAAAAATGTGGTGTTTTATTAGTGTCATTCCATTCTTTTAGACATTTTTATATAAAGATCCTAGTCATACCTCCACCTATACAGTTCCCAAACATGCAGAAAAACTGTGTAATCCATTTGTTTCTTACTTCGTTCACTCTCAGATATGAACACACACATACACACACACAGACACAAAGGCACACCGCACGTGTGTGTGTATGTATGTGTGTGTGTGTGTGTGTGTGTGTATATTTTTTTTCGATTGTGATTGCATTAGTTTGTCAGAGCTGCCATACCAAAGGACCAAAGATTGTTAGTTTAAAAAATGGAAATTTAGTTTTCATTGTTTTAGAATCTAGGAATCTGAGATCAGGGTAAATATGAAGACAGGGGTGATTTCTTCTGAGGCCCATTTCTTACTCGTAGATAGAAGTCTTCTCTCTCTGTTTTCATGTCATCATTTCTCTGTGTATCTCTGTGTCTTATCTCCTCTTCTTAGAAGGACACCAATTTATATTGGATGAGTGGCAAAATAAAGAGCTCATTTTAAGTTAATTATCTCTACAAAGACCTTGTCACCAAATATTGTCACATTCGAAGGTACAAGGAGTAGAATATCAATATATAAATATTAGTTTATAACTATGAATATTTATATAAATTTGGTGATTATAAATAAAGCTGCTAGAAATATCTGTGTGTGGGTTTATACATGTGCATAAGTTTTCAATTCCTTTTGGAGTCCATACTATACAAAATGATCGAAAGATTCAAGGGAAATTTGTATCCAAATACTAATGGTATTTTTACAGAAATAGAAGACAACAATCTTAACGTTTATTTGGTACCAAGGAAATCTTAAGCAAGAGAGCAAAGCTGGAGTCATCAGGCTGATTTCAAAATATATTACAAAACTACAGTAATTAAAGAGTCTGGTACTGTCATAAAAATAGACATAGAGACCAAGGGAATAGAAAAGACAAGCCAGAAACAAACCCACCCGTATATGGTCAATCGATCTTCAACCAGGCTGTCAATACACAAAGGCAAGAGGATAGTCACTTGAACAAATTGTGCTGGAATACTTAGATATCTACATGCAAAAGAATGAAATTTGACCCTTATCTCAAACCGTGAACAAAAGTAGCTTAAAGATTTCAACATAAAAACTGAGACTTTAAGATTCTGAAAGAAATCATATGAAAAAACGTCACGACTTTGGACTAGGCAAGAACTTCATGGATGTGATGTTATAAGCACAAACAACAAAAGCAAGATTAGATAAATGAGAATACACTCAACTAAGAAACATCTGCAGAACAAAGGAAGTAATCAATAAAGAGGTGACCTACAGAATAGGATAAAATGCTTGCAATCCCCTTGAAGAGACAGTTCTCAAAAGAAAACACACAAATGGCCAGCAGACCAATAAGAAAGCATACTTACCATCACTCACAAATTATCAAGACAATGCAAATCTAAAGCATCCTTATAATCAGGGGCCTTAAAACTCTATTTATTCAATAAATATCAGTATATAATAAGTTATTCCAGGAACATTTTCTTTTTCATTATTGAAGAAATCATGTTGTTGCTATTTTGAACCAGAAGATAATGAGGCATATTTCCCTAGGGGCATCTCTTATGACTTCATCAACAACCGAGTAAGTGGATATAAATAATCTAAATTAATCACATTTGTAGTATATGTAAACCTGCTTTTGCTGTTCTACAGGTAAGAGAAAATTCCAAATCATTTGCAGAATATTTTATGAAAAGGGACCTCAAATGTCAAGGTCTAATGCATTATGAAATCCCCACTACTAAACTTTCTTGTTTTTGACTATTGCATAGGTAAATAAGTAAAACTAAGAAAATATAAAATCTTAAATGTACTTTTGTAGAGTAAAGTAAGAGTGTTCCATACAGAGTGTCTGCTTTCATTTTTCTAATGGAAAAAGATCGAATTAAAGCAAGAACAATACAGAGAATTTATCAGTGGAGGGCACAAAAACATTTGACTTACTCAGCTACCTGGGGGCTTGTATTTTGTTCTTAGGAGGAAGCAATCAATAACCATTTATTTTCCCAGCTTTGTGATGTAGAAGTCACTTCATATTACTGTTGTTTCATGTGTTTCTAGTCTTAATGTTTAAAACTTCTCTGAATATATATCAAGAATCATGTTTTATTTCACTGGGAATTGCATGTGGGAGTCACAGAATAAAGCTTTGATAGTACAGGAAGCAGTGTAAATCTGCAAAGCGCATATGCTCTGAGGGAGCCTGGGAATTGGATCTTGGTTCTGGTCCTTAAGAGCTGTGAGAGTTGTTAGAAAGATGAAATAAAGTAATGTGCCCACAAGTTTATTCCTCTGCCTGTGCTCTATACATGGCCATTATTATTTTTTCTCCTCTGTTAAAAACTGAGTATTTCAATGTTGAGCCCAAGATATTTGGAATTGTCTGCTTTTTATTAAAATTGTATTTTCAGATGGGGTTTGAAATTCATTTTATAAAAGTTGAACACTATGTTATTAAACTCTTCAGAAATCATAGTCATTTTCATTTTATAACTCTGAGTCCTTTTGATATATTTTAATATTAACTGAACTATACCCAGATTCACTTTTATTTTGTCATCTCATTTAAATATCTGATTCAAGAAAAAATTAGGTTTAGTATTTAACATTGTAGTTTTCACTATCTTACTTATCCAAATAAAATTAAGCCCATAGCAATGTAGCAAATGAAATTATGGTGATCTGTGAATGGGGAGAGGGAAAAAATCATAATCAAAATATGACTTATTGGATTTAATTCTGATAGAATAATGTTTCAGTGTGTATTGAGAATCACAAAAGAAATATTTTAAGTGCAACTTAAAGATGAAATATGTGTCTCCAAGCTTTGGCCACATATATTCTTCAACAATTAGTTATAATATTAATTTTGTAGCCCAATATTTACTAATATTTTAAATACATCTGAAAAAAGTTCAATTATATGGTTATTTTAAATTTGTAACCAAATATTGACATACTTAAAGGAAATTACTTCATTATTATTGCTCTACACATTTAAATAATATTGACATATTTAAAGAAAATTACTTCATATATTTATTGCTCTACACATTTAAGTTGTCTGCCTCATTATATATTATGATATCTGTTTGGCCGTTTAAACACATTATTATTCTAAAGAGGAGTAGACTTAGGAGAGAAAGCCCAGCACTACACATCACTTTTAATCATGAACCTGGCCAATGAACACACACTTTCAGATCTAAGTCCTATGCTCTTTGTCTTAAATAGGTTTATCATTGAACAGAAAGATGTCAAGAATTGTACTGGGACTGATTTTCTCTTGTGACTGATGAGCATTTTTTTAATAAATAGATTTCATCATATTCATCAAAATTTTTTATTTCATTTATTTCTTATTCTTAGGTCTATTTCTTTTTTTATTTTGAAAAATTTTGAGCATGCGGTAAAAGCAGATAGATTGGTGTCATGAATTCCCATGTGCCCATCACTCTATTTCAGGAATTTATAAACATGGCCAGTCCTCTCTCCCAACTTCTACCATCCTGAGTATTTACAGTTTCATTGATAAGCATTTCATTATGTGTCTCTAACAATCATCATTATCACTGCTAAATTAAAAAAAAATTCTTAATATTAAAAATTCTTATACATGTCCTTCTTCCCATAGGTTATTTGAATCAGGATCCAAGTAAGATCCATATATTTCAACAGATTTGTATGGCTTAACTGTCTTTTAAGACCACAATATATTTTTCCATTAACCTTTTTATTAAATATAATGGAGTGACATTGGTTAATAAAATCATATAGGTTTCAAGTTTACAATTCAATAGTACATCATCTGTATATTGCTTTGTGTATTCACCACCCAAAGTCAAGTCTTCCATCACCATACATTTGTCTTCTTTACCCTTTTCTACCTCACCCAAACCCCTTTCCCTCTAGTAACCACTAAACTGTTATCTGCATCTATGAGTTTTGTTCGTCTTGTTTGTTTGTTGTTTTCAGAACTATATCCCACATATGAGTGAAACCATGTGGTTTTTGACTTTTTCTGTCAGACTTATTTTCTTTAACATGATTATCTCAACATCTACCTATGTTGTTTCAAGTGTCAGTATTTCATTTTTTTTTTTCAGGCCTGTTAAGCTGTATTTCATTTCTTATTTTGGCTTAATTAAATCATGGGACATTATCTGGAAAAAAATTTGATGAGTTCTTTTAGATATAACCAAGAAGGTCTAATAGAGTAAGAAAATTTTTGAACTGAGCCCATAAAATGTTATAATTTAGATTGTCTCTACTGTGTAAGAGAAATCAAATTTAAGCACATTCTCTATTTAACAAAATTGCAAAGACTTAATTTTATTGACTTTTTTTGTTTTTCAATATTTACTCTAATATTGTAAAATAAATATAAATGTCCTCATTCTACAGGAGAGTAGATGATAGCACATAATTATATACAATTACTGAAAATCTAGAATTCTGACATTCTATTCTATTCCAACATGCTGTGCACTGATATTCTATCTCATGTGTTTATGCGTCTAAAGCAAATTATTCTTTAGCCGAGCACTTACTGTTGTAATGTGATTTAATAGAAAAACAGCTAATAGAATGCATTGCATTGGTGACCTCATTAACCAGGTGACCTGATGCCTTTAGAAATGACATGAATTCAGCCAGTGTGTGAACACCCATCTTTTTCACTGAATTTTGCAGTGTGTGGCATAAACAATTACTCCATTGTCTTGTCACTGCCTCCTGATCTACAACAGGGAAACTTTACATTGTCAACAGATAAATATGAAGAGATAGTATGTTTCCCCTCATGTCACAATATTGTCACAATTTTGCTTATTCTTTTTGTAGTAAATAAATTGTAATTTTACAAATCTCTTTAACTTTGTCTCATGAGGCGTCAACATGCAGAATGTCCTGAAGTTACCATGTTTGTGCTGAAGGGTTTCACAGACAAGCCTGAACTGCAGATCATCTTATTCTTCCTGTTTCTAGCAATTTATCTCTTTACTCTGATAGGAAATTTAGGACTGGTTGTACTGGTCATGGGGGATCCCCGACTTCACAACCCCATGTACTATTTTCTAAGTGCGTTGTCATCCGTGGATGCCTGCTATTCCTCAGTAATCACCCCAAATATGTTGGTAGATTTTATGTCAAAGAGTAAAGTCATTTCACTCCTTGGATGTGCAACACAGATGTTTCTCGCTGTTACCTTTGGGACCACGGAATGCTTTCTCCTGGCTGCAATGGCATATGATCGCTATGTAGCAATCTACAACCCTCTCCTGCACTCAGTTAGCATGTCACCCAGAGTCTATGTGCCACTCATCACTGCTTCCTATGTTGGAGGCGTTTTGCATGCTGTTTTACAAACAGTGGCCACATGTAGCCTATGCTTCTGTGCATCCAATGAAATTAGGCATGGCTTTTGTGATCCCTCCTCACCTCGCTGTTTCCTGTTTGGACACTCACATGAACCAGCTCTACTCTTCAACTTTGTGGGTTTTATTGAGATAGTCACTATCCTTATCTCTTATGGTTTCATCCTGTTGGCCATTCTGAGGATGCATTCTACTGAGGGGAGATGGAAGGTCTTTCCTACATGTGGCTCTCACCTAACTGGAGTGTACATTTTTCATGGTACACACACATACGTGAGACCAAGTTCCAACTATGCTTTGGATCATGACATGATAATGTCGATATTTTACATGATTGTGATTCCCATGTGGAATCCCATCATCTACAGTTTGAGAAACTAAGATGTGAAGGAAGCCATGAAAAGAATGCTTAGGAAAAATCGGCTTAGCAATACAGTATCTTCTTATAGTAAAAAATAAATTAAAAAAATGTTGAACGATATGTTGTGCCATAGTTTTTAAGAGGTAAGATTAAAATGTTTTGTATTAGTTTATTAATATGTTTTTGTTTTCCTGGATATTTTAAAATAAAGATCATATTCAACAATCTGCCTATGCTGTCTTTAGATGTAAAAAAATACCATCATTCATTTGCTTCTTCCTATGTTCATCCTGAGATATATGTATACACACACATATGTATGTGGACACTGATACTGATCATTATAACACCAGTGCACACATCCGGACATATATGTACATAATCATTACTTTAGGATTTTGAATATTGTTTTTTTTTTATCTCTACGTAATGATGTATATAAGTTCCAATAGTCATAGTTGTAAATAACATTATAATTTTATCTGGCTAGCTTAATTAAAAACCACTTAATCAATAACAAAGCCACAGCTCACATTAGCCCAGAACCTGTTCCATAAAGTCATTGCTGCTGATTCCAGTGTAAAGCACTCTGCCCATTATTGGACCCATGTGTTGGCAATAATCTAATCACAACTCGTGGCTTGGAGGCCACAGAAAATGTGTTCCAATTCCTAGTGTCCTTACCGTCCTGTGTATGAGGGTTCATTTCATCCCATTTTGTTACTTCTTCCACAGCATGGATATTATATTCTGTGGAATATATCTCACAGAAAATAAAAGTCTAGGCATTAGTCTTTATCAAGATCATACTTAAATTTAAGAAAGACCAAAAAAAAAAAGGACAATAATAAACAAACAAGAAAATGTACAAGTGACTGGCAGATTGAGCTCTTCACAGAACTAAGCCCTGCCCATCTTTACAAAATTTCTTACGGACCTGGCCCTGACTCAATGTCCAGCTCTCTTTTCATTTCATCCCAGCCCCTTTGTGATGCCCTTGCACAGGCGGACCATTGCTCAGTGCTCAGGCACAATAACCAAGGTACAGAAGAGGGTCTCTCCTAAGCTCACGTTTAGCCCTATTTCCAACAGATCTCATTTTCAGTGCAAACATATGTTTCATCAAAAACTATTTTAACTTATTTTCTCCCTTCCTTCCTCCCTTTCTTTCATTTTTATTTATTAACTTTTAATTATTATTTTATGAGAACATATTCTCTTCAGCAGAGGATATCCATATTTGTTAATCCAACAAACAATCTGCTAAGAATTAGAGTTCAATTTAAGAATATTTCCCTAAATTAGGATTATTAAGTTTAGAAAACATCTCCCAATTTCTATATGGCATACCTCTTACTGCCATGTATTCATACCATAGACTCTCTGCATTTATTTTTACTGTTTAGAGGCTTTCTCTACTATTCACATGGTTCCTTCCTTACAAACTCAAAGCTAAACCGTGGTCACTGATATTCATTATCTGCATATCCAACCATGAGATGGGGACTGCCCCGGTGTGTGCATGTGTGTGTGTTTGTGTGTGTGCATGTGTGTGTGTGTGTGAGAAAGAGAGATTTGGCTTTAAAAGAATCCTTAAAGACAACTCAAAATCACAAAAATGGTTGTTTTACACTTTATTATTATAAAGCACTGAATTTAAAAAAATCACAAATGTACCAAAGAACTAGCCATAGACAAAGAAAATAGATATAATTATGCATCTTTTAAATTAATAAATGCTGGGCTACAATTTTATAGAACTGTGGACAAAGAATACACATTGACAATTCACAAAACAAGAAACATTTTTAGAACAATGCATACACTTAACTTTAATAATGGTCTGGAAAATGTGAGTGTAAAAAGATATAAAACAATATTCCACACTCATAACATTAGCAAACATTAAAAAGTCTGGGATTCTCAAGTAAGAAATAAAAATATGTAAACTTCATTATTGACTGTTATAGAAAAGATTCAGAAGCAACCAAAATCTTATCTAATTTAAATACATGAACCAAATGCATAACAATCAAGATAATTAAATCTCATAGTAGGATAGTTAAGCTATATATGTATATATATATAAAGCACAGAAGGATGTAAACATCTTAAATACACTTATGTATTTTTAAAACCACATAACTAGCAATTATACATAGCATAATGTATATATAAAAATAAATGCATTTTTTTGAAAAAAGAACATGGATGATACTTGAGGACATTATACTATGAAATGAGCTCATCATAGAAGGACAAATACTGCATGATATTATTTATGAGAAATATATAAAATAGTCAAACACATAGAAGCAGAGAGTAGAATGGTAGTTGCTAGGGGTTGGAGGAACAGGGAAATGGGTGTTGCTATTCAATAAGTAAAAAGTTTCAGTATGCAAAATGATTAAATTCTAGAGATCTATTTTGTATCACCATGCCTATACTTAGCATTACTCTATTGAGTCTTAAAATTTTGTTAGAAGAGTAGATATCATGTGAAGCATTCTTACAACAATAAAAATAAATAAAAAGATTTGGAAAAATAGTGAAAAGTTATAATCATTGTTAGTTGCTGCCTCTAGGTGGGGTGGAGGGGCTGAGAATGGAATCAATGGAAATTTAGTTTGTATGTAATTATGTATTACTTGAAAATAAAAAATCTTATAAGATAAAACTATTATATAAGGTGGATAATGAAAACATATTATCTATAATGTCTTTTTTTTACATATTTATCTTTGTGTGCATGTAGATGTGTTTTATGTCTCATAAATATTTTGAAAAGTGATATTTTGTGATTCAGTGATGGTATTGTCCTCAAGTTTTGTCTGCTTGACCAAAGGATGTTTTAAATAGTATATTCCATTAGAAAATGGAAAATAGAACTCTTATGCAATAAAGAATAAGACTTGAATGAGAAGTCAAGTTGTAAAAGAAGTGTCAATGACAGCAAAAATTATAAAAGAAATAGTTTATTTTTTTAAATCGTTACAATATTATAGGAATGCTAAATATATGGGGAAGATGGCAGAGTTCATGAGAAAATGAAGTATCAAATGAAGCATAATACAGCCTGTATCTTTGGTCACATGAGGGCACTACACAATGGACATTACAGAGGAGCTACCACAAAAACTTCATGTGGCTGTTTGGGCTGTTTGTGAGAACTTGAGGATGGTAAAAAGCTTTGTAATTTCCTCCTTATTGTCCACAATTTGTCTTTTAGAGCTTAGAATGTGCTACAAACTTATTAAATATTAGGAATACCAGATGAAGAAAAAAATAGCTGTGCTGTGCCCTGGAGTAGAGAATACTCTAGGAAACAATATGCAGGTTGGTACTACTTCTTTATCAAAGCTAAAATCACATTAAAGATAAATTATGGCTCTGGAAACAAAATTCTCATACGTTATTTCAGGATTTTAAGATGGATATTATATTCATTCATTAATTCATTTATCATTCTTTCCATTAGTCAATCGGTATTTTGAAATATTTTTTGACCATCTACTTTTACTTGGGTATTATTTTAGAGGCTGTTAATACAAAGGGAAACTATTTAGACATGCCCTTTTCACTTATAAAACTCAGAGACTAGAAAATACCTCATAAAAAGAAAAATTAAAAATAAGTATATTTAATTGGAATATTAGTGTTTGAGGAAAGGTCACAAATTATATAAATATATGTTTTTATCAAATAATTTTAATTAAAAACTATAAGTAAGATCAAGTTCATGATGGGAACTTATTAATTCCATAAAAATATTTATATCAGTTTGCTTATAACCATTCATATTTTGATTTTATGTTGCATGTCATCTGATATTTCTGGCAAGTATACCATGGCATGTTCTTGACACAAAAATAGATACTTTCCATTCAGCGTATTCCCCATATTCACACTGAAATTCAACACTGGGGTCAGAGCCCTGAGCTTTGTTGAATTTTCTCCAACCTGGGCCCAGCAACAACACTTCCAAGATACAGGGGTACAATTCAAAACACACAAAGCATAGAGTCCTTGCATGTGATTGTTATTCAGTATGAATATTGAGGAGAGTCCCTAGGCTGTCTCCACATTTTTCATTGTTTGGGTAAAATTTTTGCATAGAGACTTGATTAATGAGCATTTAATTTGTCTTCTTTTCCCTAAGGAATCAGAACTTGATCTGGGGATTCTGGATCTCAGGTTCGGGGACCAAGACCATATACAAACATATTTCAGTGGGAATGTCTTTGGGGACTTCAGACACTTGTAAAACTCTTTAGCATGCTTTGTGCAGGAACCTTAGGAGTGGGTCTCAGCAGATGTCTGTGTACAGGGAAGGTAAACCAAATACTTTACTTACTACTAATTCTGGATGTGCGGACAGGTATCTTGGAAACTTTATTAATTTCACTCAGGCCCAGGACCGAAATGATATTTGATCTTCTCTCTTTTCTAAGAGACTTGCATCTCTGCCTACTGACTGCTAACTAAAAGTGATGCTGATCTGACTTAATAGTACACAGCTACCCTGATAAATTGGACCACTTGAGCATATACATAGAATAATGAATAGTCATTACAGGAAGTGTATTTTATCTTAATATAAAAAGAAGTGCTTTTGATCATAGTACTGGCAGAATTGATGGCTGTTTTAGGGATCATCTGCGCCAGTCAGGAAGATTCTTAATTGTTTTTGTAACGTAAGATCTATGTCTTCAAGAAAGATCACGTTTCACTGGTTTCAATAGTTTGTCTCTATGTTGCTGGGGGACACTGGGAGCTCAATCAGGATGCAATGTTTGTTCCTAGCATAACTGATGTCTAAATAAATTTAAGACAAAGTCTACAGTTAGTAATCAATGGAACATACTCTTGATATCATATCAGAAGATATTAAAAAATTGTTTACGATATCATTTCTTATCCAAATTGAAAGGTCAAATGATTAACATTAGTTGTATTTAACATTTTTTCCTGAGAATGTTATTTTAGTAGACCTCTAAAATGTTTATATTAAAAGATAAATTTGATAGTGAATTTACCACCTAAAGTCAAATATGTAATATGCAGATGATATATTATTGAATTTTATACAGGAATTTTATACTTGAAACCTATATAATTTTATTAAAAAATGTCTCCCCAATAAATTTAATTTTAAAAAATTTGAAAAAGCAATTCATATAAAATTAAAATTGCTTTTATCAGAAACTTTATTTCAGGGGCATGTACTTATAAGAATAAAAAGCAACCTTAGCTTTGCCATCAATAGATGATGGAATTCATAACAGGAAAAGATACAAATGAATTAATAGTAGTATACGATTAATAATTGATGTTTTCTCTGTTCTTTTAAATTAATGATAAGTTTATCAAATATATTGTCTTAGAGTGAAACATGCACCAACTTGCTTAATGTGTAGCAAATAAGCAGGGGATATTTTGATCAAAGTGAATGATGCCACAGTGTTTTCCACCAAGAGCTTATTTGTGCAATTCTTTTCAGATGCAGTGTTGGAAGACAAGATGTGTCAGAGAACTGGTGCAACACCATCAGATGAGCTCATCAGACACATATTCGATGAACAAAATTAAGCATCTTTGAATTAAGACAGATAAACAAACACCACAGAGTTAAGAGAATTAGATTGTGAGATAACATATTATGTGTCCCAGTTTTTTGAAGATGCAAAATAGTAATTCACTTGCTATTTCTATGTCAACTATTAAAGCACTCAGTAGGTTACTAAACTGAAATAAAAAACAAAAATACTGTCTAAAAATTATTCAAAACATGTTAATAATAATAAGTATTGGACTAAGCACATAGCTGGTGATTAGTGAGTAACAAGTAGCTAACCAACTAATGAACCAAACAAACAAACAAACAAAATACATAAAACAAAACCATAAAACTTTCTGTTAAATAATATCTTATGAAGATTCCTCAAGTAACTTACTTTCATTGAGCCTCAATTGTCTCATCAGATATAGAAATAATTACGTCCACCTTCTAGGGACACCTGCAGAATAAAGAGAACATTGTTTCAAAATGCCAAGCTCAGGCTGGACCACAGTACATTACACACTAAGCAATGTTAGCCCTCTCCCTATCACTTCTCTATCCAAATAAAGTGAGCAAACTTTAACAAATCAAAACTGTAAGCAATAACTTTGAAAAAAAAAAAAAAGGTCTTAAACATTGTAAAGGAAAATGTAAAAGCTTGAAATGGGAGGAATTGCTTACCAGAATAAAGTAATAGGGAAGAGTCAGAACAACTAGAAGTCAGAGTGATGCAGGGCAAGACCGGCTGATTTAGCAGAAAAAAAAGAAATGTGATAATTGAAGAGGACACAAGTTTCTGAATTGATACTAAGAAGGAACAGTGTTGAGGTGGAGTCTGTGGGCCGCTGAAGCAGAGTGGTGTGCTAGAAATTGTGTGAGAAACAAAGTCTGAAATTTTAAGTATCTGTGAACACTTAAACATTTAATAATTTGACATCTAAACAAAAAACTATTTCATTATCTATTAATCTCTTTGTTTTCCCCATTTCAATGATGAAAGCAACAAGTCAATGGCTCCAGGGAATCTCACTCAGGTGACTGAGCAGAGTCTCAGACCGTCCAGAACTCCAGATCCCCTTTTCTTGGTTTTCCTGGTCATCTATGGGCTGACCATGGCAGGGAATGTGGGCATCATCACCCTCACCAGTGTTGACTTCTAACTGCAAACCCCCATGTACTTTTTCTCCGGCATTTGGCCATCATTAATCTTGGAACTCTACTGTCATTGCCCCTAAAATGCTGGTGAACTTCTTGGTTTCGAAGAAAACCATATCCTATTATGGATGCCAGCCCAGCTGGGGTGGATTCTTAGTTTGTATCGTGGCCGAGATTTTCAATGCTGGCCGCAATGGCTTATGACCGCTACGTGGCTATTTGCAACCCCCTGCGCTACATGGTGGTGCGGTGTGGTCTCCACAGATCGCCTTCTGCTGGTGTCCCCCACGTACTTCCACAGTCTGACCACAGCACTGACTGTCTCTTCATGTGTTTTCTCTGTGTCCTATTGCTCTTCCAATTAATCAACCATTTTTACTGTGATAACATCCCTTTGTTGGCATTGTCCTGTTCTGATACTTACATTCCAGAAACAGCTGTGTTTACCTTTTTCGGGGACCAATTTGTTTTTCTCTATGATTATTGTTCTAATATCCTACTTTAATATCATCCTTGCCATTTTGAGGATACGTTCCTCAGAGGGGCGACGAAAAGCCTTTTCCACATGTGCGTCTCATATGACGGCTGTCACTGTGTTCTACGGGACTCTTCTCTTCATGTATTTGCAACCAAGGACCAACCACTCACTAAATACAGATAAAATGGCCTCAGTCTTCTACACATTAGTGATACCAATGCTTAATCCCCTCATTTACAGCTTAAGGAACAAAGATGTGAAGGATGCATTGAAGAGATTCTTGGATAACCCATGTCAATCGTTCAAAATAATGTAATTTTTAAAAACTACAGCTATTGTCATTTAAGAATTTCCCTTTGCTCCTGAAAATTCTGCTGTTCAAGAAGAGTCAATAAATAGTTGAAAGTCTCATTAATTTCAATGGGAAAAAATCTTCATTCTATTTATTCCAACCCCAGATGCTCAATTTTCTCTTTAGAAAAAATGCATTTGTTGACCAAGAAAACCCTCTTAATAAGTATTAAAAAATAATTTGAAGATACAGATTTAAATCAAAGGTAAGTTTCTGAAGAGTTTTTTATCATTTTTAAACAGAGAAAGCCTGATAGCTGATGGGGGAGGTATGTGAGACTCATTTCTCTGAAAGTGGTTCAATGTAAGTTCGTCTACTTTGCCACAGATATCTTTTGTTCAACTCGTAAAAGTACTGGTTTTTGTTTGTTTGTTTGTTTTTTGTTTTTTGTTTTTGTTTTTGTTTTGCAGCATTTATCTATCAATTTTGGACCCATTTTACCATCAGTTTTGGGCCCATTATTTTTTATCTTGTGCTAAAAACAAATTTATGTAATAAAAATAAGCCTCTAGGTGGAAGCAAAATGAAATTAGAAAGCTTACGTATACATGGAAATAACACATGTGGCAAAACAGACTGAAAAGCGTATCTAAAAGGAAATTTTACTTTCTTTCCTTCTTATTTGGTGCAACATAAACAAAGCAAAATGTTGATATTTATCAAACCATGGTATAAAATAAACTTTTTCCTGTTATATTTTCATACTAAAAACTATTGTGTATAATTAATTTTATTTGTTATGAAATCATTTATAATTTTTGTTCAGTGTGTTTAGTTAAATGTTATTAGACCAACAATATGTAATTGTCTTGAAAGTGACAATGATTCTCAAGGCCACTCATGACACTCGACCAAGGGGGGAAAAAAATTAACAATTATGTGTGCCATACCTCGGTCTATACATGTAAACACTGCTAACACAAAATGGAGTGAAGAAAAGGAGGTGTGACATGGGAAGTAAAGATAATAGAAATCGTCAGAATTCAGAACTTTTTTATTTCAATGGTAAAATTGAAATTTTTTAATGTCAAAGGTAAAATTACCTCAGCCACAAAGGTAAAATTCTATTTCCATGGAAACGAAAAGCCCTTTCAAAGAAATCACTCGAAAATGAAGTAAATTCACTGTAGACATGGATGGAAAGAAGTCAAATAGCATCAGGCCTCCTTATTCTTAAAGTAACTTCACGACCACACTGCAAAAGATCTTTCCACGTGCCCTTCTCAAATATTTCTCCAACCTTAAATTACCATGCTGCCTCCTCACTCTTACTCCTTCTTCCTTCTCCCCTTTTTTCTTTCTGTATTTCATTGAAAGGCTATAAAAATGTTCTTTCATTCTAATAAACACAGCTATTTCTTTATGAAACTTGAGATGCTTCCATCAATGATGGCTCTGCTTGTCACCTTCTATTCCAAGCTTCTGTATAGGATTGCTTTTGACTCTTTCATACTTGGAAAAATATTTTTATAAACAACAACCATTATCTGGGCTGGAACAATTTTGTTGGCAAAAACATCTGTGATTACAAATATTTTACTTCATCTCACAAAATGAACATGCATTGTGGTTAACTAACCAAACTGAATATTAAAATACATAATATATAACTAAATATCAAAATATATGCTTCTTATAATTCTAACAACTAAAGCAGTTTGAGCTATAATGGTCAGAAAAGGTTACTAACAATTTTTAAAACACACTTTATAAAATGTACATGGCAAAGATCCAGAAGAATATATTACTGAATGATAAAGATTATTAATGTTTACTTAATAAAAAAAAGTGATTGAAACATGAAGTCATGAAAGTATTTTATTAATATGTCTACCCACGTGTCCAGGAAGAAAAGTAAAGACATCTGGTGGTCAGCCAACCCTTCTCTGCTACTGAGTTGACGCCAGTATCACTTTAGTAACTGCTTCATCAGCAGTATCCAAACTGTCATTCTTAACATTGTTATGGACATTTAAATATTAAAAATTATGTGTTTATTCACCTGGTATAATTTTTAAGCTTTTTTCTTGACATATATTGTGCTTACTGCAACCTTTCTCTTTCAAATCCAGGTAAGTAGAGATTTTTGTTCAAAATAATGTCTTAGCACAAGTAAAACAATATTCACTCTATAAAGTTAAATCCGATTTAATTATTTATTGTAATCCCTTATATGAGTGAGCAATATATATTTACAAGTTAGATGTCAAGAGTATGAAATTCTTGTATATTGTTGGTAGAACGTTTATTGATAAAAGCATTATATAGATTTATCCATTATTTAAATAAATATCATGTGCACATTTAATCAGCAACCCACTCCAGGAGATATTCATATTACAGATATATTCATTTAAGGATCAGTGGGGACACACTCTAAGCTGTTAACTGGTGATACATGTAGATTTTTAGAGTTGGTGAGTTAATTCTTGTTATTATGGAGACAAATGTGTATTAAATGGGAATAGACCCGGATTGGAGAATAATTTATTAAAGGGAAGTAAGAAAATACTGGTGTGTATGTACTAAAATGAATATACTTCAAAAACATTTACTTGAGTGAGAACATTTAAGTATCAAAACAAATTACATAATATCATAGATATGCACATTGAAATATACATTATATTACTTTATAAGCCTGTCTTCTTTTTAAAAGACATAATCAACTTCCCTAATGTGGAGATGGGAAATTGAAGTGCAAATACCAAATAAAGACTGATGATGATTATGGATATGGAATGAGGGTATCATTAACTCAATTTAGTCACATGTTAAAAAACATGAGTAACACATATATTCTTAATTTTTATTCCTTCTGGACTTTTAAAATACTATAGGACATGTTTAAAGAGTTTTGTCTTTATCCTAAATAAATCTTAAAAGGAAATCATTGTGGAATATGCTGAATGTGAAGTAATTTATGGATTAATAAACACATATTCAACAAAAAAATACACCTACATCCAGATATTTTAGTAATGCAGTAAAAAGCAAACAAATAACAAAGTAATGTAGATGCATTATATGTAAAAACACTTTGTCAATAGGAAAATCAAAGGTACCTTGAATAATTAACCAAGACTCTGGCATAATTTCCTGTTCTCCAATGTTTGGGAAAAAGCAAGAACTTGCAATCAAGCTCCCAAGGGAGAGTCTCAAAGAGAGAAACAATCATAAATTCTTCTGATTGCACATAAGTTATTCATCATGTGGAGAAACACAAAGCCAAACTTCATTTTAGGTGAGTAGATGGCAATGATCATCTGATCACTAGATTAGCTGCAGTGACAATTTTTGATGCCAGTCTTCAATCAAATTTGAGAAATGAGTATAATCACCATTGTCAGACTCAGTAAATTATAACACACATATTAATAATAACTTTTTATGACTATATTTTCTAGTAAAGAGTTTTTTCACACTTATTTTGTTCTATGAGGGTCATAAGCTTTCTAATTTCTATTATGATTTCAATAAGGATACAAGGACACTAAATCAAATCTTCTGAGGTTGGTATAAACATTTTTGAAAGCTCCACTTACAATTTTGTCTAAGCAAAATGGTAATGGTTGGGACACAATACGGATGCTCCGTGAGTACCTGTGCCTCAATTACTAATAGGTTTCTGATACGACTTCCAATTATTCAGTAATATGATATATTCACTATCTCGTATTAACATGCAGAATTTCATTTGCGCTATAGATATTTGTGATTTTGTTTTACTAATGCCCTGTAAGAGACTGGAATTTACACAATACTCCAAGAGCAAACCCTGAGGTGAAGACTTGGGTATGTTATGTTTATTTGGTAGGTTATTTCAGGAAGTAAGGAATGGGAAGGGAGGAAGCCAATGAAGTTTGAATAGAGCGTACATTACTGCTGTAAGCAGCTAAGGTTTTATCACTTGAGGTGCTGTGAAGTGTCCTTCAGGGTTCTTCTAGAAGGCTAGGAAAACTTAGGTGTTCATCCACTGATTCGTGTCCCTTGTCAGTGGGGCATTGCTTCTTGACACATTAAATCTCAGGCACTTTCAGCCTACCTTGCATATGGACTGAGCAGGTTCTCAAGACAGCTTGCCCTCAGAAAAAGAAGTAAAGCACTTGAGATGGTCTTGAAACCTATATAATTTTATTACCCAATATCACACCCCAATAAATTTTAAAAATGAT
Organism: Eonycteris spelaea; assembly: GCA_003508835.1. NCBI lineage: Eukaryota > Metazoa > Chordata > Mammalia > Chiroptera > Pteropodidae > Eonycteris > Eonycteris spelaea. Next base: position 176,570 of record PUFA01000490.1, on the reverse strand, counting down.
ATGGGAAGCTGTCAGCATTCTAGCAAAAGTCTAATGCAGGTATAAGCCAAGTCAGAGGTAGTGCAAAGTGACAAGGAATGGGGAGAAAAATGTGTATGCTATAGTGATATTTGCAAGACCAAGTTGATGCCAAAGCCAAAATGCTATACAATAGAATCTTTGACTTAAACAAATATGTCCATGGCACCATAATGATAGCATGTCTTTTGTCCCTAATATCTTTGCATTACATTTCTTTTCATATGGATCATGAGGATAAAAGCTGGGAAGGAGCTCTTAACACATTTACAATATGGGTAAATCCAAGTTTAAATCAGGACAATTATAGGGTCACCCCAGATCAATTTGTGGAAAAATTATTAATTGGGAACATGCATCCTCCTGGCAGTATTGGTGAACATAACACTCTTTAAACACTTCAGAGTAGTTGGCTTGGTTATTCACTTTCTTCTCTTGTAATGTGCCGAAATGCATTAGGGAAGTTTTTTTCTTAATCTGCTGTTTTTCATATTATAAATCACACATTTTAAAACTGAAGAGGTGAAATTAATTGTGTGAAGGTTAGAAAGAGAATATAAGAGACCTTCCCATACCGCTCCACGAGTCCCAGTTACACGGCACAGGTGCAACACAAACCATGGGACTCATCTCATGATTTTTGCCAACATGTTTGAGAATCTAGCATAATGACATATAATTGTAATGAAGAAGTACAGTTTTTAAAAACTTTCAGCAATTATGACCACATAATAGTGTTTTGGAAATCAGCATTGAATCTCACAGCCAGCAAGTTTAATACTGTACATCTAAAGCAATAAATTGTGGATATTTGCTAAGTAGGATTTGCCAAGCAGTACATTTTGTCAGATTCCAAAGCTATGACTGGAAAAAATTAATATGGATTTTACATCTGCCAGTGCCACATAATTGTAGAGTTAGTTGTCCCTTATTGAGATAATGAAGTATATTATTTCGCATACAAGAAATGGCATTTTTAGAATGAGAGAGATATGTTGTGTGTCCATGTTTTATTATTTTCAAATGATATACGTATATTTCTGCTGATTTCAACTAATCCAAAACTGCTGACTTTGACATATTTTTAGAGCCATTTAAAAATATATGACAAACTCTCTGTCAACATTATACTTAATGGTGAAAGACTAACATCTTTTTTTCTTACTTTTTTCTTTCTCTCACTCCTTTGAAGGAGAATGCAATGTTCTGAAGTTGATCATCCCATTTAATTCAATTGAGGTTATTTGTATAATTTTAGAGAATACTTAGTTGAGATTGGGGGTTTGCATTTGCGAAGGAAGACATCCTTTGGCTTCAGGTCCATTTCCTACGTCTTGGTGCAACTCTGAAGTTTGTACTTCCTTCACAAAAGGGTCAGGCTTGTTGCTCAGTCTCTTGTTTCTTTCTAACTAGTGCTTGGGGGCAGTGGGGAAGGTGCAGGTCAGATAAAACTATCAACTCAATTGAGTTTCAGAAGTACTTCAGGGATTTGTAGAATATGGTAGATGTCAGGAGGAAAAAGTTTGCCAAATATACAAACTGATGTAGAATCTGTCTTTATTTGAGTATAATTTTTCAAATTTTAAGACATTAAATTTTGCCACTTTCCTTATTTGGTTGCTGCTAATGAATGTTTATTTTCACTTTTTTTGGTAAATATTTTGTTAATATTCAGAATAGAGTTTTAGGAAGAGTATATTTTTGAGGCAAATTTAATTTGTCAAATTAAGCTTGAATTTCTATTCTGGTTTTGTTGAAACTGACATTTGTTTAGTGGCATTCAGAAGTTCCAGGTTTTAGGCGATAATGCTTAATCATTTTTTTTTTTTGACATTAAATTCTTGACCAGTGTAGGATTAATTTTGTGGATAAACTAAACTTTCAATTTCATCATCTTCTACAGAGATAATCATTTTTTTCCAGCTTTATGTATTGCATAGACCATGTTTGTCTGCCTGTGCTAACATGTCACCTCTGTCACAGACCACAGTTCTATATCATCATGAGTTTTTTGCATTGTGAATTGTGATCCATTAGTATGTTTGCCCATTTTTGTGTCTATGCCACATTATCTCAACAAATCTAATTTTGTAAGTTTTAATATCTGATAATGCAGGTCTTCTCAGAACTGTCTTGCTTATTCTTTATAATTTATACTTCAAAAATACATTTAAATGGATGTCAAATTATATAAAATACTCTAGTAATTTAAAATACTAGAGTATATTAAACGAATAGATTAATTTAAGCAGAATTCACATTTTATAATAGTGAATATGTACAATCCAAGAGCATAGAATTTCTACCAACTTATTTAAAACTTCTATAACATTTCTCATAAATTTTTAATTCTTCTTCTTTTAAGGGTAGGTTCAATCTAGTTTTTATAAGATATTCTATCAGGTTGAAATTTTCCCTTTACTTCTTAATTTCATTGCTTCTTGCACATTCTGAAGTACTATTTTTTTCATCAATTACTCATATTATTTTCTAATTCAATCTGAAAATGTAGTAAATTTTATAGATTTTCCAAAACTCGAACATTCAGCCAAACTTGATCAACAAAACTTGAACATAGTATAATGTTTTTTTATACATTTCTAGAATTGATATCAATGATATGTGCATACTATTTAAGGTATTAATATCTATTTAAGTGAAATGGTAGTCATGAATATATTGCTTTTCATTATATCTTTGTTTTGATTCAGGATTTTGCTGTCCTCCTAGGATGATTTGCAGTGTTGTTGTCATTTTTATGCTCTGAAAGATTTTGTGCAAAATTTAGATGATTTTTTTCATGAAAGATTAGAAGGACCTGTCTTTAAACAATCTAAAGGGAAAAACAGTTTTAAAAATATAGAGGTAAGGAAATACAATGTTTAAATCAAAATGTAAAATCCATGAAAGCATATAGAAATTCAAATATAGAAAATAAATGGAGAGTGGAATGAGAATATCATTTTGATATGGGAGTTATAACGAAGAGAAGTAAATCAAAGTCTATTAAATGAGTTAATAATGATTTTCTTTATAGAATGAGAATGAAATTGCAGGGTCAAGAGGCAAAGAACTATATTACTTTGTATTATAATTCCTTCCCAAATGTCTTTAAAATCTATTTATCTAAATATATATCTTTTAAATATGAAACATTTTGAAAAAATATCAGGATTCCAAATGCAATCTAAATTTTTCTCTTTTTTAATTAAATGCATTAGGGTGATATTGGTTAATAAAAGCATATAATTTCAAATATACAATTTAATAACACATCATATGCATATTGTATTGAATGTACACCACTGAAAGTTAAACTTTCTCCCATCACCATAATTTGAACTTCTTTAAACTTATCTACTTCTGTCTCCTCCTTCTTTCTCTAATAACCTCTGATCTATTGCCTGTGTCTATGTTCTTTATATTTCTAATGATATTCTGTTGATAGAACAAACCATAAAGGATTGTAATATTTTGTAATTAAAAGCAGCATGTAGCACAAAAAAATAAAATTGTTTCTGAATATGTTAGGTTACAATGGTTTCTAAATTTGGTCCTACATTTACTGATGGAGGTGAGTCTCAATTTAAATCGTTGCATCTAAAAACTTTGGATTTGAATTACCCATAATGGATTTGCATACTAAAAAATTACTAGATGATATCTTCTGAAAGCTGATGACTCTTCTGATGGTTTTTCCAAGCAATTTCCCTTAATGGTCTAAATGGAACAGCAAAACCTAACAATGCTGAAAGAATTCATTCTCATGGGAATCACAGACCGCCCTGAGCTGCAGGCTCCCTTCTTCGGAGTGTTCTTTGTCATATATGCAGTCTCAGTGGTGGGCAACTTGGGCTTGATCATCCTCACCAAGGTGGACTCCAGGCTGCAGACACCCATGTACTTCTTTCTCACACACCTGGCATTTACTGATCTTGGTTATTCGACTGCTGTAGGACCAAAAATGCTAGTCAGTTTGGTTGTAGATCAACATACAATCTCATATAATTGGTGTGCTACCCAACTCACTTTCTTCATATTTATTACTAGTGAAATTTTCCTTCTGTCAGCAATGGCTTATGACCGTTATGTGGCCATCTGCAACCCTCTGCTCTACACAGTCATCATGTCACAAAGATTATGTCAGTTGCTGGTAGCAATACCCTACCTATACAGTGTTTTTTTGTCTTTGCTGACCACTATAAAATTTTTGTTTTGTCATTTTGTGGATACAATGTCATCAGGCATTTCTACTGCGATATTCTACCAATGATATCTTTGCTGTGTTCAGACACACATGAAATTAAATTGATAATTCTCATATTTGCAACTTTAAACTTGGTCTTGTCTTTTCTGATAGTCCTTGGGTCCTACGTTTTGATTCTTCTTGCCATCCTCAGGATGCATTCTGCAGAGGGCAGGCACAAGGCCTTCTCCACCTGTGGATCTCACCTGACGGTGGTGGTCCTATACTATGGTACTCTCTTCTTTATATATGTGCAGCCCAGGTCAAAAAATTCATCTGATACTGATAAAATGGCCTCTTTATTTTACACTTTGGTGATACCCATGCTGAATCCCATGATCTACAGTTTGAGGAACAAAGTAGTGAAAACTGCCCTGACTAGAACCTGGACCTTGTGTGCAAATATTCTATTGAAAATTCATTGTAAGATAGGTTAGCAATATATTATGTATTAGTCAACGTATATTTTAAGTGAATTGTTTAACTATGTCTTTTTACCTCTGTGGGATGCACAAGCTTCAATGTATGATAATCGCAGAAATAAAGATAATTATTCATTATTTTCGCACAAAATATATCATTAACAGAAGACAGCCATGTGCTTCTACTATAAATAAAATCTTTACTCTCAAGTTCAGACCAGATGCCATTCTTACATATTCTCACATGTGTCTATTTTCTGCCACTAAATTTTTATTTTTATGAAGCCAGCCTGTATTTTACATTCACAATTTATCTGTAGTGCCTAACATCGTAAAAGGGCAATGAAAAAGATGCCTGATAGGTTTTATACAAGTGTATACATTCAAGGAAATAAACATGTATTATTAAGTTTAACAACCAAAATCCTTCCCTTGTGGAGCTTACAGAAAACACAAAATACAGGCAGAATGAGAAGTGTTCTATATAGTGTGATAGCTGGTATTGAGAAATAAAAATGAAATAAAGCAAAGAACCAGAATGGAGTTCAAATTTTAGCTAAGGTTGTCACTGAGACCTCTGTGTGGATGACATTTAAATGAATCCTCGAGGAGGATAGTGAGCAGACTATATGGACATGTAGAGGAAGAGACTTTGCTGCTTAGGAGAACTGTCAATGAAACAGTTCTTAAGTGAAGATATTATTGTTATAAAAACATCAGAGTCAAAGATGGTTGGCACATGAAAGGTGATTAGGAAGTGGAGGAGAAAAGAAAAGACTTGTAACAGATTTGACCAAGTAGGACCATATAGACCCTTGTAAAATTTGCCCTTTCTTCTGATTGATAAAAGACCCATGGAGGATTTAGAGTGAAGGAGTAATTTAATGTATCTTTTGTTAAATTACAGCTCTGACTGCTGTGTAAATAATAGATTGTAGCATACCAAGACCTTAAAATGGAAAATCCTGCAGGGGTTTAGTTGTGATAATTTGGGAGAGAGCAGAGGCTTAAAGCAGCACGGAAAGTTAGAGAATGAGAAATGATTAGAATCTTGGCATATTTATAAGAAGAGGTCAATAATATTTCTTCATATTTATGTCATTTTTTAGAGGTTTGAAAGAAGATTAATAATTAAGAAAAACAGAAAATCGAGTTCTAGAGCTCAACTGAAGGCATGCTGAAAATTCATTCTGTTTCCAACTTATATGATCTAATAGAGATTGAACTTAACCTCTCATTACAATAAGAAAAATACACCGAAGCATAAACAAAGATATTAGTAACAACAGTTTTGAAACATTAACATCAGACGATTATGGACAGTTTCCCTGAGAGATGAAGAATAATTGAGGTGAATCTTATGATTTCCCATCCTTCCTGGTCTAAGAGAGATTCCAGGCCACACTGCCATATGGGCAAATTTAAGTACCTGGAAGAATTCTGTTGAAGAGTCAGAGTTGAGAATCCAGTAAGATCAAGGTAGCTAGTTTGCAAAGCAGAGTACCAATGATAAGGAGTTTCAGAGAAAGCAGAGTGGATCTCTGCAAAGAATCTTTCTCAATTGCTAACGGAACAACTGAGCAGCACAGGCAACTGGTAAACACATAAGGCTAAAGAAAGAAAAAATCATCTGAAAGGATTAAAGACAGCAGTGCCCAGAACTAAACAGAGGTAGAAATTGTGCCAATTTGTTGCACAGAGACAAGAAAAATTCATAATTCATGGGGCTTTATATTGAGTACTCAAGAAAGTCTACTGTAGTACAGGAGAATAATTATCCTTAAAGTGAGCATTGCTCTGTGTGCATCTAAAAATCTAAAAGCAATATCTAAGAATACACACACACACACACACACACACACACACACACACACACACAGAATCAGTATTTGCTACTAAAGGACCTCACATGATTGGACGAGGCCCACCGAAATTCTGGTGGGTAATCGTCTCTAATCAAATGTACTGATTAAATGTTAATCCCTCTTTAACAAAATCTTCACAGCAACATCTGGACTGAGCTTTGAACAAAGAACTAGACATCATAATGCAGCCATTAAACACAAAAATTAACCATCAAAACAGAGAAAAAGGGAAAGAAAGATAATGAGAGTAAAATGTAAGAACGTAATACAAAAGGAAAAAAATAAATCTAACTCTCTGGTGAATATTTATTGTTCTAGGCAACTAATACACACCCACTTTTATGCTGCTAAGCTTGCAAATTCCAGAAGGACAATCACAGAGTTGCTGGTACCTCTAACTTTAAATGTGAATATGTGGAATTAAGTTTATTTGACAGACTAAAAACCTAATGAATTGTAATAGTTTATGAATTAATCCCGCTCAAATTTTCCAACTCCATTTATGTTTTCTGAAAAGTTCTCAAGGTTTTTTTTTTTTGAAGAACATGGATCATAATCGAATATAAAATTTTGTAATTTATGTTTTGTTTCATTTATTTTTCAACTATGTAGCATTATGTTGTCCTTTTTTGATAAATATTCAGTCATTTGCTCTGCTTTTGGAAATCTAAATTCTTGATAATTATATGTTTTTCTACTCAAAATTCTGTGGTGAAAATGAAAAATGATAAGAAAATAAGAAATATTTTTCTATTACAGTATTACACTTGGTTATATATTGTTGAGTTTGGATTCAGGAAAGTAATATCGGGGTAACTATAATTTAAAAAAAGATTTAAACAACTTCATTATCAGTAACTAAAATTAGAACATTAACAACAACAAAAAAAAACAATCATTGCACCTAGACATAAAATTTAATATTTAAGAGTAAGCATACTTAAAAAATTAGTTATTAGTTATAGAAAAAAATTCTTCCCTGCATAGTTTCATGATTAATCAAATTAGAAATAAAAGTATTATATGAACTTGAAATTGAATTTCCATTATTTGCCCATCCTATACTGTAGTTTGAAGATAAATTTAATTCGTTATTTATTTAATATTTAACTTATCAATCCATAAAAAATCTGAGCCAGCCTTAATGATATGGCACACAATCTGCTGCAAACATTCTGTACATTATTTAAATTTATAATGTAAGTCAAGTTCCAGTTTCAATATATCAAATGATTTCATCAGTTAGAAAGAGAGCCATTTGGGACAGAATAGTGATGGAAGGAGAAGAAAGCAGTTACTAACAATCTTCTGGGAAAGACAAACTGAGAATTACTCAGAAGAATTATTTCAAGAGAAAACATTTTCATAGAGTTATTCGGAAAATTCAAGGCAGAGTAAACCAGAACTATTCATATGAGGCATCAGAGAAGAATTTAAATCCTATGTATTGGAAATGAAGGTTACAACAAAAATGACTTAGGGCAATTGAACCACTTATTCTAATTAACTGAGCATTTCAACTGCACTAACACAATAAAATGCTTTTAAATATATCATTTCATTCTTTAAAGGATCTTAAATTGATTGGAAAACATTGTAACAAATTTTTTTTTAATTTAAAAGTGTCATGGGGAGAATAACAAACCTACTTATCAAAAGAAGGTACAGATTAAAGAATTTATGTAGATGAGGTCAAAGAGAAATGATAGATATAAAAACAAACTTTAATACATGTAATGAAATCTATCTATTTTAATGCAATTGGGAGTCACAAGTGAAAGCTAAACCTCAATACGATTCTCAGCATCAGTTCAATGATATATCTGGTACAAGGAAAGTTATACAATATTTAGAATCTGGGTGCTCCTCACCCAGATCCATAACTGAAAGTCATGTGTGATGTTAGGCTTCCCTTCCAAATTACTCCTCTTTCAAAAAGCAGAAATTTAAATGACAAAGCAGATACAAGAATGTGCAGGTAGGCATATTAAATAAATATATAAATAATACATATTTAAAGTAACTTCTTTTAAATGTCAATTTTGTTATAAATTTAAGATACCCCTATAATTGAACAACTGTTGTCACATATATGGATTTTTCAAAATTAGCAAATATAGGGTCACATCAACAACATTATAACTACATCACTGAAAAATGTTGTTAACTAGAGCTTTAATCTAGATATTTTATCTTTCATCTACATGTACTATATTTACTTTGGGATAATTAATATAATACACTTAAACATTTTTCTATCAATTAAATCCAACAAATTATAATATGATTCTGGTTTTTCCTGTGGACGCTTTATGTGTCTGGATTAGAAAACAAAGTTTTGCAAGTTAAATAATTTGTTGATGACAGCAAAGAAAGCAAAAATGCAAAAGCATACATTCAGATCACCACACTCCCATTTGCCACATTGCAGTAGGCTTATATTGCTTTGGGTAAATAAAATAATGAACTATTATAATGTTAAAAACTAGTGGATCCATTGGACACATAGTGGAGCGAGATATGTCTTCAGATCTCTCCCTTGAAACAACAATAAGCTGAACATCTAAAACTCAACAAAAAACCCCAAAGTGCACACCAGCACATCTGAACGTGGGATCTGCTCATAAGAGCTACCACAGGTTAAAACCCCGGGTATTTGGTGGTAGACTCAGAGAAATAAAGAAACTGCCTCTCTCAGCTGCCTGAGTTCCCTGCAGGAGGAGGCAGAGGGGAGAAGGTGCGGCAACTTCTCTGATCAGCCTGTCTGAAAGTACAGGAACTTCTAACAGCTGACAGCAGGGCCCAGTCATCATGGCAGAGAGCAGATAAGCTGGACGAGATTACAAAGAAACAACAGTTGATTTTTGCCAGCACCGGTTTCAAAACTGAGGCTGAGCTACAGCCCCCAACTCACAACCCAGAAGGCCCCTCCCTTCATACCCTCTGAGATGGATCACTACGGTGCAGCAGGAGAATCTGGGAAAACGTTACCAAAACTGTTACTAATACTGACAGGGACTGAAACAGAGTAGCAAGTGTGATTAAATATCTACAATAGAAGGCTTAATAGAAAACAGGGATCCAAGAGGCTTAGACACTACCTACTGGAAATCAAAAGAAAAGAGCCTTCCATATAATAGGCTAAAGATAGATATTTATATAATATCTCTTTCTGGAAAAACAACAGAATACACTTCCATTAATGCCCAAGTGGAGAAATAGTCCATTAAACACCATGAACAACCAAGGTGACAAGGCATCTCAGAAAGAAAGAGAAAAATCTCCAGAAAATAAGCTTACAGACATAGAAATATGAGACTTAACAACAGACAATTCCGAATGACACTTCTGAAAAAATTCAGTGAGGTCTAAAACAACTCAAATTAACAATTTCAGGAATTGAAATACCAATTATATGAGTAGAGCAAGGAGATTGAAGCCCTCGAAAAGAATAGAATAGAACTTCTAGAGATGAAAAATATACTGCAGAGTTGAAAAATGAAATAGTAAGCTTGAGAAATAGAGTCAAACAAATGGAGGAAAGGATCAGTGATATCAAAGACAGAAACCTAGAAACAAATCAGAAAGAAGAAGAGAAAACTGAAGAATGAAAAAATAAGAAAAGAAATACGAGAGTAGCTGATATCATCGGAGAGAAAAAAAAATAATAGGCATTACCAAAGGCAGGGAAAAGAAGCAGAAACTAGAAAGCATTTTCGGACAGATAGTGGATGAGAATTTTCCAAATTTAAGAAATGAGCTGGAGCTTGGAATTCAAAGTCAACAGAACATCCAATAATCTCAGCCCAAAAGGGCCTTCACCAAGACACAATGTATTAAAGCTATCAAAAGTCAATGACAAAAATAGAATTCTCAGGGTAGCCAGGGAAACCCATTAGATTATCATTAGACTTGTCAGCGCAATTCTTACAAACCAGAAAATAGAATCAAATATTTAAACTATTAAATAAAAAGTACTCCCAACCTAGAATAATGTATCCTGCTAAGCTCTCTTTAGATTTGAAGAAGAAATTAAGACCTTTCCAGACATACAAAAATTGAGTGAATTCTTCACTACGAGGCTGGCACTACAGGAAATATTGACAGGGGTCAGACATCTAAAACAAAATAACAAAACAAAACAAAAATACTTAATTAGGAGTAAAGTGACTATCAGGAAAATAGAAGCTGAGCAGTGCAACCCTTAATAAGAACAGGGCATTATAAGCTTAAGTAATAAGATATTTGCTATAACAAGATACTAATGAACATTCAGCATACATAGGGACAAATTGAGATAACAATAACTGAAAAGGGGAGGATTCAAAGATCCAAATTTGCAAAGGAGGAAAGAGATAAGGCATGCGCAAAAGAAAATGGATGACTGTATATACATATATAATTATCCTTTACATATTCTTAATGATAACCACACATCAAAGATTCAGAACTGAAGTGTATAACGTGAAACAAGAAGAGCCAGAGGCGAAACTCACAAAGCCAATCAAAATAAAGAAAACAGATACACAATGACAGAGAAGCAATGGAAATATCGAGTTACCAGAAAGCAAAAATAAAATGGCTTTAAGAAGACCTCATTTTCAATAATCACCCTAAATATAATGGACTGAACTCACCAACAAAAAGGCACAGAGTTGCAGAATGGATTTAAAAACAAAACCCAACCATATGCCTCCATGAGACACATCTCAGCTCCAAACACAAATATAGACTCAAAGTGAAAAGGAGGAAATGATATTTTAAGCAAATGGCATTGAGAGTAGTGGTATTAATATCAGAAGAAATGACTTCGAAATAAAAGGGAAAAAAAGATACTGAGGGACACTTCATAATGATAAAGGAAATCCTGCAACAAGAAAACATAACATTTATTAGTATCTTTGCTCCCAATCAAGGATCCCCAAAATATGTAGAGCAACTACTAACAGAACTAAGGAGAAACAGACCAAAACATTGCTGTAGTACGGGATGTAAATACCCCACTGTCAGATATAGACAGATCATCAAAAAGAAAATCAATACGGAAATAACATCCTTAAATGACCCATTAGAACAACTAGACATAATTGACATTTACAGAGCATTCCATCCCAAAACAGCCATTTATATATTCTTCTCTAGCACACATGGAACATTCTCAGGAATTGACCACATACTGGGACAGAGATAGCCTCAACAAATATAAGAGGGTTGAAATCACAGCACCAATATTCTCTGATCATAATGTTTTGAAACTAAAGATCAACTGTAGAAAGAAATCAGGAAAAAACACAAATACATGGAGATGAAATAACATGCTCTGAAGAGTAACTGGGTCAAGGAAGAAATAAAAAGAGAGATCAAGAGATACATAGAAATGAATGATAATGATAATACAACATATCAAAACTTTTAGGACACGACAAAAGCGGTCATAAGAGGAAAGTTCATATCATTGCAAACCTATCTCCAAAAGAAGAACAAGCCCAAATAAACAACCTAATGCTTTGTCTTAAAAAATTAGAAAAGGAAGAACAAATGAGGCCTAAAGCCAGCAGAAAAAAAGAAAAAATCAAAATTAGAGCAGAAATAAATGAAATTGAAACAAAAAAAAAAAAAATAGAAAAAATAAATGCAATGAAGAGCTTGTTCTTTGAGAAGGTTAATAAAATTGACAAACCCTGGCTAGACTCACTAAAGAAAAAAGAGAAAGGACACAAATAACAAAACAGGGATGAAAGAGGAGAAATTATGACTGACACTATAGAAATACAAAGGATCATACGAGAATACTATGAAAAAATATGTAGCACCAAATTTAATAACCTAGAAGAAATGGAGCAGTACTTAGAAAAATATAATCTTCCTAGACTGACTCAAGAAGATCTGGAAAAACTAAATAGACCAATCAGCAATATGGAACTTGAAACGACATCAAAAATCTACCAAAATGTACAAGTCTAGGACCACATGGCTTCACTGGTGAATTCTACCAAACATTCAAAGAAGATTTAATACCTATTTTCCTCAAAAAATCTAAGAGAAGGCAATAGTTCCCAATTCATTATAGGAGGCCAATATAACTCTGCTACCAAAACCTGGTAAAGGTAATGCAAAAACAGAAAACTACAGGCAATATCTCTCATGAACACAGATGCAAAAATCCTAAATAAGATACTAGCGACAGTGGCCAGGACATGGAAGCAACTGAAGTGTCCTACGATAGATGATTGGCTAAAGAAGTTGGACGCATATATACAATGGAATATTACTCAGCCATAAAAAGAGATGAAATACTGCTATTTGTGACAACATGGATGGACTCAAGATAATCATGCTAAGCGAAATAAGCCAGACTGAAATAGTAGAAAATGATATGATACCACTTATATGTGAGATATAAACAGAAAAGCAACAAATGAATAGGACAAACGGAGACTTGGGACATGAATAATGGACTAGTGGTTACCAGAGGGTAGGGTTGGGGGGGGAAGGCGAGAGGTAGGTAGAGTAAAGGGGGTCAAATATAGGGGGCTAAGTGGAGGGCGAAGTGGGTAAAGGAGATCAAATATATGGTAGCTGAAGGAAACTGGACTTTGGGAGGTAATCACATAATAGAATATATAGATGTCAAATTATAATGTACGCCTGGAAATTATATAATTATATTAACCAATGTTATCCCAATAAACTTAATTTAAAAAACGTATTCTTATAAACAACCATTATCTGGGTTGGAGCAATTTTGGTGAGAAAAACACCTATGATAACAAATTCTTTACTTCATCTCACAAAATGACCATGTATTGGGGTAAACTAACTTACCGAATTGAATATTAAAATATATAATATATAACTAAATATCAAAATATATACTTCTTATAAAGTGTCTCTAACAACTAAAGCAGTTTGAGCTATAATGGTCAGAAAGGTTACTAACGATTTTTAAAACACACTGATGTATATGGCAAATGTATATGGCAAAGATCCAGAATAATATATGACATGAATAAGAAAGGTTATAAATGTTTACATAATCATAAAAACTGATTGAGATATGTACTCATGAGATTATATTATTAATAAGTCTAACCACGTGCCCATAAGGAAAAATAAAGACATCTGCTTGTCAGCCAACCTGTCTCTGCTGCTGGGTGGACGTCAGTTTTTTGCACCACTTCAGTAACTACTTAGTCAGCAATATCCAAACTGTCTATCTTAACATTATTATGGACATTGAAATGTTAAAATTATGTGTTTATTAACCCGTTATAATTTTCAAACTTTTTCCTTGACATGGATTGTGCTTACTGCATTTCTCTTTCAAATCTAGCTAGGTAAGTATTTGAATTATTGTTAAAAATAATTTAGTAAGACAAGCGAGACAATTTTAGCGCTATAAAGTTTAATCTGATTTAATTTTTATTGTAATCTTTTATATGTGCAAGCAATATATATTATAAGTTAAATGTCAAGAGAATGACATTCTACATTGATGGTAGATAATATTGATGAAGACATCTTACATGCATTTATCCTTATCGAATAAATCAAATGGGCTCATTTTTCTCAAATAAGTGACCCATCCAGGAGATATTTCACAGATATGTTCATTCAAGTATCAGTGGGGATCACACACACAAAGTTGCTAACTGTGTTGATACATGTAGATATTGAGTTGGTAAGTTAATTCCTATTACTATGGAAACAAACATATATTAAATGTGAATAGCTCCAGATTGAGCAATTTTGTTAAATGGAAGTAAGTAAAATTTCTGGTGTGTATTACTAAAATGAATATATACTTCAAAATATACTTGAGTGAGAATATTCAGGTATCAAAATGAGTTACATAACACCATAAGAATGCACATGAAAACATACATTATGTTTATTTTATAAATCTGTCTTCTTTTTAAAAGACATATATCAACTTCCCCAATGTGGGGAAGGGAAATTGAAGTGAATATATAAAATAAAACTCATGATGTTTATAGATATTGAATGAGGGTATCATTAACTCAATTTAGTCCCTTATGTTAAAAAAATAAAAGTAACACACATATTCTTAATTTTTATCCCTTATAAATCTTTTAAAACACAATAGAACATGTTTAAAGAGTTTTGTCTTCATTTCAGACATAAAATTTGGCAAGAAACCATTGTGGAAAATGCTGAATGTAAAATAATTTTTGAGTGACAAAACACATATTCAACAAAAGATATACTTACATCCAAATATTTGAGCGATGCAGTAAAAAAAAAACAACCAAGTAATGAAGATGAATTATATGTAGAACAAAAACTTTGTCAATAGGAAAATCAAAAGTATCCTGAATGATTAACCAAGATTCTGGCATAATTTTGTGTTCTCCGATGCTTTGGGAATAAGCAAGAAAGTATAGTCAGGCTACTAGGGAAAGGTCTCAAAGGAGAGAAACAATCATAAATTCTTCTGCCTGCAGTTAGATTAGTCATCACGTCGGGGAATACAAAGCCGTACCTCATTTTAGGTGAGTAGATGGCACTGATCACCTGATCACTAATTAGCTCCAGTGAAAATTTTTATTCTTGTCTTTAATTTAAATTTTAAACATGAGCATAAACACCAATGCCAGACTCAGGAAATTATAACACAGGTATTAATAATATCTTTTTATAAACTGTGTTTTCTAGTAAAGTGTTTTTCCACAATTATTTTGTTCTTTGAGGGTCATAAGTCCCTAATTTCTATTTGTTATAAAAATTCAATATTTATATGAGGACACGAAACAATAAACCTCTGAGGTAGGTATAAAAAATTTTTGGAAAGCTCCACCTACAATGCTGTCTAAGCAAAATGCTGATATAGGGACAAAGTTATGGATGCTCCATGAGTGCCTGTGCCTTAATTACTAACAGATTTCTGATAAGACCTCCAATTATTCTGCAATATGATATATTCACTATCTCTTATTCACATGCAGAGTTTCATTTGTGCTATAGATATTTAAAATCTTGTTTTACTAATACCCTGTAAGAGAATGGAATTTACACAATAACCCAAGAGCAAAACCTAAGGTGAGGACTTGGGTATATTTGTTTATTTGATAGGTTATTTCAGGAAACAAAAATGAGGAAATAAAGAAATGAGGACTGGGAAGGGAGGAAGCCGGTGAAATGTTACTAGAGTGTAGCAGCTAAGGTTTTATCACTGGAGGTGTCCTTCAGGGTTCTTCTAGAAGGCTAGGAAAGGTGTGTTCATCCATTGATCCATGCATCCTTATCAGTGGAGCCTTGCTCCTTGACACATTAAATCTCATGCACTTCCAGCCTGCCTTACATATGGTCTGAGCAAGCTCCCAAGACAGTTTTCCCTCAGAAAAAGAAGTAAAACACTGAAATCTATATAATTTTATTAACCAATGTCACCTAATAAATTTTAAAAAAAGATATAGGAAACTGCCAGCATTCTAGCAAACGTCTACGTGGCTATAGGACAAGTGAGTTGGCCCAAAATGAAAGGAATGGGAGGACAGATGGCTTTGCTATAGTGATATTTGCAAGACGAAGTTGATGGCAAAGCCAAGATAATATACAATCAACTCTTTGTCTTACACAAAGTTGTCCATGGCAGCATGATAGGATGGCTTTTGCCCTTAATATCTTTTCATTAAATTTCTTTTCATATGGTATGGGGATAAAAACTGGGAAGTATCTCTTAGCACATTTATAGTGTTGGCAAAACCACACTATAATCAGTACAATTTAAAGCAGTACAATTAAAGGGTCAAACAAAATCGATTCTTGGAAAAATTATTAATTGGGTACAAGCATCCTATTGTCAGTATTGGTGAACGTACGACTCCTTAAACACTTCAAAGTTCTCGGCTTGGTTATTAACTTTCTTCTCTTGCAATTTGCTGAAATGCATTAGGGGATGTTTTTTCCTTACTGTGTTGTTCATGTTATAAATCACACATATCAAAAGCGAAGAAAAATTATTGTTTGAAGATTGGAAAGAGAAGGGTAAGAGACTTTCCATATATCTCCATGAGTCCCAGTTACAAGACACATGTGCAACATGAACCACGTGACGAGCTCATTGAACTTTGCAACATATTTGTGAATCTATCATAATGGCATATAATTATAATGAAGAAGTACAGTTTTTAAAAACTCTTCAGCAATAATGATAACCACATTATAGTGGTTTGGGGATTGATGTTGAAACCCACAGCCAGCGAGTTTACCACTGCATGTCTTAAGTTACAAATTGTGATATTTGCTAAGTAGGAATTGCCAAAGCAGTATTTGTCAGATTCCAAAGGTATAACTAGAAATGATTAACGTTGTTTTACAGCTGTTGTTGCTGCCACATAATTATGGAGTTAGTGGTTCCTTATTGAGATAATGTACTGTATTTCACACACCAGGAAATGGAAAAATAGAGAAAGGCTCATGGCCATTCTAGCTGTGTTGGATGAGAAAAGTATGTTCTGCGTCCATGTTTTATTATTTTAAAATAATATGTACGTATTTCTGCTGATGTTAGCTAACCCAAAGAATGCTAAACTTGACATATTTTTAGAGCCATTTAAAAATATATGACAAACCCTCAGCCAACGTTATACTTGATGGTGAAAAGCTAAAATTCTGTTTGTGTTTTTTAAATCCTCCTTCTTTCTGTCACTTCTTTGAATAAGAATATGATGTTGTAAATTTAACCATTCCATTTATCTCTTTGAGGTTATTTGCATAATTTTATAGAATACTTAGTTGAGATTGAGAGTTTGCACTTGCAAAGGAAGGTATCCTTGGGCTTCAGGTCCATTTCCTATGTCCTGGTGCAACTCTGAAGTTTGTGCTTCCTTCACAAAAGAGTGATCCTCACTCAGTTTCTAGTTTCTTTCCAACTAGTGCTTGGGCTAGGGGTGGAGAGATATGGTCAGATAAATCGATCAACTCATTTGAGATTCAGAAGAACTTCAGTATTTGAAGAATACGGTGGATGTCAGGTTGAAGAGGTTTGTCAAATATACAAAGTGATGTGGAATCTGTTTTTCTTTGGGTATTGCTTTTTGTAGCTTAAGACATTAAATTTTATCACTTCTCTTGTTTAGTTGCTGCTAATGAATTATTCTTTGTTTTGTAAATATTTTGCTAATATTAAGAATAGCTTTTTAGATAGAGTGAATTTTTGAGGCACATAATCTATCAAATTAATCTTGAATTTCTGTTTTGATTTTCTTGAAACTTACATTTATTTAGTGATATTCAGAAGTTCTAGTTTTTAAGGCTATAAGAGCTTAAACATTTTCTTTTGATATTAAGTTCTTGACCAGCATAGAATGATTTTGATATGGATGAACTAAATATTCTATTGCATCATCTTCTATAGAGATAATCTCTTTTTCCAGCTCTATGTATTGAATAGACTATTTTTGTCTAACTGTCCAACATGCCACCTCTGTCACAGACCACAGTTCTATATTATGTGAGTTTTTTGAGTTGTACATTTCGATCCATTAATATGTTTGTCCATTTTTGTGTCTATGCCACAGTGTCTTAACAAATCTAGTTTTGTAAGTTTTAATATCTGATAATGCAGGTCTTTCCCAAACTGTCTTGCTTATTCTTTATAATTTGTAGTTTAAAAACATTTAAATCAGTGTCAAATTCTATAAAATACTCTAGTGAGATTTTGATTGAAAAGACATTAAACGAAATATTAATTTTTATAATAGTGAGTAGTGCAAAACAGGAACATAGAATTTCTACTAATTTATTTAGGACTTCTATAATGTTCCTCATAAATTTTTAATTCCTCTTCTTTTAAGAGTAGGTTCAGTCTAATTTTTATAAGATATTCTATCAAGTTGGAATTTCTTTTAAAACTTAATTTATTTTTTTTGTACATTCTAGAGCACTATTTATTCATCTATTCAAATGCTCATATTTTTAAAATTTAATCTGATAATGTGGTGAATGATACTTTGGATTTTCAACACAAACATTCAGCCAAACTTCAAAAAGCCTGAACATAGTATACTATTTTTATACGTTTTTGGAATTGATATCAATAATATGTTCACACTGTTTAGGATATTACTATCTATATAAGTGAAATGGTAGCCATGAATATACTGCTTTTTACTATATCTTTATTATTTAAATCATGATTTTGCTTTCTCTTAGGATGATTGGCTGTGCAGTCATCAATTTTATACTCTAAAAGATTTCGTACAAAATTTAGATTTTTTTTCCATGAAAGATTAAAAGGACCCACTTTAAAATAATCTAAATGGAAAGGGAGTTAAAGAAAGAGAGATAATGAAAACACAACCATTAATTTAAAATTTAAAACCATAAAAGCATAGCTGAATTTAAATTTAGAAAATCAAATGGATAGTAGACTGAGAAAACCATTTTGATTTTGGAGTTATAATGAAGAGAAGCAAATCAGTGTATTAAATGAGTTAATAATGATTTTCCTTGAAGGTTGGGACCAAAGTTGCAGGATCAGGAGGTGGAGGGCTATATTACTTTGTACTGTAATTTTCTCTAAAATTTCTTTAAAATCTATTTAAAAAATATGTATCTTTTAAATAAAAACATTTAACAATATCGTTTTCCAATGTAAGCTAAATTTTTTTTATTTAATTAAATGTATTTAGGTGACAATGGTTAATAAAAATATATAGGTTTCAATTTAATAACGTGTACAATTTAATAACATATCATATGTATAGTGCATTGAATGTTTACCACCCAAAGTTAAATTGCCTTTCAATATTTGACCCTCTATACCTTTATCCACCTCCCTCTCTCCCCATTCCCTCAATTAACCATTGAACTATTGCATTAGTCTATGTTTCTTTGTATTTCTAATGATAGTCTGTTGACAGAGCCATAAAAGATTGTATATACTTTGCAATGATAAGCAGTATGTGGCACAAAAATAAAATGGTTACTATATATGCTAGGTTACAATAGTTTCTAA
The DNA here is from genome assembly GCA_003508835.1 of Eonycteris spelaea. Classification (NCBI taxonomy): domain Eukaryota; kingdom Metazoa; phylum Chordata; class Mammalia; order Chiroptera; family Pteropodidae; genus Eonycteris; species Eonycteris spelaea. The sequence goes on along the minus strand of PUFA01000490.1, from coordinate 157,037 downwards.
ATTTGGTTCAACATTTAATGATGGAGGTGGGTCTCAACTTAAATTGTTGCTATTAAAAAACCTTGTATTGGAGTTAGCCATGATGGGTTTGCATACTAAAAGTTTACCAGATGGTATCTTCTGAAATCTAATGACTCTTCTAATGGTTTTCCCCACAGTAATTCCTTAATGGCCTAGATGGAACAGCAAAACCTAACAGTGCTGAAAGAATTCATTCTCATGGGAATCACAGACCGCCCTGAGCTGCAGGCCCCCTTCTTCGGGGTGTTCCTCGTCATCTATGGTCTCAGTGGTGGGCAACTTGGGCATGATCATCCTCACCAAGGTGGACTCCAGGCTGCAGACACCCATGTACTTCTTTCTCACACCTGGCATTTACTGATCTTGGTTATTCGACTGCTGTAGGACCAAAAATGCTAGTCATTTGGTTGTAGATCAACATACAATCTCATATAATTGGTGTGCTACCCAACTCACTTTCTTCAATATGTTTATTACTAGTGAAATTTTCCTTCTGTCAGCAATGGCTTATGACCGTTATGTGGCCATCTGCAACCCTCTGCTCTACACAGTCATCATGTCACAAAGATTATGTCAGTTGCTGGTGGCAATATCCTATCTATACAGTGTCTTTTTGTCTTTGCTGATCACCATAAAAATTTTTGTTTTGTCATTTTGTGGGTACAATGTCATCAGCATTTCTACTGTGATAGTCTACCATTGATATCTTTGCTGTGTTCAGACACACATGAAATTAAATTGATAATTCTCATATTTGCAGCTTTAAACTTTTGTCTTTTCTGATAGTCCTTGGTCCTATTGATTCTTCTTGCCATCCTCAGGATGCACTCTGCAGAGGGCAGGCACAAGGCCTTCTCCACCTGTGGATCACACCTGACGGTGGTGGTCCTATACTATGGTACTCTCTTCTTTATGTATGTGCAGCCAAAGTCCAAAGATTCATCTGATACTGATAGAATGGCCTCTTTATTTTACACTTTAGTGATACCCATGCTGAATCCCATGATTACAGTTTGAGGAACAAAGTGGTGAAAAATGTACTTACTAGAACCTGGAACATGTGTGCCAATATCTACTGAAAATTCATTGTAAGATATGCTAGCAATAGATTATGTATTAGTCAATGAATATTGTATCCAGATTGTTTAACAATGTGCTTTCACCTCCTTGGATGAGCCAGATTCAATGTGATAAGTACAGAAATAAGAACATCATTTTTAAACTAAATGTATCAATAACATATGAGCATACTCTGATCCTACTTGAAATAGTAATTTTTACTCTCAAGTTTAGATAAAGTGCCATTGTTACATATTCTCACATGTAGTCTATTTGCTCCCACTAAATATTTATTTTTATAATGTCAGCCTGTATATGTTCACAATTTTATCTGTAATGTCTAACATGGTAAAGGGACAATAAAAATGATGCCTTTTTGATTTTATGCAAGTGTATTCATTAAGGAAATAAACCTGTATTCTTAAGTTAACAACCAAAATCACCCCCCCCCCTTTACGGAGCTTTAAGAAAACACAAAATACATGCAGAATGAGAAGTGGGCTATATATGATAGATGGTATTGAGCAATATGAAAATGAAATAAAGCAAGTAACCAGAATAGAGTTCAAATTTTAGCTAAGGTTGTCATTGAGACCTCTGTTAAGATGACATTTAAAGGAACACTTGAGAAGGACAGTGAGTGCACTATATAGACATGCAAAAGAGGGTACCTAGGCTTTGCTGGTTCGCAGAGAGAGAACTGTCAATGAAACAGTTGTTAAGTGACGATATTAATGTTATGTTAAGAAACATCAGAGTCAAAGATGGTTGGAGCATTAAATGTAATTAGGAATTGGAGAGATACGGGTAGACTTGTAATAGATTTGACCCAGTAGGACCATATAGACTATATATAAAAACTTACCCTTTCTTCTGATTGATAAAAGAACCTGGAGGATTTAGAGTGAAGGAGTGATTTAATGTATCTTTCCTAAATGAGAGCTCTGACTGCTATGCAAATAATAGACTGCAGGATACCAAATCTTGGAAATGGGAAATTTTGCAGAGGTTTTTTTGTGATAATTTGGGAGAGAATAGAGCTTAAGCCAGCATGGAAAGTCAGAGAATGAGAAATGATTAGAGCTTTGGCATATTTGTAAGAAGAGGTCAAAAACATTCTTCATATTTATGTGGTTTGTTAGAAGCTTTAAAAAAGTTTAATAATTTTAAAAGAATAGAAAAAAATTCCAGAGCTCACCTGAAGGCATGTTGAAAACTCTTTCTACTTCCAACTTATATGATGTAATAGCGATTGAATTTAATGTAAGAAATAAGAAAATACAACAAAAAATAAAGATATAAGAAACAACAGTTTTCAAAATGACATCAGGATGAAGGACAGTTTCCTGAGAGATGAGGAACAAATGAGGTGACTCCTATGATAGCCCATCCTTCCTGGTCTAAGAGAGATTCCAGGCTGCACTCCATATGGGCAAACTCAGTGAAACCTAAAAAATCTGTTGAAGAGTCAGAGTTGAGAGTCCAGTGAGATCAAGGTAGCTAGAGTTGCAAGACAGAGCCAAAGTTAAGGAACTTCATAGAGAAAAAAGAGTGTATCCTGCAAAGAATCTTTCTCAATTGCTCAACAGAACAACTGATCGACAGGCAACTGGTAACACCTAAGACTAAAAAAAAAAAAAAAATCATCTGAAAAGATTAAAGACAGCAGTGCTCAGAACTAAAGAGAGTCAGGAATTGTGCCAACTTGTTACACAGAAAGTAGAAAAAACTCAACTCATGGGCTTTATGATGAGCACTCAAGAAAGTCTACTCCAGTAGAGGAGAATAATTAACCCTAAAGCAGGCATTGCTCTTCGTCCATCTAAGAAATGATAAAAGCAATATCTAAAAGGATACACACATGTGCGTGTGCTGCGCACACACCCCCTCCCTAGTCTTTACTCTAAAGGCCCTCAAATATTGGACAAGGTCCACCCAATTCCAGATGGTACTTGGCTGTAATCAAAAGTATTGAATAAAATGTTAACTTCTTCTTTAAAAAATCTTCAAGCAACATGTAGACCAAGTTTGACCAAAGAACTAGGCACTATAACCTAGCCATTGGACACAAAACAACCATCAAGCAGAAAAAAAGAAAGTTAATCAAGAGTAAAAAGTAAGAACAGAATACAGAAAGAGAAAATAAATCTAACTCTAGTGAATACATATTGTTCTAGGTAATTATAATACACCCCACTTCGCACACTGCAAAGTTTTCATATTCTTCAGGGACAATCAAGAAATTGCTTTACTTTAATGCAGAATGTGTTGAATTAAGTTTGTTTGACAGACTAAAAACCGAGTGAATTATAATGTTTTATGAATTAATCTCTCTAAAATTTTCAACTCCATTTAGGTATTCTGAAAAAAACTCAAGGTTTTTGAAGAACATGGATCATAATAAAATATCAAATTGTATAATTTATGTTTTGTTCCATTTGTTTTTCAAATACTTGTCATTATATTGTCTTTTGGGGTAAATATTCAGTTATTTGCACTCTTTTGAATGTTTAAATTCTTGATAATCTATATGTTTTTCTACTGAAAATTCTGTGGTGAAAATGAGAAAATGATAAGAAAAAATAAGAAATGTAATTTTCTTTCACAATATTATACTTGGTTATATATTGTTGATTTTGGATTCAGTGAAGTAATACCTAAGTAACTATTATCTAAAAGTTACAATTAAATAACTTTATTATCAGTAATTTAAAGTATAATAACAGCAACAAAAAAAAATCATTGCACCTAACATAAAATTTAATATTTAAGAGTAAGAAAACCAAAAACTCAAGTAATAGTTATACAAAAAATATTCTTCCCTGCATAGTTCCATGCTTAATCAAATTAGGAATAAAAGTGTTACTTGACCTTGAATTTAAATTTCATTATTAGCCCACCTATAACACTAGTTTGAGGACATATTATTCAAGTTATTTATTTAATGTTTTATATATCCATCCATAGAAAATCTGAGTCAACCTTAGTGGCATGACACACGATCTGCTGCAAACAATAGTCTGTACATTATTTACATTCATAATGCAAGTCAAGCTCCAGTTTCAATATATCAACATAATCCCATCAGTTAGTGAGAGAGCCACTTGGGATAGAAGTAGTGATGGAAGGAGAAGAAATCAGTTACTAGCAATCTTCTGGGAAAGAAGAACTCAGGATTACCTAGGAGAATTGTATCAAGAAAAAACATTTTCATAGGGATTATTGGGGAAAAATCAAGACAGAGAAAACCAGAGCTATTCATATGAGATATCAGAGAAGAATTTGAATCTTATGTATTGAAAATAAAGGTTACAACAAAATGGCTTAGGGCAGTTGAACCACTTATTCTAATTAACTGAGCACTTTGAGCTGTTCTAAAACAATAAAATGGTTCTAAATATATCATTTCATTTTTAAAAAATTTTAAATTGATTGTAAAATGCCCCAATTTTTGTTTTAATTAAAAATATATATACCTTGGAAAGGATGACAAGCTGTATTAATCAAAGGGAGATACAGAGAAAAGAATTTATGTAGATGAGGTCAAAAGAGAAACGGTGGAAATAAAAGTAAACTTTAATAAATGTGATAAAATCAATGTATGTTTTAATGAAATTAGGAGTCACAAGTAAAAGCTAAACCCCAATAGAATTATTGCTGTCAGTTCAATGATATCCTGGTCTAGGAAAGTTACACAATATTTAAAATCTGGGTGCTCTTCACCCAGCTCCATAACTAAAGTCATGTGTGATGTTAGGCTTTCCTTCCAAAATTTACTCTTTCAAAAAGCAGAAATTTAAATGACTAAGAAGACACGAGATTGTGCAGGTAGGCAGATCAATTAAATATGTAAAATAATACATATGTAAAGCATTTTCATTTATTTCTATTTTTATTTTAATTTGTTACATTAAGTTTATTGAGGTAACTGGTTAATACAATTTTCAGATGTTCATTATAATTTGACACCTGTATATTCTATTGCATATTTACCACCCAAAGTCTAGTTTCCTTCCTACCATATATTTGATCCCCTTTACCCACTTCAACCACTCCCTTCCTCAAAATACTTGACCCGCTTTACCTCGTCTCACTCCCCTTCTTCCTTGACCCCATACTCTCTGGTAACTACTAGTCAATTCTCCCTCCATGTCACGAGTTTCTGTTTGTTTGTCCTGTTCATTTGTTGCTTTTAGGTTTATAACTCACATATAAGTGATATCATGTGATTTTCAACTTTTTCTGTCTGGTTATTTCGCTTAGCATGATTATCTTGAGGTCCATCCATGTTGTCGCAAATGGCAGTATTTCATCTCTTCTTATGGCTGAGTAATATTCCATTGTATATGTGTGCCACATCTTCTTTAGCTAATCATTATCGTAGGACTTCAGTTGCTTCCATGTCCTGGCCACTGTGCATAATGCTGCTATGATCATTGGTGTGAAAACATCTTTTTGGATATTGGGTTTTCAAGTCTTTGGGGTAAATACCCAGTAGAGGGATTGCTGGATCATATGGCCAATCAATTCTTAGGTTTTTGAGGAACTCCATTCTGTTTTCCATAGTGGCTATACCAATTTGCAGTCCCACCAGCAGTGTATGAGGGTTCCTTTTTCTCTGCATCCTCTCCAACATTTGTTATTACTTGTCCTGTTGATTATAGCTATTCTAACAGGTGTGAGATGGTATCTCATTGTGGTTTTGATTTCCTATAGCCAGTGATGTTGAACATCTCTAGAAATACTATAGTATTGAGATTCATATTAATATCAAAGATTCATTTTGAGACAACTTTTATATATGATACTTTTATATACAGTACAAAGAATGAGTCAATCAATGTCTCTTTTTGTGTGGCATAAAGCTCTTCTACCTAATTGGCATCATAGTATGTACATAAAAACAAACAATCCTTCTTCCATGGCTTTTCCTTAGTAACTTTGTCAAAAATCAGTTGACTATTTTGCTTGACTATACTGCTGAAGGATCTATTCCATTCCATTGATGTAGACAACTATTTTTTTGCCAATGCCATATTTCTTGATTATTTTAACATTATGGTATAGCTTGAAATCAGATTATGAATCCTACCTTTATTTTATTTTTTTCAAAATTACTTTGCCTACCTTATAAATTATAGAATTACCTTGTAAATTTCTGCAAAAATTATGCCTCTTTAGTTTGAAGTAATGCTGCATTGAATATATAGATCATTTCAGTTGTATTAAGTTAACAGATTCCCTTTGCTCACAATTAAGCTGCCTAACAGTATCTTCCTTTCTTCTTTTCTTGTTTCTTTTTTTCCTTCTGTTAAAATTCAGATTCCATACTAACATTCCCCACCTTCTAATTTAGAGTTTAAGTATCTATCTATCTATCTATCTATCTATCTATCTATCTATCTATCTATCTATCTATCTATCTATCTATCTATCTATCTATCTATCTATCTATTCTTTCTAAAGAACAAGTTTTAAAGAACCTCTTTAGGTATACAGCTGCATACTATACTATAGTGTAGTATGTAGGGTCTCCAAAACAAGAAAAGACTCTATATACCTCAAATTCTGACCTTTATTTCTGCCAGCTCTAATATTCTAATGTTCTATTACATAGAATGCTACAGTTACCTGGACACTGTCTCATCTCTGCTGTCAATACTTTCTATTCATGTATTCAGCTTATCTCCTCTATTAAATACTTAATGAACTTAAATATATATCTCATAGCACTTAGAAGTGTAGAACATTAACAGTTAAATAAACATAGTAATCTTTATTAAATTACTGTAAATTGTATCATAGCTTATGCTTTTAGATTATTTCATTATGTATATATTTAGAGGATTTTGAGAAAAGAAAATATGTTATATTCCCAGGAAGAGGATTCTGGATTTCAGAGAATTTCAACTATCGATCCAGTGGTGCATGGCTATTTAGTATCAGAGCTAAGTCTATGTTCTGTGTCATTAAATTTCATTCCAGTTCTAGTGCAATTCTTTTTCCATTGAATGATTATTTTATATCAGAGGCCAAAGTGCATTGCTATAATCATTTTTATCATATAGTTTCTAGCTCCAGAACCACTCTTCTTTACTACAAAAACAAACAAATGACAACAATGGAAATAAACACACACAAACACACATACAAAGTTATCTTGTGATTTCTTTGTCCCAGAAGAGATAAAGTGTATTTCCTCCTTAGAGCATCCTGATGATTTCAAAAAGAGCTTGAGATCTTGGCAAAAGAGTTCAAATGGTTAATATTTATATCATACCTTGACTGAATAAAAATTTCAATTCCACAGGTACAAGGAAAGGTTTCTTCATTACTACAAAAATATGCCAGAAGTTAGAACCTTAAATCTCAAATTGGATCATATGCTTTAACATTTAAATCTGAGATAAATATTTCTAATTAACACATACCCGAATTAAAAATAGAATAATAAAATTCCAGAGAAATAACAGAGATAACAATAGAGGCTCTAAATATTTTGGTCAATAAATTTTTAATTTAGAAATAGATTTAATCTTCTTAATTGAAGACAACAGAATAAAGGTAGTGGAAATAAGGGGTTATATTTCCAATTTAGGAAAATTGTTAAATGAAGAGAAAATTAACTATCAAGCTACCATTAAGTTTATACCATTTTGAGATTATAATTTTTATTTCTCATGAAGGAATATAACTGATTTTTAAATTTATTTTACAAGGTATCTAACTGATCTAGAAGTCCCTTCAGTTTCTTTTAAATATAATTTCTGCTTATGCTCTGTAAAAGAATTCTTATATAAAACAATTAAAATACATAGGGATGTTATTCTATGTTGTTTCTGTGGATAACATTTACAAATTCATGGGGTATCACAATGATTCTGCAATACAGTCGGTGAAAATGGCTTAGGGTTTGGAGACAGAGGAACCTGTCCTTTAATCCTAGCTCTGCTAGTAACTAAATGAGTGACCTTGATCAAGGAATAGGTTAGGCTGGTTCTTGGTTTTCTCATCTATGAAAGGACACTGAATTAGTTTGTAGGTTGCTGTGCAGATTACATAAGATAATGTACCCAAGGTTTCTAACACCTAGTAGCTGTTTAACAACATGTCATAGCTGCAATCATAGCTTTTTTTTTTTTCTCAAGCTTAGTGTTTGTAATACTGTTCTCATGGGTATAAGGAAATTTATGTGTTCTGACTGTATGAGGGTTGAAGAACTCATTTGACTTTAGTTTTCCAGAATAATCGTGTTTTGTTAAAATTTGAGATCTATATATTTGTTTTTTAACCTGTGTCTCTTAAAGTGAATCATTAGGCATAAATACAATCAGTTCCAATGTCCTTAAGTATTAGCTGACAGAAGTGCCTGTTTGAAGAGCATCTCTAATGAAGTAGATGAACCATATATTTTCTGTCTATTTTTCCTCCAGTTCCCTACAGTGAAATAGATAATTGCCCTAATGGGACATAAATTGGATTAAAATATACCTTCATTCATAAATCACATTCTCACACTACAGAAAATATCAGAGAAATCCAAAGTTATGAGAATATTACTATGGGCAGAATTATCAGAGGAATTTAAGCAAATAAATCATTATTTTACTGTCACATTCAGAGTTAGAATGCAATGACAGGATATATTTTTAAAGTTACTTATACCACAGAATATCGGGGTTAACTGGTTTTAACATCATGAGAAAGATGTTTAAATATGTCTTGAGTGTCATGTAACTTAAACATACGTATAACTAGAAGAAATACAGAGCTTCTGGTTTGATGCTCTCATTGCTCAATGTTTTGATGAGAAACTGATTTTATAACTCCCTATTAATATTTTATAGTTAAATAAAATTTGGAAGTTATATTTCCAATGTGTGTATCCTTCACATGTAATTAAAACATTTTCACTTAATAAACATATTTTAGTAAATTTAATGAAATAATGCTATGCAATCATACCATGTTCATGTAGTTAATTTAAGCAAGAGATGCCTGAAAATTAGGTCAAGCTTAGTTACTCTTTAGTTTGGAAAGATAAAGTTATTTTTCCAAGGTTACACTGTCACTAACTTCCTAAATCTGGAATTTAATAGAGGGTTTCAGATCCCAAATATACTGTTCTTCATCTTGCACAATGGCATCATCTCAGACACATCAGTTAAAGGTTAGAGTTGTAATGTTGCTCAAATTTCTCCTATGTGTAATAGGCAACTTGTGTTTTGTAATGGATACCTTTAGTAGGTATATTTTTCTAGAATTGCTTGCCCATATTTATTTGTTTCTGTTTGTGCTGCTCATCTGCCTAATTCCTGTTTGTCGCTGACTCTTTCATAAACATTTGGATAACCCATGTATGAAGGCAGGAGAAGGGGGTGGAGAGTGAAAACTGAGAGATAAAAAGAGAGAATAAGAAATTTTTGAAAAGAAATAAGATTCTCGTAATGTCCAACCAACACATTAAAACAATTTTATATTATTTATTGATGGTTTTATAAGTTATTTTACTAATGTAATCATTCAAAACGGAAAATTACTGTAAGGCATTTGTGTGTATGTTCTCAAAGTAATGTGTGAGTAGTTTGTATTTACATCGAAGTCAAAATTTAGATTAATTATATTTTTTACTTTAGAATTCTCTAAAGATTAAATGAGCATTTTAGGGTGGCGACATCCTCACATTTAAAAGTATATTTATACTATTATTTAAAAAATTGTAGGAAAATAAAAACATGTATCCTTCTTTCTTTTTCTAAGAATAATTTTAAGCTGATTTTCTCATTCTTTCTTGATATACAAAACATCTCCAATATGCAAAAATGTAGTGTGTTGCATGTCACTGATATAAATCGTTCGTACATCCCTGGCTCATGACACTGCATATTTTTCACTCCTTTAAACACAATTTGAACTATGACACCCAGAAGGAATAATGGGAGTCACAAGTGTTGAAATCTGGCTCCTAAATACGGTAGATGCTATATTTAATTTTGCCAACCACTTAATAAAAATTTCTTACTGTAACAGGGCAATACATTTTCTTGGGCCCAGCCTCTTCATCACTGCCTATTCCTTCACCGTCAAGGATTTCAATACGCCCTCCTAAGGGACAAACAAGAGGATATAATAGGGTGGATGCTGCTTTTAAATTTTGCTCTAAAACATAAATACCTAAATACAATGAAAATGTCACAGTTGACATCAGATTTAGATTTACACAGGATTCAGGTAAAAAAAAAATGTGACCGAAGTCATGTTTATATTCATGGGTTTCACAGATAATTATGAGGTGCAAGTCTTTCTATTTTTACTGTTTCTAGCACTCTATCTCTTTACTCTGATAGGAAATTTGGAAATGGTTTTATTGATTATTAGGGATTCTCGACTGCATAAGCCTATGTACTTTTTTCTTAGTGGGTTATTATTCTTGCATGCCTGCTATTCCTCAGTTTCCACACCCAAAATAGTCAATTTCATGAAAGAGGACAAAGTCATTTCTTATCTTGCATGCACAACTCAGATATTTATCACTGTTACTTTTGGGTCCACTGAATGCTTTCTCCTGGCTGCAATGGCATATGATTGATCGTTATGTAGCAATCTATAACCCTCTCATCTATTTAGTTAGCATGTCACTCAGAGTCTATGTGCCACTCATCATTGCTCCCTATGTTGATGGCATTGTGCATACTTCTGTACACACAGTGGCCACATTTAGCCTATCCTTTTGTGCATCCAATGAAATTAGGCAAGTCTTTGTGACAGCCATGATCTACTTGCTGTTTCCTGTTCCAACACTCACATGACCCAACTTCTACTCTTCTACTTTGTGGGCCCTATTGAGATAGTCACTATCCTGATCGTCCTGATCTCTTATAGGTTCATCCTGTTGGCCATTCTGAGGATACATTCTTCTGAGGGAGACGGAAGGTCTTTTGTATATGTGGCTGTCACTTGACTGGAGCATCAATTTATAATGAAACCATCCTCTTCATGTACGTGAGACCAAGTTCCAGCTACACTTTGGACCATGACATGACAGATTAGATATTTTATACCATTGTGATTCTCATGCTGAATCCCATCACCTATAGTCTGAGAACAAAGATGTGAAAGAGGCTATGAAAAGAGTGTTTGGCAAAAATGGATAAAGTATATATTTTTACAGTAACTATTAAATTGAAACAAATTAAGGATAATGTCTATTGTTTCAATATCAAAGTGAGAAAAAATGTGGTGTTTTATTAGTGTCATTCTATTCTTCTTAGACATTTTTATATAAAGATCCTAGTCATACCTCCACCTATACAGTTCCCAAACATGCAGAAAAACTGTGTAATCCATTTGTTTCTTACTTCGTTCACTCTCAGATATGAACACACACATACACACACACAGACACAAAGGCACACGCACGTGTGTGTGTGTATGTATGTATGTGTGTGTGTGTGTATATATATATATATTTTTTTCCGATAGTGATTGCATTAGTTTGTCAGAGCTGCCATACCAAAGGACCAAAGATTGTTAGTTTAAAAAAATGGAAATTTAGTTTTCATTGTTTTAGAATCTAGGAATCTGAGATCAGGGTAAATATGAAGACAGGGGTGATTTCTTCTGAGGCCCATTTCTTACTCGTAGATAGAAGTCTTCTCTCTCTGTTTTCATGTCATCATTTCTCTTATATCTCTGTGTCTTATCTCCTCTTCTTAGAAGGACACCAATTTATATTGGATGAGTGGCAAAATAAAGACCTCATTTTAAGTTAATTATCTCTACAAAGACCTTGTCACCAAATATTGTCACTTTCCAAGGTATGGAGAGTTAGAATATCAATATATAAATATTAGTTTATAACTCATGAATATTTATATAAATTTGGCAATTATAAATAAAGCTGCTAGAAATATCTGTGTGCAGGTTTATGCATGGGCATTAGTTTTCAATTCCTTTTGGAGTCCATACTACACAAAATGATCGAAAGATTCAGAGAAATTCGTATCCAAATACTAATGGTATTTTTACAGAAATAGAAGACAACAATCTTAACGTTCATTTGGTACCAAGGAAATCTTAAGCAAAGAGAGCAAAGCTGGAGTCATCAGGCTGATTTCAAAATATATTACAAAACTACAGTAATTAAAGAGTCTGGTACTGTCATAAAAATAGACATAGAGACCAAGGGAATAGAAAAGACAAGCCAGAAACAAACCCACCCGTATATGGTCAATCGATCTTCAACTAGGCTGTTAATAATACACAAAGGCAAGAGGATAGTCACTTGAACAAATTGTGCTGGAATACTTAGATATCTACATGCAAAAGAATGAAATTTGACCCTTATCTCAAACCGTGAACAAAAGTAGCTTAAAGATTTCAACATAAAAACTGAGACTTTAAGATTCCTGAAAGAAATCATATGAAAAAACTTCACGACTTTGGACTAGGCAAGAACTTCATGGATGTGATGTTATAAGCACAAACAACAAAAGCAAGATTAGATAAATGAGAATACACTCAACTAAGAAACATCTGCAGAACAAAGGACGTAATCAATAAAGAGGTGACCTACAGAATAGGATAAAATGCTTGCAATCCCCTTGAAGAGACAGTTCTCAAAAGAAAACACACAAATGGCCAGCAGACCAATAAGAAAGCATACTTACCATCACTCACAAATTATCAAGACAATGCAAATCTAAAGCATCCTTATAATCAGGGGCCTTAAAACTCTATTTATTCAATAAATATCAGTATGTAATAAGTTATTCCAGGAATTTTCTTTTTCATTATTGAAGAAATCATGTTGTTGCTATTTTGAACCAGAAGATAATTGAGGCATATTTCCCTAGGGGCATCTCTTATGACTTCATCAACAACCGAGTAAGTGGATATAAATAATCTAAATTAATCACATTTGTAGTATATGTAAACCTGCTTTTGCTGTTCTACAGGTAAGAGAAAATTCCAAATCATTTGCAGAATATTTTATGAAAAGGGACCTCAAATGTCAAGGTCTAATGCATTATGAAATCCCCACTACTAAACTTTCTTGTTTTTGACTATTGCATAGGTAAATAAGTAAAACTAAGGAAATATAAAATATTAAATGTACTTTTGTAGAGTTAGGTAAGAGTGTTCCATATAGAGTGTCTGCTTTCATTTTTCAATGGAAAAAGACAGATCGAATTAAAGCAAGAACAATACAGAGAATTTATCAGTGGAGGGCACAAAAACATTTGACTTACTCAGCTACCTGGGGGCTTGTATTTTGCTCTTAGGAGGAAGCAATCAATAACCATTTATTTTCCCAGCTTTGTGATGTAGAAGTCACTTCATATTACTGTTGTTTCATGTGTTTCTAGTCTTAATGTTTAAAACTTCTCTGAATATATATCAAGAGTCATGTTTTATTTCACTGGGAGTTGCAGGTGGGAGTCACAGAATAAAGCTGTGATAGTACAGGAAGCAGTGTAAATCTGCAAAGTGCATGCGCTCTGAGGGAGCCTGGGATTGGATCTTGGTTCTGGTCCTTAAGAGCTGTGAGAGTTGTTAGAAAGATGAAATAAAGTAATGTGCCCAAAGTTTATTCCTGCTGCCTGTACTCCATACACACCATTATTTTTCTCCTCTGTTAAAAACTGAGTTGATTTCAATGTTGAGCCCAAGATATTTGGAATTGTCTTCTTTCTATTAATATTGTATTTTCAGATGGGGTTTGATATTCATTTTAAAAGTTGACACTATATTATTAAATTCTTCAGAAATCATAGTCATTTTCATTTTATAACTCTGAGTCCTTTTGATATATTGTAATATTGACTTCATTTACCCAGAATCACTTTTATTTTATCATCTCGTAGAAATATCTGATTTAAGAAAAATTTAGCTGAAGTATTTAACATTGTAGTCTTTCACTATCTTACTTATCTAAGTAAAATTAAGCCTATAGTAATGTAGCAAATGGAATTATGGTGATCTGTGTATGGGTAGATGGAAAAAATCATAATCAAAATATGATTTATTAGATTTAATCCTGATAGAATAATGTTTCAGTGTGTATTGAGAATTACAAAAGAAATATTTTAAGTGCAACTTAAAGATGAAATATGTGTCTCCAAGCTTTGGCCACATATATTCTTCAACAATTAGTTATAATATTAATTTTGTGGCCCAATATTTACTAACATTTTAAATACATCTGTGAAAAAAGTTCAATTATATGGTTATTTTAAATTTGTAACCAAATATTGACATACTTAAAGGAAATTACTTCATATATTTATTGCTCTACACATTTAAGTTGTCTGCCTCATTATATATTATGATATCTGTTTGGTCATTTAAACACATTATTACTCTAAAGAGGAGTAAACTTAGGAGAGAAAGCCAGCACCACACATCACTTTTAATCATGAACCTGGCCAATGAACACACATTTTCAGATCTAAGTCCTGTGCTCTTTGTCTTAAATAGGTTTATCATTGAACAGAAAGATGTCAAGAATTGTACTGGGTTGATTTTCTCCTGTGACTGCTGATCATTTTTTTTATAACTAGATTTCATCATATTCATCAAAGTTTTTATTTCATTTCTTTCTTATTCTTAGGTCTATTTCTTTTTTATTTTGAAAAATTTTGAGCATGCAGTAATAGCAGACAGAATCCTATAATGAATTCCCATGTGCCCATCACTCTATTTCAGGAATTTATAAACATGGCCTGTCCCTCTCCCAACTTTCACCATCCTGAGTATTTACAGTTTCATCTATAATCATTTCATTATGTGACTCTAACAATAATAACTGTTTTATAAACCTAAGCACATCATCATTATCACTGCTAAAATTTTTTAAATTTCTTAATATTAAGAATTCTTATACATGTCATTCCTCCCATAGGTTATTTGAATCAGGATCCAAATAAGATCCATATATTTCAACAGATTTGTATGGCTTATGTGTCTTTTAAGACCATTATATATTTTTCTTTATTTTTTTCATTAAATATAATGGGGTGACATCTGTTAATAAAATTATATAGGTTTCAAGTCTATAATTCAATAGTACATCGTCTGTATATTGGTTTGTGTGTTCACTACCCAAAGTCAAGTCTTTCATCACCATACATTTGTCTTCTTTACCCTTTTCTACCTCACCCAAACCCCTTTCCTTCTAGTAACCACTAAACTGTTATCTGCATCTATGAGTTTTGTTCGTCTTGCTTGTTTGTTGTTTTCAGTACTATATCCCACATATGAGTGAAATCATGTGGTTTTTGACTTTTTGTGATGAAAAACTTATTTTCCTTAACATGATTATCTCAAGGTCTATCCATGTTGTTTCAAATGTCAGTATTTCATTTTTTTCTCAGGCCTGTTAAGCTGTATTTCATTTCTTATTTTGGCTTAATTAAATCATGGGCCATTATCTGGAAAAAATCTTAATGAGTTCTTTTAGATATAACCAAGAAGGTCTACTAGAGTTACAAAATTTTTAGAGATGATCTCATAAAATGTTACAATTTAGATTGTCACTACTCTGTAGAATCAACCAAATTTAAGCACGTTCTCTATTTAACAAAATTGTAAAGACTTAATTTTATTGACATATTTTGTCTTGTAATATTTACTCTAATGTTGTAAAATAAATATAAATGTCCTCATTCTACAGAAGAGTAGATAGATGATAGCAAATAATTTTATACAATTACTGAAAGGTCTAGAATGCTGACATTCTATTTTATTCCAATGTGCTGTACATTGATATTCTACCTCATGTATTTACATGTCAAAAGGAAATTATTCTTTAGCCAATCACTTGCTGTTGTAATGTGATTTAATAGAAAAACAGCTAATAGAACACAGTGGAGACCTGATTAACCAGGTGACCTGATGCCTTTAGAAATGACATGAATTCACCCAGTGTGTGAACACCCATCTTTTTCACTGATTTTGCAGTGTGTGGCATAAACAATTACTCCATTGTCTTGTCACTCTCCCCTGATCTGCAACTGGGAACCTTTACACTGTCAACAGATAAATATGAGGAGATAGTATGTTTCCCCTCATGTCACAATATTGTCACAATTTTGCTTATTCTTTTTGTAGTAAATAAATTGTAATTTTACAAATCTCTTTAATTTTGTCTCATGAGGCGTCAACATGCAGAATGTCACTGAAGTTACCATGTTTGTGCTGAAGGGTTTCACAGACAAGCCTGAACTGCAGATCATCTTATTCTTCCTGTTTCTAGCAATTTATCTCTTTACTCTGATAGGAAATTTAGGACTGGTTGTACTGGTCATGGGGGATCCCCGACTTCACAACCCCATGTACTATTTTCTAAGTGCGTTGTCATCCGTGGATGCCTGCTATTCCTCAGTAATTACCCCAAATATGTTGGTAGATTTTATGTCAAAGAGTAAAGTCATTTCACTCCTTGGATGTGCAACACAGATGTTTCTCGCTGTTACCTTTGGGACCACGGAATGCTTTCTCCTGGCCGCAATGGCATATGATCGCTATGTAGCAATCTACAACCCTCTCCTGTACTCAGTTAGCATGTCACCCAGAGTCTATGTGCCACTCATCATTGCTTCCTATTTTGGAGGTGTTTTGCATGCTATTTTACACACGGTGGCCACATTTAGCCTATCCTTCTGTGCATCCAATGAAATTAGGCACGTCTTTTGTGACATCCCTCCTCTCCTTGCTATTTCCTGTTCGACACTCGCATGAACCAGCTTCTGCTCTTCTATTTTGCGGGCTCTATTGAGATAGTCACTATCCTGATTATTCTGATCTCCTATGGTTTCATCCTGTTGGCCATTCTGAGGATGCATTCTGCTGAAGGGAGGCGGAAGGTCTTTTCTACATGTGGCTCTCACCTAACTGGAGTGTCTATTTTTCATGGTACAGTTCTCTTCATGTATGTGAGACCAAGTTCCAGCTACG
>PUFA01000490.1:0-135000 GCA_003508835.1 Eonycteris spelaea | reverse complement strand
ACTGATATATTAGACTGCTTGAGCATTTATATAGAATAATGAATAGTCATTACAGGGAATATATTTCATCTTAATATAAAAAGAAGTGCTTTTGGTCATAGAACTGGCAGAATTGATGGATGCTTAGGGATCACTCTGCGTCAGTAGGAAGATTCTTAATTGTTTTTGTAACATAAGATCTATGTCTTCAAGAAAGACCAAGTGTCACTGATGTCAATAGTTCATCTCTATGTTTCTGGGGGACACTGAGAGCTCAATCAGGATGCAGTGTTTGTTCCTAGCACAACTGACATCTAAATAAATTTAAGACAAGGTGTACGGTTAGTAATCAATGGAACATACATTTAAAATCATATCAGAAGATATTTTAAAATTATTTATAACATCATTTCTTATCCAAATGGAAACATCAATGATTAACATTAGTTGTATTTAAATTTATTTCTGATAATGTTATTTTAGTAGACTTATAAAATATATATATTAAAAAACAAATTTGAATTTACCACCCAAAGTCAAATATGCAATTTACAGATGTATATTTTTAATTGTATATTTGAAACCTATATAATTTTATTTAAAAATGTCACCCCAATAAATTTAATTTCAAAAAAATAAATTTGCAAAAGCAGCTTGTAAAAAATTAAAATTGCTTTTATCAGAAACTTTATTTCAGTGGCATGTACTTATAAGAACAAAAGCAACCCTAGCTTTGCCATCAGTTAAATTTCAGTAGACAATGGAATTCATAACAGGTAAGGATACATACTAGTTCATAGTAGACAATTAATAATTGCTATTGTTGATGTTTTTTCTGTTCTTGTTAAATTAAGGATAAGTTTATCAAATATGTTGCCTCAGAGAGAAACATGTACAGAGTTGCTTGACGTGCAGCAACGAGCAGGAATTATTTTGATCAAAGCGAGTGATGCCACAGTGTTTCCCACCAAGGGCTTACTTGTGCAATTCTTTTCAGATGCAGTGGTGGATACAAGATGTGTGGGAAAACTGGTGCAGCACCATCAGATGAGCTCATCAGACACATATTCGATGTGCAAAATTAAGCATCATTGAATTAAGACAAACAAACACCACAGAGTTAAGAGAATTAGACTATGGGAGAGTATATAGATAGATATTACGTGTCCCAGTTTTTTGAAGATGCAAAATAGTAATTCACTTGCTATTCTATGTCAACTTTTAAAGTCCTCAGTCAGGCAGAATAGGTTACTGAGATTAAAATAAAAAATAAATGTCTCATTTAAAAAATAATTCAAAACATGTTAATAATAATAACTATTGGTACCAATTATTTTGCATTTATTGTTAGCAAGGTTTGTGCTAACTGACCTATACATGTGCACTATCTCATTTAATTCACACAAGACAAGAATAGATATACTGGAAAAACATCACATAGCTGGTAATTAGTGATCTAACAGTCAAATAACCAACTAAACAACCATACGAGGAAACAAAACATATAAAACAAAACCATAAACCCTTTCCATTAACCAATATCTTATACAGAATCTTCAACTAACTTACTTTCATTGAGCCTCAATTGTCTCATCAGATATACAAAGAATTACATCCACCTTCTTGGACACTCCTGCAGAATAAGGAGAACATTGTTTCAAATGCCTAGCACTGTTCTGAACACAAAAGTATTTTGCACAATAAGCTTTGTTAGCCCTCTCTCTTATCACTTCTCTATCCAATTAAAACCAAGTGATCAAACTTTAACAATCAAAAATATAAATAATAACTTTGAAAGAATAAAAAAAGGCTTAAACAATTTAAAGGAAAATGTAAAAGTTGGAAAGGAGAGGAATTGCTATAGGAATAAAATAATAGAGAAGAATCAGAACAACTAGAAGTCAGAGTGATAAAGGGCAGGACTGGCTGATTGAGTAGAAGAAAAGAAATGTGATTAATCGAAGAGGACACAAGTTTCTGAATGATACTAAGAAGAACAACATTGAGATAGAGTCCGTGGGCCGCTGAAGCAGAGTGGTGTGGTAGAAATAGGGTGAGAAACAAAGTCTGAAATTTTAAGTATCTGTGAACACTTAAACATTTAATAATCTGGCATCTAATAAAAACTATTTCATAGTCTATTAATCTCTTTGTTTTCCCCATTCAATGATGAAAGCAACAAAATCAATGGCTCCAGGGAATCTCACTCAGTTGACTGAGTTCATTCTCATGGGAGTCTCAGACTGTCCAGAACTCCAGATCCCTCTTTTCTTGGTTTTTCTGGTCACCTATGGGCTGACCATGGCAGGAACATAGGCATCATCACCCTCACCAGTGTTGACTCTCAACTGCAAACCCCCATGTACTTTTTCCTCCGGCATTTGGCCATCATTAATCTTGGAAACTCTACTGTCATTGCCCCTAAAATGCTGGTGAACTTCTTGGTTTCGAAGAAAACCATATCCTATTATGGATGTGCAGCCCAGCTGGGTGGATTCTTAGTTTGTATCGTGGCCGAGATTTTCATGCTGGCCGCAATGGCTTATGACCGCTACGTGGCTATTTGCAACCCCCTGCGCTACATGGTGGTGGTGTCTCCACAGATCTGCCTTCTGCTGGTGTCCCTCACGTTTCCACAGTCTGACCACAGCACTGACTGTCTCTTCTGTGTATTATCTATGTCCTATTGATCTTCCAATGTAATCAACCAATTTTACTGTGATGACATCCCTTTGTTGGCATTGTCTTATTCTGATACCTACATTCCAGAAACAACTGTGTTTATCTTTTCAGGGACCACTTTGTTTTTCTCTATGATTACTGTTCTAATATCCTACTTCAATATCATCCTTGCCATTGAGGATACATTTTTCAGAGGGATGAGGAAAAGCCTTTTCCATCTGTGCGTCTCACATGACGGCTGTAACTGAGTTCCACGGACTCTTCTCTTCATGTATTTGCAACCAAGGATCAACCACTCATTAGATGCTGATAAAATGTCATGGATCTTCTACATGCTCATGATACCAATGTTGAATCCCCTCATTCACAGCCTAAGGAGCAAGGATGTGAAGGACGCATTGACGAAATTCCTGGATAACCCATGTCAATGAATCAAACCCATGTCAGTTTAAAACTGCAGCTATCGTAATTTAAGGATTTCCTTTTGCTCCTTAAAATTCTGCTGTTAAATGAAGAGTCAGTCAATAGTTAAAAATCCCATTAATTTCAATGAGAAAAATCTCCATTCTTTTTATTCCAACCTTAAATACTCAATTTTTTCTTTAGAAAAAGACATTATTTTAACAAAGAAAACCCACTTATATGAGTAATAAACAATAATTTGAAGATACAATTAAAATCAAAGGTAAGTTTCTGAAGAGTTTTCATCATTTCTAAACAGAGAAGGCCTGATAGGTGGTGGGGAATGTAGGCGAGACTCATTTCTCCGAAAGCGATCAATGTAAGTTCGTCTACTTTGCCACACATATCTTTCATTCAATTCATAAAAGAATTGTTATTTTTGCAGTGTTTTATCTATCAATTTTGGACCCATTTTTTTCATCTGGTCCTTAAAACAAATTTGTGTAACAAAAAATAAGCCTCTAGGTGGAAAATAAAAAGAAATTAAAAAGCTTACGTATACATGGAAATAAGACATGTGGCAAAACAGACTGAAAAGCGTATCTAAAAGGAAATTTTACTTTCTCTTCTCATTGGTGCACATAAACAAAGCAAAATGTTGATATTTATCAAAACCATGGTATAAAATAAACTTTTTCTGTTATATTTTCATACTAAAAACTATTGTGTATAATTAATTTTATTTGTTATGAAATCATTTATGAATTTTTCTTCAGTGTGTTTAGTTAAATGTTATTAGACCAACAATATGTAATTGTCTTGAAAGTGACAATGATTCTCAAGGCCACTCATGACACTCGACCAAGGGGAAAAAAATTAACAATTATGTGTGCCATACCTCGGTCTATACATGTAAAACACTGCTAACACAAAATGGAGTGAGGAAAAGGAGGTGTGACATGGGAAGTAAAGATAATGAAATTGTCAGAATTCAGAACTTTTTAATTTCAAAGGTAAAATTGAAATTTTTTAATGTTAAAGGTAAAATTACCTCAGCCACAAAGGTAAAATTCTATCTCCATGGAAATGAAAAGCCCTTTCAAAGAAATCATTCAAAAATGAAGTAAATTCATTGCAAATATGGCTGGAAGACGGTCAAATAGCATCAGGCCTCCTTATTCTTAAAGTAACTTTATGACCACGCTGCAAAAGATCTTTCCACGTGCCCTTCTCAAATATTTCTCCAACCTTAAATTACCATGCTGCCTCCTTGCTCTTACTCCTTCTTGCCTCTCCTCATTTTTCTTTCTGTATTTCATTGAAAGGCTATAAAAATGTTCTTTCGTTCTAATAAACACAGCTATTTCTTTATGAAGCTTGAGATGCTTCCATCAATGATGGCTCTGCTTGTCACCTTCTATTCCAAGCTTCTGTATAGGATTGCTTTTGACTCTTTCATACTTGGAAAAATATTTTTATAAACAACAACCATTATCTGGGTTGGAGCAATTTTACTGACAAAAACATCTGTGATTACAAATATTTTACTTCATCTCACAAAATGAACATGCATAACTAACTTACCAAACTGAATATTAAAATATATAATATATGACTAAATATCAAAATACATACTTCTTATAAAGTGATTCTAACAACTAAAGCAGTTTGAGCAATAAAGGTCAGAAAAGGTTACTAACGATTTTTAAAACACACTTTATAAAATGTACATGGCAAAGATCCAGAATAATACATGACTGAATGATAAAGCTTATTAATGTCTGCCTAATTATAAAAACTGATTGAGACATGGAGTCATGAAAGTATATTATTAAGAGTCTAGCCACATGCCCAGGAGGAAACATAAAAACGTCTGGTGGTCAGCCAACTCGTCCTGCTACTGAATGGATGTCAGTTTTTTGTGTCACTTTAGTAACTACTTCATCAGCTATATCCAAACTGTCATTCTTAACATTGTTATAGACATTCAAATATTCAAATTATATGTTTATTCATCTGTTATAATTTTTAAATATTTTTTCTTGACATGCATTGTGCTTACTGTATCTTTCTTTTTCAAATCCAAATAAGTAGAGATTTTTGTTCAAAATAATGTCGTAAGACAATTAAGACAATATTCACTCTATAAAGTTAAATTTAATTTAATTATTTATTGCAATCCCTTATATGAGTGAGCAATATATATTCATAAGTTAGATGTCAAGAGTATGAAATTCTTATATATTGATGGTAGAATGTATATTGATAAAGGAAGTTTATATAGATTTACCCTTATTTAAAGAAATTAAATGTGTTTATTTTTCTCAAATCAGCAACCCAATCCAGGAGATATTCCACAGATATATTCATTCAAGGATCAGTGGGGACACACTCTAAGTTGTTAACTGTGGTGATACGTGTAGATATTAAGAGTTGGTAAGTTATTTCTTATTACTATGGAGACAAACGTATATTAAATTGGAATAGACCCAGATTAGAGAATAATTTATTAAATGGAAGTAATCAAAATACTGGTGTGTATGTACTTAAATGAACATACTTCAAAAACATTTACTTGAGTGAGAACATTTAAGTATCAAAATGAATTACATAAGACCATAGATATGCACATTGAGATATACATTATATTTACTTTATAAGCCTGTCTTCTTTTTAAAAGACATAATCAACTTTCCTAATGTGGAGATGAGAAATTGAAGTGAAAATATAAAATAAAAACTGATGATGATTATGGATATGGAATTAGGGTATCGTTAACTCAATTTAGTCACGTGAAAAAAACATGAGTAACATATGTATTCTTAATTTTTATTGCTTCTGGATTTTTAAAATACTATAGGACATGTTTAAAGAATTTTGCCTTCATCCTAAGACAAATCTTGTAAAGAAACCATTGTGGAATATGGTAAATGTGAAGGAATTTATGGATAAATAAAACACGTATCCAACAAAAATATACTTACATCCAGATTTTTTTAGTGATGCAGTAAAAATAAACAAATAACAAAGTAATGTGGATGCATTATATGTAAAAAACACTTTGTCAATAGGAAAATCAAAGGTACCTTGAATAATTAACCAAGAGTTGGGCATAATTTCCTGTTCTCCAATGTTTGGGAAAAAGCAAGAACTTGCAGCCAAGCTCCCAAGGCAGAGTCTCAAAGGAGAGAAACAATCATAAATTCTTCTGATTGCACTCAAGTTATTCATCATGTTGGGGAACACTAAGCCATACCTTCTTTCAGGTGAGTAGATAGCACTGATCACCTGATCACTAGAGTAGCTGCAGTGACAATTTTTGATTCCAGTCTTCAATGGAATTTGAGAAATGAGTATAATCACCAATGTCAGACTCAGAAAAATATAACACACGTATTAATAATGACTTTTCATGACTATATTTACTAGTAAGGAGTTTTTCCACAATTATTTTGTTTTTTGAGGGTTGTAAGCTTTCTAAGTTCTATTTGTTATGATTTCATATTTATATGAGGATGCTAAGTCATAAACCTTCTGAAGTAGGTATAAAAATTTTTGGAAAGCTTCACCTAGAATATTGTCTAAGCAAAATGCTGATGGTTGGGACAAAGCTCCGGATGCTCTGTGAGTACCTGTGCATCAATTACTGATAGATTTCTGATAAGACCTCCAATTATTCAGTAATATGATATAGTCACAATCTCTCATTAACATGCAGAGTTTCATTTTTGCTGTAGATATTTGTGACCTTGTTTTACTAATACCCTGTAAAAGACTGGAATTTACACAATACCCAAGAGCAAACCTTGAAGTAAAGACTTGGGTATATTATGTTTATTAGGTAAGTTATTTCAGGAAACAAACATGAGGAAATAAGGAAATAAGGACTGAGAAGGGAGGAAACCAATGATGTGTGAATAGATTGTGGATTACTGCTGTAGCACCTAAGGCTTTATCACTTGAGGTGCTGTGAAGTGTCCTTCAGGGATCTTCTAGAAGGCTAGGAAAGCTTGGGTGTTCATCCATTGATTCGTGTCCTTATCTGTGGTGCATTGCTCCTTGACACGTTAAATCTCAGATACTTCCAGCCTGCCTTGCATATGGACTGAGCAGGTTCTCAAGACAGCTTGCCCTCAGAAAAAGAAGTAAAGCACTTGAGATGGACTTGAAACCTATATAATTTTATTAATCAATGTCACACCCCAAGAAATTTTAAAAAATGACATAGGAAGCTGCCAGCATTCTAGTAAAAGTCTACTGTGGCTGTAGGCCAAGTCAGAGGTGGCACAAAGTGACAAGAAATGAGACAGATGAGTCTGCTATGGTGATATTCGCAAGACCAAGTTGATGGCAAAGCCAAAATGATATCCAATAGACTCTTTGACTTAGACAAATATGTCCATGGCACCATAATGATAGGAAGTGTTTTGCCCCTAATATCTTTGCATTAATTTTTTTTTTCAATGGATCCTGAGATAAAAGCTGGGAAGTAGCTCTTAACACATTTACAGTATGGGTAAAACCAAGTTTTAAATCATACAATTAAAGGATCAAGCAAGATCAATTTTTGGAAAATTATTAATTGCGTAGATACGTCCTATAGTCAGGATTGGTGGACATGTCACTCCTTAAACACTTCAGAGTTCACAGCTTGGTTATTCACTTTCTTCTCTTATAATGTGCCGAAATGCATTAGAACAGTTTTCTTCTTAATCTGTTGTTCTTCATGTTATAAACCACATGTATCAAAAGTGAAGAGGGAAAATTTTTTTGAAGGTTGAAAAGAAAAAAGTGAGAGACCTTTCCATACCTCTCCACGAGTCCCAGTTACATGACACAGGTGCAACACAAACCACGAGACTGGGCTCACTACATTTTGCCAACATGTTGAGAATCTAGCATAATGGCATATAATTATAATGGAGAAGTACAGTTTTTAAAAATCTTCAACAATTATGACAAGCCACATAATAGTGGTTTGAGACTGGCGTTGGATCCCACAGTCAGCGAGTTTACCACTGCACATCTTAAGTTACAAATGTGGAATTTGCTAAGTAGGATTTGCAAGCAGTATATTTTGTCAGATTCAAAGCTATAACTAGAAAAAATTAATGTTGGTTTTACATCTGTTGCTGCTGCCGCATAATTGCTGAGTTAGTGGTCCCTTATTGAGATAATCTAGTGTATTTCACACCATGGAATGGAATTGTATAGAAGGACTCATGGCATTTTTAGCTGTGTTGGATAAGAGAAGTATGTTATGTGCCCATGTTTTATTATTTTCAAATAATATGTGTATATTTCTGCTTATTCTAAGTAATCCAAAGACTGGTGAGTTTGAATATTTTTAGAGCCATTTAAAAATATATACAACAAACTCTCTGTCAACATTATACGTAATGGTAAAAACTAAAATTCTTCTTTTTTTATCATCCTTCTTTCTCTCACTTCTTTGAGAATACAATGTTCTGAATTTGATCATCCCATTTAACTCAATTGAGGTTATTTGCATAATTTTAGAGAATACTTAGTTGAGATTGGGAGTTTGCACTTGCAAAGGAAGACATCCTTGGGCTTCAGATCCATTTCCTATGTCCTGATACAATTCTGAAGTTTGTGCTTCTTTCACAAAAGGGTCAGGCTTGTTGCTCAGTTTCTTGTTTCTTTCCAACTAGTGCTTGAGCAACAGTTGGGGGAAGGTGCAGATTAGATAAAACTATCAACTCAATTGAGTTTCAGAAGTATTTCAGGGACTTGAAGAATATGTTGGATGTCAGGAGGAAGAGGTTTGCCAAATACACAAACTGATGTGGAATCTGTCTTTTTTTGGGGTATAATTTTTGTAGCTTAAGACATTAAGTTTTGTCATTTTCCTTATTTGGTTGCTGCTAATGAATGTTTATGATTTACTTTTTTTTTTTTTTTTTTTTTTTTGTAAATGGTTTGTTAGTATTCGGAATAGAGTTTTAGGAAGACTAAATTTTTGAGGCAGATTTAACCTGTTAAATTAATCTTGAATTTCTATTCTGAAACTGACATTTATTTAGTGGCATTCAGAAGTTCCAGGTTTTAGGCGATAATGCTTAATCATTTTTTTTTTTTTGACATTAAGTTCTTGGCCAGTGTAAAATTAATTTTATGTGGATGAACTAAACTTTCAATTTCATCATCTTCTATAGAGATAATCACTTTTCCAGCTCTATGTTTTGAATAGACCATGTTTGTCTGACTGTCCTAACATGCCACCTTTGTCACACACCATATTTTTATGTCAGTATGAGTTTTTTGAGTTGTGAACTTTGATCCATTAGTATGTTTGCCCATTTTTGTGTCTATGCCACATTGTCTCAACACATCTAGTTTTGTAAGTTTTAATATCTGGCAGTTCAGGTCTTTTCAAAACTGTTGCTTATTCTTTATAATTTGTAATTTAAAAACATTTAAGTCACTGTCAAATAATATAAGATACTCTAGTAAAACTATTAAACAAATAGATTAAGCAGAATTCATATTTTTATAATAGTGTATAGTATAGTATAATCCAAGAGCATAGAATTTCTACCAGCTTATTTAGGAATTCTATGTTTCTCATATGTTTTAATTTTCTTCTTTTAAGGGTAGGTTCTGCCTAGTTTTATAAGATATCCTATCAGTTGAGAATTTCCCTTCACTTCCTAATTTTATTGTTTTTATACATTCTAAACAGTACTATTTATTCATCTATTAAATGCTCATATTTTTTTCTATTTCAATCTAATAATATAGGAAATGATATAGATTTTCCAAAACTCAAACATTCAGCCAAACTTGATGAACCAAACTTGAACATAGTATTTTTATTCATTTTGGAATAGATATCGATGATATGTGTATACTGTTCAGGATATTACTATCCATATAAGTGAAATGGTAGTCATGAATATATTGCTTTTTATTATATCTTTTTTTTAAATTCAGGATTTTGCTGTCCCCTTAAGATGATTTGCAGTGTTGTTGTCATTTTTGTACTCTGAAAAGTTTTGGACAAAATTTAGATGATTTTTTCCATGAAAGATTAGAAGGATCTGCCTTTAATCAATCTAAAGAGAAAAGGAGTTAAAGAAATAGAGCTAAAGAAAATGCAAACTTTAAATTAAAATTTAAAACCCATAAAAGCATAGTGGAATTTAATCTAGAAAATCAAACACATAGTGGAATGAGAATACCATTTTGATATGAAAGTTATAATAAAGAGAAGTAAATCAAAGTCTATTAAATGAGTTAATAATGATTTTCTTTAGAGAGCGAGAATGAAGTTGCAGGGTCAAGAGACAAAGGACTATTTACATTTTATTAGAATTTCTTTTAAATTTCTTTAAAATCTCTTTAACTAAATATGTATCTTTAAATATGAAACATTTAAAAAAAAATCAGGATTCCAAATGTAAGCTAAACTTTTCTCTTTTTTAATTAAAAGCATTAGGGCAACATTGGTTAATAAAAGTATATAGTTTTCAAGTGTACAATTTAATAACATGTCATATGTATATTGCATTGAATATTCACCATCCAAAGTTAAATTTTCTTTCCATTTCCGTATATTTGACCCTCTATACCCTTATCTACCTCCCCCTCCTCCATTTCTCTCTAATAACCTCTGATATATTGTCTGTGTCTATGTTTCTTTATATTCTAATGATATTCTGTTGACAGAATTATCAAGGACTGTATATACTTTGCAATGATAAGCAGTATGTGGCACAAAGATTAAAATTGTTTCTGAATATGTTAGGTTACAATGGTTTCTAAATTTGGTCCTACATTTACTGATGGAGGTGGGTCTCAATTTATTTCGTTGCTATTAAAAACCTTGGATTTGAGTTATCCATAATGGGTTTGCATACTAAAATATTACCAGAGGATATCTTCTGAAAGCTGATGACTCTTCTGATGGTTTTTCCCACAGTAATTTCCCTTAATGGTCTAAATGGAACAGCAAAACCTAACAGTGCTGAAAGAATTCATTCTCATGGGAATCACAGACCGCCCTGAGCTGCAGGCCCCCTTCTTCGGGGTGTTCTCATCATCTATGCGGTCTCAGTGGTGGGCAACTTGGGCTTGATCATCCTCACCAAGGTGGACTCCAGCTGCAGACACCCATGTACTTCTTTCTCACACCTGGCATTTACTGATCTTGGTTATTCGACTGCTGTAGGACCAAAAATGCTAGTCAGTTTGGTTGTAGATCAACATACAATCTCATATAATTGGTGTGCTACCCAACTCACTTTCTTCAATATGTTTATTACTAGTGAAATTTTCCTTCTGTCAGCAATGGCTTATGACCGTTATGTGGCCATCTGCAACCCTCTGCTCTACACAGTCATCATGTCACAAAGATTATGTCAGTTGCTGGTGGCAATATCCTATCTATACAGTGTCTTTTTGTCTTTGCTGATCACCATAAAAATTTTTGTTTTGTCATTTTGTGGGTACAATGTCATCAGCATTTCTACTGTGATAGTTACCATTGATATCTTTGCTGTGTTCAGACACACATGAAATTAAATTGATAATTCTCATATTTGCAGTTTTAAACTTGTTTTGTCTTTTCTGATAGTCCTTGGGTCCTATGTCTGATCCTTCTTGCCATCCTCAGGATGCACTCTGCAGAGGGCAGGCACAAGGCCTTCTCCACCTGTGGATCTCACCTGACGTGGTGGTCCTATTCTATGGTACTCTCTTTTTATGTACTGCAGCCCAAGTCCAAAATTCACTTGATACTGATAAATGGCCTCTTTATTTTACACTTTGGTGATACCCATGCTGAATCCCATGATCTACAGTTTGAGGAACAAAGAGGTGAAAAATGCCCTGACTAGAACCTGGACCTTGTGTGTAAATATCCTATTGAACATTCACTGTAAGATGTGCTAGCAATTGATTATGTATTAGACAATGTATATTATAATTGGATTGTTTAACCATGTGTTTTACCTCCATGGGATGGACAAGATATAATGTATAATAAGCACAGAAATAAAGAAAATTATTCATCGATTTCAAACAAAATGTGTCACTAACTGATGACTACACTCTGTTCCTACTTTAAATAGTAACCTTTACTCTCAAGTTTAGACCAGGTGCCATTCTTACATATTCCACATGTAGTCTATTTGCTGCCACTAAATATTTATTTTTATAAAGCCAGCCTGTATTTTTTCATTCACATTTTATCTTAGTGCCTAACATGGTAAAGGGACAACAAAAAAGATGCCGATAGATTTTATATTAGTGTATACATTATAGGAAATAAACATGTATTGTTAAGTTTAACAACAAGAATCACTTGCTTTATGGAGCTTAGAGAAAACACAAAATACAGGCAGAATGAGAAGTGGGCTATATAGTATGATAGATGGTATTGAACAATATGAAAATGAAACAAAGCAAAAAACAAGAATGGAGTTCAAATTTTAAGTAAGATTGTTACTAAGACCTCTATGAGGATGACCTTTAAAAGAACCCTTGAGGAGGATAGTGAGCAGACTATACGGACTTGTAGAGGAAGAGACCTAGGTTTTGCTGGTCCACAGAGAGAGAACTGTCAATGAAAAATTCTTAAGTGACGATATTAATGTTATGTTAAGGAACATAAAAGTCAAAGACAGTTGGAGCATAAAATATGATTAGGAAGTGGAGGAGATAAAGATAGACTTGTAACAGATTTTGATCCTGTAGGACCATATAGACCCTTGTAAAACTTGCTCTTTGCTTCTGATTAATGAAAGACCCATGGAGGATTTAGAATGAAGGAGTGATTTAATGTATCTTTTTGTTAAATGATAGCTCTGACTGCTGTGTAAACAATAGACTGTAGAATACCAAGACTTGGTAATGGGAAAAAACTGAAGGGGTTTGGATCCGTAGAATAAATATATTTAGGAGAAGAGCAGAGGCTTAAGCCAGCATAGAAAGTTAGAGAATGAGAAATGATTAGATTCTTGGCATTTTTCTAAGAAGAGGTCCATAATATTTCTTCATATTTATGTGGTTTTTTATATGCTTTAAAAGAAGATTAATAATGGTAAAAGAATAGAAAATCGAGTTCCAGAACTTATCTGAAGGCATGCCAAAAACTTGTTCTGCTTCCAACGTATATAGTGTAATAGAGATTGAACTTAACCTCCCATTAAAATAAGAAAAATACAACAAAACATAAAGAAAGATAACAGAAACAAGTTTTCAAAACATTGACATCAGACAATGATGGACAGTTTCCTGAGAGATGAAGAACAACATAGGTGAATCTTATGATTGCCCATCTTTCCTGGTGTAAGAGAGATTCTAGGCCGCACTGCCATATGGGCAAACTAAAGTGAAACCTAGAAGAATTCTGTTGAAGAGTCAGAGCTGAGAGTCCAGTGAGATCAAGGTAGCTAGAATTGCAAGACAGAGTACCAAAGTTAAGGAGTTTCATAAAGAAAGGAAAGTGGATCTCTGCAAGGAATCCTTCTCAGTAGTTCCACAGAACTACTGATCAGCATAGGCAACTGGTAAACAAACACCTAAGGCTAAAGAAAAAATATTCATCTGAAAGGATTAAAGACAGCAGTGTCCAGAACTCAAACAGAGGCAGGAATTGTGCCAATTTGGTGCACAGAGAGTGAAAAAAGCTCATAATTCATGAAGGTCTACTCCAGTAGAGGAGAATAATTAATCTTAAAGTGAGCATTGCTCTTTGTCCATCTAAGAAATGATAAAAGCAAAATCTGAAATGATACACACACACACACACACACACACACACACACACACACACACACACACACACACATGCCCCTCAGTCTTTGCTCCTAAAGGCCCTCAAATATTGGACTAGGCCCACCCAAATTCTGGAGGGTAATGGCTGTAATCAACTGTATTGAATAAAATGTTAACTTTGTCTTTAAAAAAATCTTCACAGCAACATCTAGACCAAGCTTTGACCAAAGAACTAGGCACCATACCCTAGCCATTGGATGTAAAAAATTAACCATCAAAGCAAAAAAAAAAAAAAAAAAAGTAAGAAAGTTAATCAAGAGTAAAAAGTAAGAATGTAATACAAAAAGAAAATAATAAATCTAACTCTCTGGTGAGTACATATTGGTCCAGGCAATTAATAAACAACCCACTTTGGATGCTGCTAAGCTTTCAGATTCTTCAGGGACAATCAAAAAATTGCTTGGTATCTCTTCAGGGAGTCTACTAAACAACAACAAAGAATCTATAAATTGTTATCTCTATTCCATAGCATAAGGCACATGGGGAAACCAAGAGAGAGGTTTCATTACAGGTAAACAGTATTTCATGTGGTACTGTATTATACCAATAGCCAAATTATTTTGGTGATATCTGTGAGATAACACCTGTCCATGAAAAGCATAGGAAAATATTAAGATTTCTGATTCATTTCTTGCATGTATAATGTCTATTGATAATGCTATGAGCAGAATGGAACTGCTTTCTTTTTTCTTCAGATTAAATATGTTTTATACCTATTTTTCAGTAATTTTCTCAAATGCAAGGCGTCTTTGAAATGTCAGTGCCTACTTGCTTATGTAAAATTTATATTTCATATAAATACTTAATCCTCTGATACCAGAAGACAAAATCAAGAGACGGGAAAGCCTAATGAGAGTCTGGAATTAAAAACTAAAAAACATTCCGGCAGAATTATGAAGCTGCAGGTGTTCAGTTTCCAGTCTGATGATTTTCCAAATCCTTAGTCATTTAGTCACTCTAGGCTCTTCTTTCTTCCTTTCTCAGAAAATGTCACAATCACTAATGAATATTTAAATTAATGTATGAATGTGAATTTTTTCCTGATAACCTTGATGAACTAAAAGGAGGTTTCTACCTTATACTGAGAAGGAAAAGCAATTTTTAGAGGTTAGAAGACTTTTAAATAACAATACATTTTTGTTCCAGTTGTAATCATGGAGTTGGATCATGGGTGGAGGGTGGGGTGCACTGGGACAGCTATCTGGCTAACAAAACTACTCAATCACACAAAAAGATTTATATATATATATATATTAAAAATAATCCATTTTAGCAACATACTGTCTACATTTAAAAAATAAAAACTGACACACAAAATAAGCTCTATGTACTTAATATTAGACAGATATTCCCAGGTACTATAAACACATAGAAACATTTAATTCTCACTTATCTTTTCAATGACCCTACAGGAAACAGTTGATTTTGCTGATATGCATAGGAATTAGGAATTGAGAAAAATTACATCATTTGCTCAAAGTATTCCTTTGTGTACACCACAAATATAACAGAGGCTATACTTATCTATTTATATTTCCGATATAAAGATGAATGATATATACTATGATCTTTTAAAGTTTCTATATTTATACACCTTTGTCCAATATTGGTCGTGTGTTAAATATTTCATTCTATACCACCTGCAGGCATAATGGCTTTCAAAGGCATACGTTTAAAAGCAGAGGATTCTAAATGTTTTTATACATTATTGAAATTTTGATTTTAAAAGGTCTATTATGTAATTAACATATGTATTATGTCATCTAATGTGATTGTGATTTGGTAAATACAATTAAACAATTGTCATTACATAAAAGACAACAAAATATTTAATAATCACCTATAAACCTAATACCTAAAGATCTGACCACTTTTCATTTTTGCTTTTTTTACCTATATTTATATCTGCCTGTGTCTATATCTATATGCACATCAGGGTTTGCCACTCTTGGTTTTCTTGGCATTTGAGGCTGTAAAATTCTTTGTTGAGGGTCACTACCCCAATATAATAGAATAATTAGCAGCCTCACTGGACTCTAACCATTATGTGCCAGCAGTGCACCTCCTCCAGTCGTGATAACAAAAATCCTTCCAATAGTACCCAGAGTTTGGGGGGAACAATATTCCTCAGGGGAAAATCACAAATCTTTCTCTATCTCCAGCTCTATCCTTATCTTATCTCTATTTCTCTTCCTAAGTATATGCTTTATTTGCTGGAGGCGGGTTATTTTAATACAGCTTAACTGGTATATTTGGATTTACTTACTTTATACCAACCTTGTATACTAAAAAGTAACCAGATGACACTACATGACAGCTATTGACTATGCCAATGTCTCCATCCAGAATAGGTTTTCTGATAAAGCTGGATGGACCAGCAAAACCTAACAGTGCTGAAAGAATTCATTCTCATGGGAATCACAGACCGCCCTGAGCTGCAGGCCCCCTTCTTCGGGGTGTTCCTCGTCATCTATTTGGTCTCAGTGGTGGGCAACTTGGGCATGATCATCCTCACCAAGGTGGACTCCAGGTTGCAGACACCCATGTACTTCTTCCTGAGACACCTGGCTTTATCGATCTTGGTTATTCAACAGCTGTGGGTCCCAAAATGCTGGTAAATTTTGTGACAAATCAAAACACCATCCCTTATAATTGGTGTGCTACACAGCTAGCTTTCTTCATCACGTTCATCATTAGTGAACTTTTCATTCTGTCAGCAATGGCCTATGACCGCTATGTGGCCATCTGCAACCCTCTGCTCTACACAGTCATCATGTCACCAGGAGTATGCTGGGTGCTGGTAGCAGTCCCCTATGTCTATAGTGCATTTCTCTCTCTGACAACCACCATAAAGATTTTTATTTCATCCTTCTGTGGCTATAATGTCATTCGTCATTTCTACTGTGACAGCCTTCCTTTGTTAACTTTGCTGTGCTCAAGCACACGTGAAATTGAGTTGATAATACTGATCTTTTCAGCATTCAATTTGGTTTCGTCTCTTTCAATCGTCCTTGTGTCTTACGTGCTGATCCTTCTGGCCATCCTCAGGATGCACTCTGCAGAGGGCAGGCACAAGGCCTTCTCCACCTGCGGATCGCACCTGACCGTGGTGGTCGTCCTGTACGCAACTCTGTTCTTTATGTATGTGCAGCCCAAGTCCAGTCACTCCTTTGATACTGATAAAATGGCCTCTGTGTTTTACACTTTGGTGATCCCCATGCTGAATCCCATGATCT
Source organism: Eonycteris spelaea (assembly GCA_003508835.1). NCBI lineage: Eukaryota > Metazoa > Chordata > Mammalia > Chiroptera > Pteropodidae > Eonycteris > Eonycteris spelaea. Next base: position 117,898 of record PUFA01000490.1, on the reverse strand, counting down.
ACAGCTTGAGGAACAAAGAGGTCAAAGGTGCCCTGCATCGAATATGGAAAAATCTAAGCACCTTCCCCAAATTAAGTTTAATATAGAATTTATGTACATTAAATTAGGTTATAGGAACTTTATGATATATGGTGAGCCTTTAGAAAGCAGTGATGTGTAAAAGACATGGGAAGCTAGAAATGTTTTTCTTTGTTTGTTTTCAACTTACAGATGTTTAAGTAGTGACTATCCTTCTGGTATCAACTTTGATTTGCACTCATATTTCATATTTCACTGCAAGAGACTGAAGTCTGGATCGCTCTTCTCACATTGCCAAGTGCTTATGTTACAACTGAAGGGAAGTCTTTTGAAATGTATCTTCTAATAGATAATCTATTTTAAAAGGCATTTTTGTGTCTTTGAAAAAACATTTTGTATCGTATAGTAAAAAAAAAAAAAATTAAACAAGTAATGATACCAGAAAAAGTCTGTAATATACTTAGGGAAAACCTAATAAACACTGCATGACTTCATTACTAGAAACTGAAAAAACACCAAGTTATTGAAGGACACATGAATGTAGCGATATGCCATGGCCATTGGTTGGAAATAGCATATGTTGTGACAAGGTCAGTCCTTCCTAAAATTTCCTATAGTTTAATGCAGTAACAATTAAAGTTCCAATAGAATTTTTAATACTCAAGTTGGTATCAAAATTTATGTAGAAATTCAAAATTTCTAGAATAATCAGGGTGATATTTTAGAATAAGGAAGAATAGAATATACTTTCAATTATAGACATCAATACCTTTAATAAAGCTATCTTACTCTTTTAAATGTGTGTCATTAGTGCAAGTATAGACAGAGACCAATAAAATGAAATCCAGCGCAACAATTGACTCACATGTGTAATATCAATTGATTTAAACAAAAGCTCCATTGCGGTCTAATGAGTAAAGGAGGGTTTCTTAGTAAACGGACCTAGTTCAACTAGGTTTCCTATATAAAACATGAAACTTAGTCATTTCCTTGCATCATATGTTAAAATTAATTGAGATATATTATGAATGTAAATGTGAAAGCCAAAAACCACAAAGTTTCTTGAAAAAAGTAAAATAATATTTTCTTTGCTTAGGATAGGCGAATATTTCTTAAAGAGTGCATGAAAAATTATAAGACTAAAAAACTGATAAACAGCACTCTATCCAAACTATAAACATCTATTTATCAAAATACACCACATGAGAGATCAAAGAATATCCTGAGAGAACACATTTGAAACACGTATACTTTTCAAAGTACTCATATTAGTAATTTGTAAAAACAAAACAACAAATTGCCTAACTCCTAAAACCAGTATGATTCAGACAGTCCATGTATTAGGGGAAAAATAGGGGGCAGGGGCAAGACACCTGAAGAAACACTTCCCCCAAGTATTTAAATGTCTTCAAAATATCATTAATCATTAGATACATGCAAGTGAAGACTCCACTGAGATGTCCCTGCACACCCACCAGGATGGCTAAAATTCAAAAGTTTCTTCGAACAATTCAAAATGTTGTGAGAATGTGGAGCAAGTAAAATTATTTTACTTGTCTGAGAGGATGTACATTGTTATAAAAACTTTGAAAAAATAAAGGCAGTAATTTGCTGCATCCAGCAAATGGTAAATCCTTCCATGTCCGGCGTGGCCCTGGAAAATAAACCTGAGTGGGAACAGTGGGAGATGAAGAAAAGAAAGAAAGCTGGGATCAGGAGGTCCACTGCCCACTGACGGTGGACAGTGGCCCAGTTTTACTTTTGCAAGCTGCCTTTATGCAGGAACATACAATTGCTGCTGTCGTAAGAAGTTTCTCTAAAGCATAGTAACACTGTTTCTTCTGTTGCTCCCAGACTACATTTTCTCATGGCCTTCAGCTTACTTATCTGTCTGTGGCTATATCTGTATTATCTTGTTCTCAGGAGGAATTTGTGGAGGCGAAGTAACCCTTGGTTGCCTTCGCAGTTTGCAAGGACCTTGTCAGCTTACAAACCGCTCTCCACAGTAATGACTAAATTTGAGTATGTGGATTTTTTATGATGCAGCAATTCCACTCCTGAGTGATTATGTCCACTGGAGAGTAAAGAAAGAATGTTTTTGGCAGATGTGGTCCCCATAGATGTTTAATGCTTATAAAGGGCAGAATGGGTGAATATATTATGGCATGTTTATAAAATGTATCCACACAGCCATGCATGAAGAATAAGGAAGAGGAGGAAGAAGAGAAAAATGAGTGAATATAATATTAAGTGAAAAACACCATATTTTATAAAAATTACACCGGTTTAAGACAGATATAAATGATATCGAACTGTAAGCATATGGACACTTTATATTTATATATTTTGTTTAGAATCTATGATACAGTAAAAAAAACACTGCATGTAAGCAAGAATACAAGGTTTATTTCACAGTTAAAAAACAATTATATAAATTAATTAGCATTATTATTAGTTAAAAGAAAAATAAAGTAGGTTTGTGATACAAATTCAATACCAACAAGGTAATAAATTGTCTAGCAGAGTAGAATAAAAAAAAATAATGTTATAAATAATATGTATAAAAATCCTAAATATAGGGATGAAACGGTTGAGCACAGAGGATTTTTAGGGCAGTGAAAATATTCTGTATGGTGTTATAATGATGTAAACATATCAGTACATTAAAAACCTGCATAAAACTTATACTGTAACTGAAACATTAAAAACTCTCTCTCTGAAACTGGCCCCAAAAGTCTCATCATTTCTATTCAGTACATATTGGACATTGTAGTTGGTTCACTATGATAATGTGAAAAATAAAAGATGTAAAGGTAAATAGGAAATAATAAACTACCATTTTTTATTTTGGGGATAATGTTATAAATAAATACATTGAGAAATACCTATAAATAATTTATTAAAAATAATAATAAATTTAGCCAATTTACTGGATACAAAATAAATTTAGAAAAATTGACTTTATTTTTGCATCCTTCTTCCTTCCTTTACTCCCTCTAATTCTCCTTCTTTCCTTCCTTTACATCTTTCTTCTTTTTAGAGCTTTGGAAGATGATTGTAAAATTTATGCAGACAAGCAAAATGCCAAAAATAGCAAGGATAATATTAAAGAAAGAGAGTAACATTTGCTGCAGTTACATGACCAGATAGCATGTCTATTATACAGCTATAGCAGTTAGGAAAACTTTCCTGAGGGCAGGCAACCTGGTCAATAGAATAGAACAGTGACTTCAGAATCAAACCCACACATATACTGTAACCTCACTTATAATAGTGGTATCACTGTTCTCTAAAAGACTAGTAATGTTTCAGTAAGTGCTATTAGATAATTTGTATATTTATTTGGAGGACAAAAAAGAATCTAGACACTTACCCATACCTTATTTGGATTAAATTCTATCTGGATTAAAGATCTAAATGTGAAATACAAACAATAAACATTTTAAAGGAAAACATAGTGGAGCATCTTTATGATGGAACACGTGCAAATTTTTAACAGCATACAAAGCAATAATTATACAAGATTTAAAAGATTAATTGAACTATTTTAAGAAATTCTGTTTATCAAAAATAATGCTGTGAAAAGAGACTCTCAGAGTAGAAGAGGATATTTTTATCAGACCTATATCATCAGATGTATCTATCTACCAGAGGATTCATATGCAGACTATAAAAATAACTCTTTCAAATCAACAAAAAATTGATGTGAAATACAATACAAAAATGACAGAGACATACATGAAAACTTTCAAAAGAAAATATCAAAATAGCCATTGGACATACAGAAAAGTTCTCAATTTCATTTCACATTAGGAAAGTGCAAACTAAAACCACAATAATGCCCATGCTCATCATCCAGAATAGCTAGAAAAAAATAATAATAAATTATTAAATCTTGAAAGGATATTGAGTAATCATAATTAAGTGTGGGAATACACATTGATATAATCACTCTGGAAATTCATTTGGCATTATTTACTAGTGTTGGATATACATATAATATGACAGCAATTTTTGTATAAAACATTTACTCAAATAGGAATACAATCAAGATTAAGCCAGTATAGACAGTATTGGTGTGGACACAAGGGCAGGGTGGGGTGGGGTTTATTATCTTAATTTATAAACCTACAAATCAAGATAGACATCAAGAAGAGCATATGGAGTTCAGAAACTGATTTGAACACATGTGGTCAATTAAATTTCACATATAAAAAAAAGCAAAGTAAATCTGTAGAAAAGAGATGATCTTTCTGTTGCAGTGGTTTGTTACATGTGAATCATGGGTTTATTTGCCCTCGTGTGAACTAGATTTAAATTATATTACATGTGTGTAAAATGGCTCCACAAATGTTAAACCTTAGAAATGTAACCAACTTGTTTTGCTGAACTGAAGTCGTTTACCCCAAAAGTGAAGTTGTTTCAACCAAGAGTGAAAACCAGACACCCATGCACCTGGCTGATAAGACACTGAAGACGTCACCACCACACATAAAATCTCCAGGACTCTCTGCCTGAATGAGAGCACTCTCTCTGTCTCACAAGAGTGTGTTTCTCCGTCCCTTGATTTACTTCTTGGCCTAAGACTCTGCCCATCCAAACAAGAGGCCTCTTCTCTGATTGATGGTGGGTTGACGGGCAACTAGCCCAGCGCAGAATCAGCGCGCCGTTCCTGCTCATTGTGTGTCTGTCTCAGCCAGCATCGCCGGGTGGTCTGCTAGGACTGAAAGATCAGGATCTGCTATGAATAAACCCTAGCATGCTTGCAATCTTATTCGTTTATCTGTCCGCATCCTTACTTAGTTGTTGTCTCGCTGGGCTCTTCATATTTAAGTGTATTAAGCAAAGTGCTGTCACGGGTTTGAACTGGCTCAAGGGCCTTAAGGAACAAGCGAAGCCACCTGTGCATAAGTCCAAAAAAGAGCTTAACTTGGACACTTTCAAAAAAAATAGTAGTAGATGAATTTGACATCAATTTGCAGTGAGAGGAGATGAAAAAAAGAAGGAAAGTAGAAAAGAAATGAGAGAGGGAGAGAAAAATGAAGGGAGCAAGCAAGGGAGAGTGGAAAGAAGGAGGGAAGGAAGAAAAGAAGGGGAAACTTTATATTAAATCCTATAACAAAATCAAAAAATCGAAGAAAAAAATGATAGCTCTAAATGTAAAACAATTAAAAAACATAGAAAAGAATTTGAGGTTCAGAATTTTATTTTAGGTATTACACAAAAGGCACAAATAAATAAGGAAGCATTAAAATTGAACATAATAAAACTTAGAATATGTTTTTTAGAGATACTGTCAAAACATGAAGAGCCAAAGCACAAGCTGAAGAAAATATAGGCAAAGTGCATATGTATGCATATCTGTTACAAGACTTGTATTCAGAATATATAAAGAATTCTTGTACCTCAATAATAATAAAACTAGCAAACAAAAAAAATAAGCAAAAGGTTTTCACAGATATTTTACTAAATAAAAATAGCAAATAAGTTCATGGGAGAATGTTAAGAAATGATTAGTCATTAGGAAAATTAAAATTAAAATCAAAATTATATGTAACTATACATCTATTAGAATAGATACAACTTTAAAATAAATGCTAAGTACTGGCAATGATTGAAAGCAACAGGAACTCTCAGACATTGCTAGGGGCAGTACAAACAGCCCACCTATTGTGTTAGTTTGTCAGTCTCTTAAACAGCTTCTATTGAATTACATGATTTAGCAATTCTACTCCTATTTACCAAAGATAATTCATAGGTCCCCACAAAGAGGAGCTTTAAACATGATTGCTCTGAACTGGAAACACCCAATGGCACAGACAGAATGTACTCTTTTGTAATGCAAGAAAAAAAAATAGTATAAAAGCAAGATGACTGTTGAATCTCAAAACATTACAGTGAGGAACAAAAGCCAGGTCAAAACGCTATTCACTGTGTATTTCCATTTAGGTCACATTCTGGAAAGAATGAAAGCATTACGTAAATTATATCAATGGTTTCTCAGTGATTGTCAGAGACTGAGGGGGAGGAGAAAATTATCTATAAAAGAGGATAATGAAATTTTTTAGGCTAGGGAAATGCCCTGTCTTGATGGTGGTAGTGGTAACACGACAGCAGGTGTTCGTCAAAATTCTCAAACTGTACACCTACAACCAGTGATAATTTAATAAGGACTTCATGGCACAATAAACCTGGCTAAAAACCTGACACAGGTTTCAACTCATTATTTTAATCATTTTAAATCATTTTTTAAATAAAATATTTTTTATTTATTGTTCTTTCTGCTTCTTCCTGAATGAAACTCCTTTCAAACTTTTCAATTATAATCTCTTAAGCGTTCAATAAATTAGATCTCATTTTTGATCCTTGTCTTTGAGGGTGTAATAATATTACTCTCTTTCTTCTTTATAGCATTCTATTCTTTCCTTGCTCCAGTGAAAACTCACTCTGTTAATTCTTAACCCACATTTCTGATTATTAAATTACAAATTGTCTTAAAGTACTTTCATTACTTAAATTTGTTAATTAAATTTTATACATTTACAAATAAACTTTATATATATGCTAGATAAAATCAGGGTGTAGTTTTTAATGGCTTCATAATGGGATGTTTACAAGTCAAGTTTTAAACAGTATCTTTCATGATGTTACATATCTTCCTTTAGAGATATATTCTACCTGTGTAAAAATTTGTAAGATTGGATATACTAGAAGCTACACACACATATGTGTATTCATATGTACATATAGGTATAGAAATACATATATATATACATATGTGTATGAGTGTGTGGAATCTTCTAAGTAACTAAAATAAAATGTAAAATGAAATTGACAGGAAAATTAAGAAGATCAATATTCATTATTTCTGTACAAGATTGTGTTAAATTAACTCTTCCACTTCTTAACAGTTATTAAAGTTGTTAAATAACTTTAAGTTATTTAATAGCATTATGTCTTATTTTTCACATCTACAAAATATGTAAAATGATAATGTCAATTGAAAGACTGGAGTTGAAGTTAATAAGAGAATTCAAATAGAAAATCATAATAGAGTACTTCAAAGTTGCATTATTAGATTTTGATGCAAATAGACTCTTTGTGCACCTTGTTTCACATGTAAATTTGGATTCCAAAAAATCTGCAATTCCATCTCCTTGTAGGATCAGAATCACAGACAATAATTGCAAAAGACCAGCACAGTTTTAAAATCATAAAAAAAGAAATTGGATTTTTTTGTTCAATGTCCTGTTTGCTCAGGGTATACTTTTCTTTAAACATTGTATAATGAATATGTGTTTTCTCTTCTCATTAATTTCATGCCAGAACAGAGTTGGATTCCAAAAAACACACAACACAAACAAAAAAAGAAGAACACACACACAACACACACAACACACACACCGCACGCACGCACAAGAATTGAGAGTGGGCTCTATGCCTTTGGAATAAGCTCAAAATACAATAAAGAGGGCAATTAAAATCCAAAACTAACTTTCTTTTACTTTGGCAAAGACTTTAAAGAACATAGAGATATGGGACCTCTTCATGATGCAATGTGTGATTTCATATATATCCATGTGATTATATTTTGTTTCCTTTTGAGACTTGGAGTTTCTGCCTTTAGAGATTTGACTCCACAATTAAATGCTATAATCTAGTACTCATGGTTATTCAATTCTCTTTAATGAAAACAAGGTGCAGCAACATGTATTTATTGAGAGGGTGTCTCAAAACGTTATAAATAGGTAAATCAATATCCATTGCATATCATTTGAAAATAAATTTAAAAAAAAAATTTTTAAGCTACAACTGAAATTGATGATTGAAACATGATAGATTATACAGGTAAGACACCGGGAAGAAAGCTATAAGGAGCTGGAGCTGTTATTTGTTAAGGTGGACAGGTGGCCTGTCTGCTATAACTGAGCATTATTTTGCTAGCATGCCTTGTAACTGGAACAATAGATTTATTCTAGTTAAAACAATAGTTAAAATAAAGCAAAGTCATTCTTTAGGATATAATAGATGTCAACATATCTGTTATTTGAAATGGTCACTATTTTGGCTGCAAGGGGTACACAAGAGATATTTATAGAGACAATGCATACATTTGGAGTAGAAGAACAAACATATGGGTCTGCAGGGGGAAAATATGAATTCGAGGTAAACCATATACCTGTTCAGAGAACAGGAGCTACTTCAGCAGGTTATCCGTATCCTTTGTATTTGGCATGTGGGAGGGTAGAGAAAAGCTGGAACAACCTACGTTGCATTTGCAGAAACTGAAGCGAAGTGAGTGGACTTGCCCAGTGCTCTGAGAGGACTGCAACCAGATACAGCAGACAACTGCTTGATACATTTACATGCTTGTCCACTTGTCCACTAATTTTCCTCTGTCTTCAGTCACTCTATTTACTACGCTATATTATCCTAGGTTGTTTTTCCCGTGTGTGAGTATCTTCATCAACATGTTCACAATTTCCTCTGAATATTGGAGATAAAAATATCTACGCCTAATGCAACTTTAAGGAGACTCTATTTGTATCAAATGCCTAGAACAAATTATACTGTGGTGACTGAGTTCATCCTGTTGGGATTGGCAGACACGCTGGAGCTACAGATCACTCTCTTCTTGCTGTTTTTCGTGGTATACACATTTACGGTTTTGGGGAATGTTGGCATGATCCTCTTAATCAGGGCTGACTCCCGACTTCACACACCCATGTACTTCTTCCTGGCCAACCTGTCCTTTGCGGACATTTGTTATTCCTCCACCATCACTCCAAAGATGCTGGTGGATTTGCTGTCGGAGAAGAAAACCATCTCCTTTGCTGGCTGCTTTGTGCAGATATACTTCTTCATCGCCTTGGCCACAACTGAGTGCATCCTGTTCGGGTTAATGGCCTACGACCGTTATGTGGCCATATGCAACCCTCTGCTTTACCCCTTGGTCATGTCCTGGACCGTCTGCCTTAAAATGGCAGCAGGGGCTTTTTCAGCAGGGCTGTTGAACTCCATCATTCACACAAGTTATGTAAGCAGCTTGCCATTCTGTAGCTCCAATGTCATCCACCACTTCTTCTGTGACACCCCTCCACTTTTTAAGCTCTCATGTTCTGACACACGGCTGAGTGAAAGCAGCATTTCCACTTTTGCTGGGGTGACTACGATCGGGACTCTGCTGGTCATCCTCACCTCCTACTCCTATGTTCTCTTCTCCATCTTTCGCATGCGTTCAGGGGAGGGGAGGCTCAAAGCCTTCTCAACGTGTGCCTCTCACCTGACAGCTATAACTCTGTTCTATTCCACTGGCATCTATACTTATCTGAAACCCAATTCCAGCTACTCCCTAAGTCAGGACAAAGTGGCTTCTGTGTTCTACACAGTGGTGATCCCCATGTTAAACCCTCTGATCTACAGCCTCAGGAATAAGGAAGTAAAGGCGGCTTTCTGGGATGTAATTACCAAGAAAAGAATTATTTTATTTCTCTGATTGTTTGGTTAATGTTCTAAACTAGATAGAGAATTTAATGAACTTTTAACGGCTGGTACAAGCCAACAGCTTTTTATTAGAATATTTTCTAAGTAGTCACATTCTATAATATTCAAGTGTATATATCTGATTTGAGTATAAAGTAAATTACCAAACTTATGTGAGATGATTAGACTTTCACCTCCTCATTCTATATCTTCAGTAGGTCCTAAGAAATTAGGCTTATTTGTAACAAAATCTTACCTAGGGAAAGGTAAGTATTGAATGTTTAGACACCAAATTCACAATGTCACATAAAACTACTTATTTAAAATATATGTAATTATCCATATCCTTTACTCTGTGAATTATTTTTAGTGTTATAAATTTTGAAGATTATATATATCTCATTTATCAAAAATGCTTTAAACTTGAAGTCTACTGCCTTTATAATTTGTTGTAGTCTGTCTTGAGAGGGCACTTTAATGAAACTTCAGGACTGTAGTTTTAGTTGCAACTGTAAACTCACCACCTTTTATTTCCTTTTCCCTCCATACACAGTTTGTTCAAAAGTGAGCTACCAAGGAAACTGCAGTCTGATTAGAATGCACAAGTGACAGCTCTCACGTTCTCTTCTCAAAAAGTCCCAGCCCTGCTCTTGCTTTCCCTCTCGTGGAACTGGCACATGCACACAAACTACATACACACGCATTTAGCTATAGCACGGTGTTTAGTCAGGGCATTGCTCCACAGGAGATAGATCAGTTTTCAGGGGATGAATCTAACACATGTGCTTTTCTTAATTTTTATTTTTCAATTAGAGTTGACATTCAATATTATTTTATGTTAGTTCCAGGTGTACAGCATAATATTAGACATTTAAATAATTTAGAAAGCAATCCCCCTAATTAGTCTAGTACCCACCGTGCACTGCTTGTGGTTATTGTAATATTATCAATTATATTCACTACTCTGTACTTTTAATTCCCATGACTATTCTGTAACTACCAATCTGTATCTCCTAAACCCACTTAGCTTTTTCCCACAACTTCCAGCCCTCTCCTATCTGACAACCAACAAAATGTTCTCTTTATCCACGAGTCTGTTTTCTGTTTTGTATGATTATTTTGTTCTTTAGATTCCACACAACACATATTCTTTATAACAAATTTTTTGTTCATAGAACTCTCCTACCAACTGCCAATAAAAAACAATTAAATTCAATATTAAAGCTACATGAGTGAAAAGGTACAATCTTCTAATTAGAAGATCAATGAGTCCAGGGGATGTAATATACACCCTGGTGACTATAGTTAACATTACCATATTGCATATTTGAAAGTTGGTAAAAGAGCAAATCTTAAAACTCATCACGAAGGGAAAAATTGTTAGTATGTATAGGGATGGATGATATAGCTAGAGTTACTGCAGTGATCATGTTATAATATATACAAATACAGGATCATTATCTTTTACCCCTGAAACATATAATATTCTATGTCAATTATATCTGTTAAAAAACAAAACAAAACAAAAAGGAAATTTAAATGTAATGAATATGGAGGTAGATGGGGACTTGGATTAGCAGAACTCTGGAGGAAGCTGAGTGTGGTCGAGCTTGCTAAAGGGACAGCCACACGTGTTGATTGGGGAGGAATGTCCCTCACAATACTTCCCTTGGTCTTGTTGCTGAAGTTGCACCTGATTGATGAGTTGAGGTACACATCATCTGGAATGTGGCATAGCAGTCATTATGACCTATTGCAAACAGGTCATCTGCTTGGTCATTCGAAACTCACAATGGTCCACGTAGGTAACTTTGGGCAGATGGATGTTCGTGAAAGTATCGGTGGTGTCTGAGCACCCGTGGGCCATGCTCTCAGCCTACAGGTTACCTGGCCCCTGAGGCCTGTGGTAGAATGGCCAGGCTGTTCTCAGAGGTGCTCTCTCTTTCCCTGCGTAGCCTACCTGTTTTTTATGCACCAGCTGGCAGCTGTTGGCTGCATGCTTTCCGCTTTCCCTGTCCTGGGAAGTAATGAAATCATACATGAAAGCAAGAGGTGTCCCTAGTAAATACTAATACTATATTTCTTCCACTAAATGCTTTAATTTGCAGTAAAGCAGAAATAGAAACAATGTTTTGGGAGATGAATCCAGTTATTCTGACATCTGAAGTTATTAATACATCATAATTTGAGCTGTATTCTCTACTTTCTAATTCAGCTCTCTTACTTTTAATTATTCTCATGTACAAGGTCTACAAATGTTTTCAACTTTGGGAGCTATTATCAGTAATGATTTTGCTATTTACAATTTATTTAATTTAGGTTTCTCTATAAATTTTGATTATTTCTTAAATTCATCATTATTTATAAATATATTTTAATTATATTTTCTTGCTTATTGTTCAATGCATTTGTGTGAAAAATGTTCCAAATATATATATTTTTTTACTTTCCTTCACTCTAAAGATATTTAAGTTGTAAAAGCTAAGGGACTTCTAATTTTTATATTGAATCATTCTTTTCCTTCTTTAGAACATGACGATATTTATTAAACCCTCTCTTGTGAGTGTGATTTTGTTCACCTTTGCTCTACTCTCTATTACCTTTTGTCTTCTATTTTTGTAGCCTTTTGTTTCACTTTGATGTTTAATGTTACCACACTCCCTAAATTTCCAGATATCAATCAATGTTTTGTCTTTTTAAGCGGCTTTGAGTAATTTATTTATTAAAATGTTGAAGGAACTTTGAAATATATGCTTTAGGCCGTGTTTTATCAATATTTTTACAGTTGGACCAAACAGAGAATAACCACAAAAACTGTGAATGTCACACAATTAAAAAAATAAGCTCACAAGATGGAAGGAGTGAAAGAATGAATATTTACGAATCACATAGATCCAAAATAATAACCAAAAATATAATGTTATTAACAGATAGAGTCTATCATTAAATATTTGCAGATGTGGGGCTGTGCAAGAAAGGGTTAACTCAGTTGGCCTTGGCTGCCCATATTCTGCATTTTCCCCAGTTCTTCCGGACAAAAGCTTGGCTTGCATCTGAGGTAAAACTTCTGAAACCTTGCCTGACAAGAGCATCATTGCTTCCTGGGTCCAGACCAAACACGTTATGCTAGTAATGTGATTTATAGTGAAAGTATTTTTGTACTCATAGGGCTTTGGGCAATGTTGTGTCAGTTTGCACCCTGGGTTGGGGCAGTTGGAGAATAAGGAACTATGGACAGTTAAGTTGTCTCTCCACATCTGTGTACTGACTGCCAATAAAATCTTGCACTCATTCCTGTTGGTGACACTTCACAGGAGTTGTAGACCACACTGCTGGGAACGATAAGAAGAACCTCATGCCTAGTTCTCCTGGACACTGCTCTACACAACTTCATCCTTAGCCTATTTTAATCTATTTCTTTAGCTGTAATAAACCATGCAAGGGTTCTGAGTTTTGTGAGCTTTCCAGTGAATCATTGAACCTGATGATGGTCTTGGACACAGTGAACACAAGCACTGGTTTAAAAAAAAATTCTCAACTTTCTTTGATTTTAATTCTTTATCTTTATATTATGTAAAATATAAAATTTCAGTTTATTCTAAAATATAAATTTGTAAATTATGAACCTAAATAAAGGAACACATATAAACTCACCTCCAGAATTAAATTAAAAGAAAACTGAGTATGACCATAATTGTAAGTTCTCTGTGTTCACTCCCATTATCCTGCTTTCTTGATAGTGACAACTACTCTTTTGAATTGTTCATTATTCCCTACCTTTCACTTTTAAAAACAAATTCATCCCTATTCTTAAAACTATATTTTTAATAAACCCATTTTCAATATTATAAATGTGATATCATATGCACTTTGTCTTCTCTCTTGCTTGTGTTTTTCTTCATTATTATGTTTGTAATATTCTATTTTGTTCGAATGTATTCCCGCACTCTAATTTCACAGCTTTCTAGTATTCGTTTTCTTTAATATGGCCTAACTAAATTGTTATCTTCTGTTATGACTGATATAGATATGAATGTCATTTCTGTCATTCAGGCACAGATACAAAAATTCTTCTATGTATATTCCTAGATATGGTTCCGATGGCATATGCACATAATAAACATATATGCAACTTCGAAATATAACAATCTGTTCAGGTCTTCTGCCCAGATTTTAATTGAATTGCTTGTTTCTTTCAATCTCTTTCTAAATTTCTTTCTTACATTTATACCCTCAACAACAGGTTCATAAGATCTCAGGTTCCATATCTGCTAAAACTTGTTATAGTCATTTAACTGTCCTTCCCCAAGATAGTGGAAGTGACAGATATGTAAATGTTTAACACATCTGAGATTATTTTGGTCCATTGTATTAGGTAGAGATCTTTTCTTTTTTGAATGCAGACAGTACTTTTTTAAACCACTTTTTTAAAACATGTATTCTTCCTTTATCTTGAATAACACCTTATGATACGTTAATTTTTTCATTTATGTGTGAATCTCTCCAGACTCTATTCTCATCATCAGTCAATGTTAAACTTTCTTCACTGGCAAGCTTTCCTTTATGATAACATTACATGCTCGTAGATATTTATTCAGAAACAGCCTGGTCTTTTAGTTCTGGGTAATTTTACAAAATTCCAATTACTGTGCATGGATGTAAAAGTTGGACATCGAAGAAGGCTGGTAGGTAAAAAAAAATAATTAATTCATTTGAAATATAATGTTGGAGGAGAGCTCTCAGGGTACCCCAGAAAGAAGAACAAGTAGCTCCTACAGCGAATTATGCCTGCAACATGTTGGAGACAAATGACAAAACTGAAGATCTATTTCAGGCACATCTTGAGAAGGCAGTGTTCTTCAGAAAGGACAATAAAGCTGGGAAAAACAGAAGACGGCAAAAAAAGAGGAAGGCCAAATAGGAGATGGATCGTCTCCATAAAAGAAGCCATAGGCGTGAGTCTAGAGTTGTTGAGGACAGGACATTGTGAACATCACATTCATTCATAGGGTCACCAGGAATTGAAGCTGAGTCGAGGGCATTTAAAACAACAATTTCACATAAAAATTTACACTTAATCTGCACTTTCAGAGCATTTATATAATTTTGTTTGTAAGTGTGTTGTATGTACAGACTAATTTTATAAAGCTTGTGTCTTTTTAATATCGAGTCATTCTCATAAACATGGTGCCACTCTATTATTTATTAAAAATATTTTAATGGTATTTTATAATTTCTATATGTTATGAGTAACTTGTTAGATCTATCTTCCTAAGGATCTTGTATATTATTAATATTATCTTTTAAAATATTGAATCCTAAATATTTTCTCTAGTGATGTTGCGTTGCAACTAATTTTCAGATTAAATGTTGAAATTATGCTTAACATCTCAGACAAACTATTTTATTAACTCTCATAATTTTTCATCTTATCCCTTGACATTAGTCTATTCTTTATGTGCATGTATTTTTAGTTTCATTTTGTTTTTGTTTTTCTTTCTTTTGCTAGCTGCTCCCTAGAATGAATTTTTACCTGCGATTGGCAACATTAGACATCGTTGTCCTTTACAGAATCTTAAAGCAAATATCAGTAACCTGCATTTTATTACCTTTGATCATGAGGAGTCAATTAAATCTTAAATACTAATTGAAATAATGTTTGAGCCTCCAAATGCAATATATCTGTTTTATCCAGCACCATTATTGATATAAAGGAAGACAGAAAAAAAATTTGCAATGATAAATTTTTGGAACAAAAATTCAAGTAAATAGATCATAAAACTTTAACCATTCAATTGCAAAAGAAGACATAATATTTAAAGTGACTGTTCACTATTTTTGAAAGCATCATCATGTCACCTTGTTAATCTATGAACTTGCAATGTTAATGATAATTACCTTTTGATATAAACTAACCATTCAAAGGGAATGCCCAATGAGCCTCATTAACAAAAAACATTGGTGAATGTTTCAAGTTCAATTCAAAGAGAATACAGAGCAAGTAATAATGAGGGAATAAGTACCAAAAAAAAAAAAAAAAAAAGATTACCCTGAGAGAAAATTGATGACTATGTGATAAAGATTTGAGGACTCCTTCCCAACTCTTTTTATATAGTGTAATGAATCCCTTAATAACGGCAAAGTCCTACCTTTTGCATTGGGGATAACACAAGGCTCTGCAGCAGAATACATCCTAATTATGTTATTTCTCATTGAATCTCAAGAGAAATCTATAGACATTACAGTTATTTAATTAAACAACATGTTTTTCATTCTTCTATATAAAAAAGGAAACACACATGCATTTTAGAAAAAAAAGGATGAAATAGAGGAACTATATATTATACATACTTAAGTTACAATTTATTACATACGTTTGTCTTATTAATTTTAATAAACAGAGTAAAATAGTAACATCTTGAACTGATTCCTTAGATAAGTGATGTACAGAAAAATGTTCATAACCTAAGAAGTGATAAATCATTAATCTCATCATTGAGAAAAATGGTGTATTTCAAGACTTCAATTTACATTTTAAAAATATAATCATCTTTTTCCATTTATTTACCCACAAATACTTATTCAATGCCCACTTTATGATAAGCACTGTTCCATTACCTGTCAAGAACTGTAAAAGCTTCATCTCTAAAAATTGTATTTGCTAATTAAAAAAGAAAAAATTGTATACAAGAGTAACTAAAAATGAGAAATTCTGTTATTAATATGTCCTGTGAATGCAATAGACAAGATTTTTAATGAAGGGCTTCATTCTGTCATCTATGTTGTAGTTTTGAAAAACTTAAGGAGTATGCAGCAATCTTATCTCAGAAAATCAAGATTCATTGAAATCTTAATAGAAAAATGAGTATTAATATCAGGTAACTCAATGATTAACAGAGATATTTAGTTCATCATAATTATGCTTTTAAACTCCTTTTACATTGAGTTTCTTTTTGGTAATTTCTGAGTCAGTGACCTGTGAAAATATAGAACTTATTCCTACATTCATAAACTGTAATGTCTGTTTGAGGAGTACCCAATTTATACGCAGTCAACAGTCTGTAATGCTCAGAACACTAGAGTTATCTCCTATGTCCCCTCTGTGAAAAGTCAATATCTGCATTACTTCATAAGATAATCAGAAAAAAAATACATATAAATAATTAAATAGTAGAGAGAAGGTTGCAAAAAGTTCTGTAAAAGTTTTCAGAGACATTAAATTAAATTAAAAGGGAAAAATCATGGATTAGCAAAAACAAATCACTTATGGCATTGAAGAGTAACTATCAGGAGCAAAGACACAACAGGATATAAAGTCTTCAAATGAAGATATCTCTACCAACAATGTATTTTCCAGTCCTTCGCTATGTTGAAAATAATTGTAATAATGTCAACATTTTAGCCTTTAATTTATTTACTTTTCTATAACCACAAATGAACATATTACTAGGAAAATACCAAAAATGACAGTTCTTGCCAAGGCAATTTCCCCAGCTGGATTGTCAGCCTGCTTTGAGCATTTTAAACTTGCTACTGCAACAGTAGCTTATGCTGGTCTCTGTTTTTCTTGTATTGTCTCAACAAGAGTTATTGGTAGCAGGACAGTAATGTTTGCACCTTTGAACATTATATCCTTATTGGAAAATAATCCCAGAAGATGTTTCTCTAAGACTGAAAAAGTCAAAGAAGTCATGGTACTTCAATTAGTTATTGTGATGAAGGAAGGTGAAGGGAAACCCTACACCAATTATTTGAGGATAAGAGTCAGGATTTGGGGGAAGCATAGACCAGGGTCTTCAATTGAGGAAACATATCAACATATCCTGCTCACCAACTCATTCATCCATGGAGATATGAGAAAATCTCTAGAAATGTACTCAGTGGATGCATGAAACTGGAGTTGAGGTTAATCGAGAATGCAAATAGAAAATCATACTATAGTACTTCACAGTTGCATTATTAGATTTTGATGCAAATAGACTCTTGGATGCACCTTGTTTCACTTGTAACATGGATCTCCAAAATCTGTAATTTCATCTCTATGTAGGATCAGACTCGCAGACAATAATTGCAAAAGATCAGCACAATTTTAAAAACATAAAAAAGAAATTAGATTTTTTGTTCAATATCTTATTTGCTCAGGGTATTGTTTTCTTTAAATGTTGTATAATGAATATGTGTTTTCTTCTCATTAATGGCACACCAGAACAGAATCTGATTAGAGATAAAGTTACCCAGACAAAAGAACACACACACACACCACACCCCTCCCCCCCCACACACACAGATACACATACACACACACACATAGAGGAAAAAGGAAGGATAGTGGGCCATGTTGCCTTTGGAATAAGATAAAATACAATAAAGTGGGCAATGAAAATTTAAAACTAATTTTCTTTTATTTTGGCAAAAACTTTAAAGTAACAGAGACCTGGAACCACTTCATGATGCAATGTGGGACTTCATATATCTTTCATATGATTATGTTTTCTTTCCTTTTGAGACTGGGGTTTCTGCCTTTAGAGATTTGACTCCACAACAAAATGCTATAATAAAGTACCCCAGTTACTCAATTCTTTCTCAGGAAAACAAGGTGCAGCAACATGTATTTACAGAGAGTGTCTCTAAATGTCATAAAAGGTAATTCCAATATCCATTGCACTTCATTTGAAAATGAATTACTTTCAAAAAAATTTTTTTATGCTACAACTGAGAACTGATGATTAAAAACTAATAGATTACACAGGTAAGACGCTGGGAAGTAAGGTATAAGGAGATGGAGTTTATTTTCACTGAGGTGGGCAGGCAGCTTGTCTCCTATAACATGCATTATTTTGATAACATACCTTGTGACTGAAGCAATAGTTTGGTTCTAGTAAAAAAAATAATAATTACAACATTTCAAAATCATTCTTTAGAATATTGATCAAAATATTGGTTGTTTGAAATGGTCACTATTTTGCCTGCATGGGGTACCAAGAGCTATTTTCAGGATACAATGTATACATTTGAAGGTGAAGAAAAGAGTTGATCTTGAGGGGAAAAAATATATGGATTTGAGTTAAACCCACAAACTTGATTATAGAATAAGAGATTCTTCTGCAGGTTATCTGTATACTATGTATTTGGGGTGTGGGAGGGTAGAGAAAAACTAGAACAACATACGTTCCATTTGCAGAAACTGAGGTGGAGTGTGTGGACTTGCTCAGTGCTTTGAGAGGACTGCAACCAGATACAGCAGACAATTGCTTAATAAATTTACATATTGTCCAATTGTTAATCATTTTCTTCCTTCTTCAGACACTTTATTTACTACGCTGTGTTATCCTAGGTTGTTTTTTCCCATGTGTGAATATCGTCATCAACAGTCTTAGGATTTTCTCTGAATATTGGAGAGAGACATTTCTACACCTAGTGCAAGTTTAAAAGATGCTATTTGTAATAAATGACTAAAACGAATTATACTTTGGTGACTGAGTTTATCTGTTGGGATTGGCAGACACGCTGGAGCTACAGATCACTCTCTTCTTGCTGTTTTTCGTGGTATACACATTTACGGTTTTGGGGAATGTTGGCATGATCCTCTTAATCAGGGCTGACTCCCGACTTCACACACCCATGTACTTCTTCCTGGCCAACCTGTCCTTTGCGGACATTTGTTATTCCTCCACCATCACTCCAAAGATGCTGGTGGATTTGCTGTCGGAGAAGAAAACCATCTCCTTTGCTGGCTGCTTTGTGCAGTTGTACTTCTTCCGCCTTGGCCACACTGAGTGCATCCTGTTCGGGTTAATGGCCTACGACCGTTATGTGGCCATATGCAACCCTCTGCTTTACCCCTTGGTCATGTCCTGGACCGTCTGCCTTAAAATGGCAGCAGGGGCTTTTACAGCAGGGCTGTTGAACTCCATCGTTCACACAAGTTATGTAAGCAGCTTGCCATTCTGTAGCTCCAATGTCATCCACCCTTCTTTTGTGACACCCCTCCACTTTTTAAGCTCTCATGTTCTGACACACGGCTGAGTGAAAGCAGCATTTCCACTTTTGCTGGGGTGACTACGATCGGGACTCTTGGTTCATCTCACCTCCTACTCCTATGTTCTTCTCCATCTTTCGCATGCGTTCAGGGAGGGGAGGCTCAAAGCCTTCTCAAATGTGCCTCTCACCTGACAGCTATAACTCTGTTCTATTCCACTGGCATCTATACTTATCTGAAACCCAATTCCATAGCTACTCCCTAAGTCAGGACAAAGTGGCTTCTGTGTTCTACACAGTGGTGATCCCCATGTTAAACCCTCTGATCTACAGCCTCAGGAATAAGGAAGTAAAGGCAGCTTCTTTCTGGGATGTAATTACCAAGAAAAGAATTATTTTATTTCTCTGATTGTTTTTTCTAAACTAGATAGAGAATTTAATGAACTTTTAACGGCTGGTACAAGCCAACAGCTTTTTATTAGAATATTTTCTAAGTAGTCACATTCTATAATATTCAAGTGTATATATCTGATTTGAGTATAAAGTAAATTACCAAACTTATGTGAGATGATTAGACTTTCACCTCCTCATTCTATATCTTCAGTAGGTCCTAAGAAATTAGGCTTATTTGTAACAAAATCTTACCTAGGGAAAGGTAAGTATTGAATGTTTAGACACCAAATTCACAATGTCACATAAAACTACTTATTTAAAATATATGTAATTATCCATATCCTTTACTCTGTGAATTATTTTTAGTGTTATAAATTTTGAAGATTATTATATATCTCATTTATCAAAAATGCTTTAAACTTGAAGTCTACTGCCTTTATAATTTGTTGTAGTCTGTCTTGAGAGGGCACTTTAATGAAACTTCAGGACTGTAGTTTTAGTTGCAACTGTAAACTCACCACCTTTTATTTCCTTTTCCCTCCATACACAGTTTGTTCAAAAGTGAGCTACCAAGGAAACTGCAGTCTGATTAGAATGCACAAGTGACAGCTCTCACGTTCTCAAAAAGTCCCAGCCCTGCTCTTGCTTTCCCTCTCGTGGAACTGGCACATGCACACAAACTACACACACGCATTTAGCTATAGCACGGTGTTTAGTCAGGGCATTGCTCCACAGGAGATAGATCAGTTTTCAGGGGATGAATCTAACACATGTGCTTTTCTTAATTTTTATTTTTCAATTAGAGTTGACATTCAATATTATTTTATGTTAGTTCCAGGTGTACAGCATAATATTAGACATTTAAATAATTTAGAAAGCAATCCCCCTAATTAGTCTAGTACCCACCGTGCACTGCTTGTGGTTATTGTAATATTATCAATTATATTCACTACTCTGTACTTTTAATTCCCATGACTATTCTGTAACTACCAATCTGTATCTCCTAAACCCACTTAGCTTTTTCCCACAACTTCCAGCCCTCTCCTATCTGACAACCAACAAAATGTTCTCTTTATCCACGAGTCTGTTTTCTGTTTTGTATGATTATTTTGTTCTTTAGATTCCACACAACACATATTCTTTATAACAAATTTTTTGTTCATAGAACTCTCCTACCAACTGCCAATAAAAAACAATTAAATTCAATATTAAAGCTACATGAGTGAAAAGGTACAATCTTCTAATTAGAAGATCAATGAGTCCAGGGGATGTAATATACACCCTGGTGACTATAGTTAACATTACCATATTGCATATTTGAAAGTTGGTAAAAGAGCAAATCTTAAAACTCATCACGAAGGGAAAAATTGTTAGTATGTATAGGGATGGATAATAGCTAGAGTTACTGCAGTGATCATGTTATAATATATACAAATACAGGATCATTATCTTTTACCCCTGAAACATATAATATTCTATGTCAATTATATCTGTTAAAAAACAAAACAAAACAAAAAGGAAATTTAAATGTAATGAATATGGAGGTAGATGGGGACTTGGATTAGCAGAACTCTGGAGGAAGCTGAGTGTGGTCGAGCTTGCTAAAGGGACAGCCACACGTGTTGATTGGGGAGGAATGTCCCTCACAATACTTCCCTTGGTCTTGTTGCTGAAGTTGCACCTGATTGATGAGTTGAGGTACACATCATCTGGAATGTGGCATAGCAGTCATTATGACCTATTGCAAACAGGTCATCTGCTTGGTCATTCGAAACTCACAATGGTCCACGTAGGTAACTTTGGGCAGATGGATGTTCGTGAAAGTATCGGTGGTGTCTGAGCACCCGTGGGCCATGCTCTCAGCCTACAGGTTACCTGGCCCCTGAGGCCTGTGGTAGAATGGCCAGGCTGTTCTCAGAGGTGCTCTCTCTTTCCCTGCGTAGCCTACCTGTTTTTTATGCACCAGCTGGCAGCTGTTGGCTGCATGCTTTCCGCTTTCCCTGTCCTGGGAATGTAATGAAATCATACATGAAAGCAAGAGGTGTCCCTAGTAAATACTAATACTATATTTCTTCCACTAAATGCTTTAATTTGCAGTAAAGCAGAAATAGAAACAATGTTTTGGGAGATGAATCCAGTTATTCTGACATCTGAAGTTATTAATACATCATAATTTGAGCTGTATTCTCTACTTTCTAATTCAGCTCTCTTACTTTTAATTATTCTCATGTACAAGGTCTACAAATGTTTTCAACTTTGGGAGCTATTATCAGTAATGATTTTGCTATTTACAATTTATTTAATTTAGGTTTCTCTATAAATTTTGATTATTTCTTAAATTCATCATTATTTATAAATATATTTTAATTATTTTTCTTGCTTATTGTTCAATGCATTTGTGTGAAAAATGTTCCAAATATATATTTTTTTACTTTCCTTCACTCTAAAGATATTTAAGTTGTAAAAGCTAAGGGACTTCTAATTTTTATATTGAATCATTCTTTTCCTTCTTTAGAACATGACGATATTTATTAAACCCTCTCTTGTGAGTGTGATTTTGTTCACCTTTGCTCTACTCTCTATTACCTTTTGTCTTCTATTTTTGTAGCCTTTTGTTTCACTTTGATGTTTAATGTTACCACACTCCCTAAATTTCCAGATATCAATCAATGTTTTGTCTTTTTAAGCGGCTTTGAGTAATTTATTTATTAAAATGTTGAAGGAACTTTGAAATATATGCTTTAGGCCGTGTTTTATCAATATTTTTACAGTTGGACCAAACAGAGAATAACCACAAAAACTGTGAATGTCACACAATTAAAAAAATAAGCTCACAAGATGGAAGGAGTGAAAGAATGAATATTTACGAATCACATAGATCCAAAATAATAACCAAAAATATAATGTTATTAACAGATAGAGTCTATCATTAAATATTTGCAGATGTGGGCTGTGCAAGAAAGGGTTAACTCAGTTGGCCTTGGCTGCCCATATTCTGCATTTTCCCCAGTTCTTCCGGACAAAAGCTTGGCTTGCATCTGAGGTAAAACTTCTGAAACCTTGCCTGACAAGAGCATCATTGCTTCCTGGGTCCAGACCAAACACGTTATGCTAGTAATGTGATTTATAGTGAAAGTATTTTTGTACTCATAGGGCTTTGGGCAATGTTGTGTCAGTTTGCACCCTGGGTTGGGGCAGTTGGAGAATAAGGAACTATGGACAGTTAAGTTGTCTCTCCACATCTGTGTACTGACTGCCAATAAAATCTTGCACTCATTCCTGTTGGTGACACTTCACAGGAGTTGTAGACCACACTGCTGGGAACGATAAGAAGAACCTCATGCCTAGTTCTCCTGGACACTGCTCTACACAACTTCATCCTTAGCCTATTTTAATCTATTTCTTTAGCTGTAATAAACCATGCAAGGGTTCTGAGTTTTGTGAGTCTTTCCAGTGAATCATTGAACCTGATGATGGTCTTGGACACAGTGAACACAAGCACTGGTTTAAAAAAAAATTCTCAACTTTCTTTGATTTTAATTCTTTATCTTTATATTATGTAAAATATAAAATTTCAGTTTATTCTAAAATATAAATTTGTAAATTATGAACCTAAATAAAGGAACACATATAAACTCACCTCCAGAATTAAATTAAAAGAAAACTGAGTATGACCATAATTGTAAGTTCTCTGTGTTCACTCCCATTATCCTGCTTTCTTGATAGTGACAACTACTCTTTTGAATTGTTCATTATTCCCTACCTTTCACTTTTAAAAACAAATTCATCCCTATTCTTAAAACTATATTTTTAATAAACCCATTTTCAATATTATAAATGTGATATCATATGCACTTTGTCTTCTCTCTTGCTTGTGTTTTTCTTCATTATTATGTTTGTAATATTCTATTTTGTTCGAATGTATTCCCGCACTCTAATTTCACAGCTTTCTAGTATTCGTTTTCTTTAATATGGCCTAACTAAATTGTTATCTTCTGTTATGACTGATATAGATATGAATGTCATTTCTGTCATTCAGGCACAGATACAAAAATTCTTCTATGTATATTCCTAGATATGGTTCCGATGGCATATGCACATAATAAACATATATGCAACTTCGAAATATAACAATCTGTTCAGGTCTTCTGCCCAGATTTTAATTGAATTGCTTGTTTCTTTCAATCTCTTTCTAAATTTCTTTCTTACATTTATACCCTCAACAACAGGTTCATAAGATCTCAGGTTCCATATCTGCTAAAACTTGTTATAGTCATTTAACTGTCCTTCCCCAAGATAGTGGAAGTGACAGATATGTAAATGTTTAACACATCTGAGATTATTTTTGGTCCATTGTATTAGGTAGAGATCTTTTCTTTTTTGAATGCAGACAGTACTTTTTTAAACCACTTTTTTAAAACATGTATTCTTCCTTTATCTTGAATAACACCTTATGATACGTTAATTTTTTCATTTATGTGTGAATCTCTCCAGACTCTATTCTCATCATCAGTCAATGTTAAACTTTCTTCACTGGCAAGCTTTCCTTTATGATAACATTACATGCTCGTAGATATTTATTCAGAAACAGCCTGGTCTTTTAGTTCTGGGTAATTTTACAAAATTCCAATTACTGTGCATGGATGTAAAAGTTGGACATCGAAGAAGGCTGGTAGGTAAAAAAAAATAATTAATTCATTTGAAATATAATGTTGGAGGAGAGCTCTCAGGGTACCCCAGAAAGAAGAACAAGTAGCTCCTACAGCGAATTATGCCTGCAACATGTTGGAGACAAATGACAAAACTGAAGATCTATTTCAGGCACATCTTGAGAAGGCAGTGTTCTTCAGAAAGGACAATAAAGCTGGGAAAAACAGAAGACGGCAAAAAAAGAGGAAGGCCAAATAGGAGATGGATCGTCTCCATAAAAGAAGCCATAGGCGTGAGTCTAGAGTTGTTGAGGACAGGACATTGTGAACATCACATTCATTCATAGGGTCACCAGGAATTGAAGCTGAGTCGAGGGCATTTAAAACAACAATTTCACATAAAAATTTACACTTAATCTGCACTTTCAGAGCATTTATATAATTTTGTTTGTAAGTGTGTTGTATGTACAGACTAATTTTATAAAGCTTGTGTCTTTTTAATATCGAGTCATTCTCATAAACATGGTGCCACTCTATTATTTATTAAAAATATTTTAATGGTATTTTATAATTTCTATATGTTATGAGTAACTTGTTAGATCTATCTTCCTAAGGATCTTGTATATTATTAATATTATCTTTTAAAATATTGAATCCTAAATATTTTCTCTAGTGATGTTGCGTTGCAACTAATTTTCAGATTAAATGTTGAAATTATGCTTAACATCTCAGACAAACTATTTTATTAACTCTCATAATTTTTCATCTTATCCCTTGACATTAGTCTATTCTTTATGTGCATGTATTTTTAGTTTCATTTTGTTTTTGTTTTTCTTTCTTTTGCTAGCTGCTCCCTAGAATGAATTTTTACCTGCGATTGGCAACATTAGACATCGTTGTCCTTTACAGAATCTTAAAGCAAATATCAGTAACCTGCATTTTATTACCTTTGATCATGAGGAGTCAATTAAATCTTAAATACTAATTGAAATAATGTTTGAGCCTCCAAATGCAATATATCTGTTTTATCCAGCACCATTATTGATATAAAGGAAGACAGAAAAAAAAATTTGCAATGATAAATTTTTGGAACAAAAATTCAAGTAAATAGATCATAAAACTTTAACCATTCAATTGCAAAAGAAGACATAATATTTAAAGTGACTGTTCACTATTTTTGAAAGCATCATCATGTCACCTTGTTAATCTATGAACTTGCAATGTTAATGATAATTACCTTTTGATATAAACTAACCATTCAAAGGGAATGCCCAATGAGCCTCATTAACAAAAAACATTGGTGAATGTTTCAAGTTCAATTCAAAGAGAATACAGAGCAAGTAATAATGAGGGAATAAGTACCAAAAAAAAAAAAAAAAAAAAGATTACCCTGAGAGAAAATTGATGACTATGTGATAAAGATTTGAGGACTCCTTCCCAACTCTTTTTATATAGTGTAATGAATCCCTTAATAACGGCAAAGTCCTACCTTTTGCATTGGGGATAACACAAGGCTCTGCAGCAGAATACATCCTAATTATGTTATTTCTCATTGAATCTCAAGAGAAATCTATAGACATTACAGTTATTTAATTAAACAACATGTTTTTCATTCTTCTATATAAAAAAGGAAAGCACACATGCATTTTAGAAAAAAAAGGATGAAATAGAGGAACTATATATTATACATACTTAAGTTACAATTTATTACATACGTTTGTCTTATTAATTTTAATAAACAGAGTAAAATAGTAACATCTTGAACTGATTCCTTAGATAAGTGATGTACAGAAAAATGTTCATAACCTAAGAAGTG
Source organism: Eonycteris spelaea (assembly GCA_003508835.1). Lineage (NCBI taxonomy): Eukaryota > Metazoa > Chordata > Mammalia > Chiroptera > Pteropodidae > Eonycteris > Eonycteris spelaea. The sequence goes on along the minus strand of PUFA01000490.1, from coordinate 91,561 downwards.
ATAAATCATTAATCTCATCATTGAAAAATGGTGTATTTCAAGACTTCAATTTACATTTTAAAAATATAATCATCTTTTTCCATTTATTTACCCACAAATACTTATTCAATGCCCACTTTATGATAAGCACTGTTCCATTTACCTGTCAAGAACTGTAAAAGCTTCATCTCTAAAAATTGTATTTGCTAATTAAAAAAGAAAAAATTGTATACAAGAGTAACTAAAAATGAGAAATTCTGTTATTAATATGTCCTGTGAATGCAATAGACAAGATTTTTAATGAAGGGCTTCATTCTATCATCTATGTTGTAGTTTTGAAAAATTAAGGAGTATGCAGCAATCTTATCTCAGAAAATCAAGATTCATTGAAATCTTAATAGAAAAATGAGTATTAATATCAGGTAACTCAATGATTAACAGAGATATTTAGTTCATCATAATTATGCTTTTAAACTCCTTTTACATTGAGTTTCTTTTTGGTAATTTCTGAGTCAGTGACCTGTGAAAATATAGAACTTATTCTACATTTCATAAACTGTAATGTCTGTTTGAGGAGTACCCAATTTATACGCAGTCAACAGTCTGTAATGCTCAGAACACTAGAGTTTATCTCCTATGTCCCCTCTGTGAAAGTCAATATCTGCATTACTTCATAAGATAATCAGAAAAAAAATACATATAAATAAATAAGTAGAGAGAAGTTGCACAGTTGTGTAAAATTTTTCAGAGACATTATTAAATTAAAGGGAAAAATCATGGATTAGCAAAAACAAATCACTTATGGCATTGAAGAGTTAACTATCAGGAGCAAAGACACAACAGGATATAAGAGTCTCAAATGAAGATATCTCTACCAACATGTATTTTCCAGTCCTTCGCTATGTTGAAAATAATTGTAATAATGTCAACATTTTAGCCTTTAATTTATTTACTTTTCTATAACACAAATGAACATATTACCTAGGAAATACCAAAAATGACAGTTCTTGCCAAGGCAATTTCCCCAGCTGGATTGTCAGCCTGCTTGAGCATTTTAAACTTGCTACTGCAACAGTAGCTTATGCTGGTCTCTGTTTTTCTTGTATTGTCTCAACAAGAGTTATTGGTAGCAGGACAGTAATGTTTGCACCTTTGAACATTATATCCTTATGGGAAAATAATCCCAGAAGATGTTTCTCTAAGACTGAAAAAGTCAAAGAAGTCATGGGTACTTCAATTAGTTATTGTGATGAAGAAGGTGAAGGGAAACCCTACACCAATTATTTGAGGATAAGAGTCAGGATTTGGGGGAAGCATAGACCAGAGGTCTTCAATTGAGGAAACATATCAACATATCCTGCTCACCAACTCATTCATCCATGGAGATATGAGAAAATCTCTAGAAATGTACTCAGTGGATGCATGAAACTGGAGTTGAGGTTAATCGAGAATGCAAATAGAAAATCATACTACAGTACTTCACAGTTGCATTATTAGATTTTGATGCAAATAGACTCTGGATGCACCTTGTTTCACTTGTAACATGGATCTCCAAAATCTGTAATTTCATCTCTATGTAGGATCAGACTCGCAGACAATAATTGCAAAAGATCAGCACAATTTTAAAAACATAAAAAAGAAATTAGATTTTTTGTTCAATATCTTATTTGCTCAGGGTATTGTTTTTCTTTAAATGTTGTATAATGAATATGTGTTTTCTCTTCTCATTAATTACACACCAGAACAGAATCTGATTAGAGATAAAGTTACCCAGACAAAAGAACACACACACACACCACACCCCTCCCCCCCCCACACACACAGATACACATACACACACACACATAGAGGAAAAAGGAAGGATAGTGGGCCATGTGCCTTTGGAATAAGATAAAATACAATAAAGTGGGCAATGAAAATTTAAAACTAATTTTCTTTTATTTTGGCAAAAACTTTAAAGTAACAGAGACCTGGGACCACTTCATGATGCAATGTGGACTTCATATATCTTCATATGATTATTTTCTTTCCTTTTGAGACTGGGGTTTCTGCCTTTAGAGATTTGACTCCACAACAAAATGCTATAATAAAGTACCCCAGTTACTCAATTCTTTCTCAGGAAAACAAGGTGCAGCAACATGTATTTACAGAGAGTGTCTCTAAATGTCATAAAAGGTAATTCCAATATCCATGCACTTCATTTGAAAATGAATTACTTTCAAAAAAATTTTTTTAAGCTACAACTGAGAACTGATGATTAAAAACTAATAGATTACACAGGTAAGACGCTGGGAAGTAAGGTATAAGGAGATGGAGTTATTATTCACTGAGGTGGACAGGCAGCTTCTCTCTCTATAACATGGCATTTATTTTGATAACATACCTTGTGACTGAAGCAATAGTTTGGTTCTAGTAAAAAAATAATAATTACAACATTTCAAAATCATTCTTTAGAATATTGATCAAAATATTGGTTGTTTGAAATGGTCACTATTTTGCCTGCATGGGGTACCAAGAGCTATTTTCAGGATACAATGTATACATTTGAAGGTGAAGAAAAGAGTGATCTTGAGGGGAAAAAAATATGGATTTGAGTTAAACCCACAAACTTGATTATAGAATAAGAGATTCTTCTGCAGGTTATCTGTATACTATGTATTTGGGGTGTGGGAGGGTAGAGAAAAACTAGAACAACATACGTTCCATTTGCAGAAACTGAGGTGGAGTGTGTGGACTTGCTCAGTGCTTTGAGAGGACTGCAACCAGATACAGCAGACAATTGCTTAATAAATTTACATATTGTCCAATTGTTAATCATTTTCTTCCTTCTTCAGACACTTTATTTACTACGCTGTGTTATCCTAGGTTGTTTTTTCCCATGTGTGAATATCGTCATCAACAGTCTTAGGATTTTCTCTGAATATTGGAGAGAGACATTTCTACACCTAGTGCAAGTTTAAAAGATGCTATTTGTAATAAATGACTAAAACGAATTATACTTTGGTGACTGAGTTTATACTGTTGGGATTGGCAGACACGCTGGAGCTACAGATCACTCTCTTCTTGCTGTTTTTCGTGGTATACACATTTACGGTTTTGGGGAATGTTGGCATGATCCTCTTAATCAGGGCTGACTCCCGACTTCACACTCCCATGTACTTCTTCCTGGCCAACCTGTCCTTTGCGGACATTTGTTATTCCTCTACCATCACTCCAAAGATGCTGGTGGATTTGCTGTCGGAGAAGAAAACCATCTCCTTTGCTGGCTGCTTTGTGCAGTTGTACTTCTTCCTTGCCTTGGCCACGACTGAGTGCATCCTGTTCGGGTTAATGGCCTACGATCGTTACGTGGCCATATGCAACCCTCTGCTTTACCCCGTGCTCATGTCCAGGACCGTCTGCCTTAAAATGGCAGCAGGGGCTTTTACAGCAGGGCTGTTGAACTCCATCGTTCACACAAGTTATATAAGCAGCTTGCCATTCTGTGGCCCCAATGTCATCAACCACTTCTTCTGTGACACCTCTCCGCTTTTTCAGCTCTCATGTTCTGACACACGGCTGACTGAAAGCACCATTTCCACTTTTGCTGGGGTGAATATGATCGGGGCTCTGCTGGTCATCCTTGCCTCCTACTCCTATGTTCTCTTCTCCATCTTTCGCATTCATTCAAGGGAGGGGAGGCGCAAAGCGTTGTCGACCTGTGCCTCTCACCTGACAGCTATAACTCTGTTCTATTCCACTGCCATCTATACTTATCTGAGACCCAATTCCAGCTACTCCCTAAGTCAGGACAAAGTGGCTTCTGTGTTCTACACAGTGGTGATCCCCATGTTAAACCCTCTGATCTACAGCCTCAGGAATAAGGAAGTAAAGGCGGCTTTCTGGGATGTAATTACCAAGAAAAGAATTATTTTATTTCTCTGATTGTTTGGTTAATGTTCTAAACTAGATAGAGAATTTAATGAACTTTTAACGGCTGGTACAAGCCAACAGCTTTTTATTAGAATATTTTCTAAGTAGTCACATTCTATAATATTCAAGTGTATTCAAGTGTAAACTTGAAGTCTATTTCCATTATAACTTGTTGTAGTCTGTCTTGAGAGGGCACGTAAATAAAAACTTTAGTCCTGTAGTTTTAATTGCAACTGAAAACTCACCACCTAGTATTTTTGTTGCCCTCCGTACATTACATATTTATTAAAAAACAAAGCGAATTTGTTCAATAGTTTGCTACAAAGAAAACTGCAGTCTAATTAGAATGCACAAGTTTACAGCTCTCACGTTCTCTTCTCAAAAATTGCCAGCCCTGCTCTTGCTTTCCCTCTCGTGGAACTGGCACCTGCACACAAACTTCACACACACGCATTTAGCTACGGCACAGTGTATAGTCAGAGCATTGCTCCGCAGGAGATAAACAATGTATGTGTATGAATCTAAGACATATTCTTTTTAAATTTTAATTTTTCTGTTAGAGTTGATATTCAATATTATTTTATATTAGTTGCAGACCTATTGGATAATATTAGATATTTAAATAATTTATAAAGTGAACTCCTTAGTAGTCTAGTACCCACTTCATACTATTTGTGGTTATTATAATATTATCTATTATATTTCCTATGCTGTACTTTAGAACCCCATGACTACTCTGTAACTACCAGTCTGTACTTCGTAATCCTATTACCATTTTTACCCTGCCTCCAAACCCTATTTGGAAACCACCAAAATGTTCTCTGTATCCGTGAGTCTTTTCATTTTGTTTGTTTATTTTGTTCTTTAAATTCTTCATGATACATGTTCTTTACAATGGATTTTCTACTCATAGAAATCTCCCATCAATTGCCAATAAAAATCAATTAAATTTAATATTAAAACTAAGTGAGTGAAAAGGTACAATCTTCTAATTTAAAAACGACTGAGTCATGGGGATGTAATATACAACATGGTGATTATAATTAACCCACCATATTGCATTTTGAAAGTTTAGAAAGGGCAGATCATGGAACTCATCACGAGAGGAAAAAATGTGTTAGTGTGTATAGGGATGGATAATAGCTAGCCTTACTATGGTGATCACGTCACAATATATACAAATACTGGATCATTATCTTTACACCTGAAACTTATATAATGTTTGTACCTCAGTCACACACACAAAAAAAGAAAAGTAAAGTAAATTTAAGTGTAATGAACATAGAGGTAGACAGGGACTAGGTTTAGCAGAACTCTGGGGGCGGCTGAGTGGGATTTGAGGTTTGCTAAAGGGACAGCCACACTTGTCTTTTGGGGAGGAACATCCCTCACGATGCTTCCCTTGATCTTGTTGCTGAAGTCACACTTGTTTGAAGAGTTGATGTACATGTCATCTGGGATGTGGCATAGTGGTCATTATGACCTATCACAAACAGATCATCTGCTTGACCATTCGATACCCATAATGGTCCATGTAGGTGACTTTGGCCCCAGATGTTCGTGAAGGTATTGGTGGTGTCTGAGCACCTGTGGACTGAGCTCTCAGCCCACAGGTCCGCAGTGTTGCTTGGCCCCGGAAGTCTGCAGTAGAACGGCTAGACTGTTCTCGGAGGTGCTTACTCTTTCCCTGCGTAAACTGCCCACTTCTTATGCACCAGCTGGCAGGTGCCCCTGTCCTGGGAATGTAATGAAATCATGTATAAAACCAAGATGATTTTCTACTAAATAATAATACTATATTCCTTCCATTATATGCTTTAACTTGCAGTTAAACATAGAAACAATATTTTAGTTGTGAGTCCAGTTATTCTGACATTTGAGGTTTTAGACGCATCATAATTTGAGTCATGTTCTTTACTCTCTAGTTCAGCTCTGTTACATTTAATTGTTCTCATGTACAAGGTCTACAAATGTTTTCAACTTTGGGAGCTATTATAACTAATGATTTTGTTAATTTTCAATTTATTTAATGTAGCCTTCTTATATAAACTTTTATTATTTCTTAAACTTATCATTACTTATAAACGTATATTTTAATTATATTTTCTTGTTATCGTTCAGCGTGTTTGTGTGAAAAAAGTTCTAATTTTTTTTTTGCATTCTTTAACTCACAGAAAATTTAAATTGTAAATGCTAAGGGACTTCTAATTCTTATATTGACTATGGTTTTATCATTCTTTTCTGTCTGTAGACATGACAATATTTATTAAACCCTCCCTTACAAGTGTAATTTCTTTTCTTTTGCTATACTCTCTATTGCTTTTTGTCTTCCATTGTTTTGTCTTTTGTTTCACTTGGATGTTTAATGTTTCCACACTCCCTAAATATACAGATGTCAGTCAATGTTTTGCTTTTCTTCAGGGGCTTGAGTGATTTATTTATTAAAAATTTGAAGGAAGTTTGTAATATATGCTTCTAGACTGTGTTTTAGTCAATATTTTCATCAGTAAAACTAAACAGAGAATAACCACACAACCAGTGACTGTCACACAGTTAAAAAAAATAAACCCACAAGATGGAAGAAGTGAAAGAATCAATATTTAAGTCTCACATAGATCCAACTAGATAACCAAAAGTATAATGGTATTAATAGATGGAGTCCTGCATTAAATATTTTCATATGTGTAGTGTGCAGGAAAAGGTTACCTCAATTGGCCACGGCTGCCCAAATTCTACATTTTCCAATGTTCAGGATTAAACCTCGACTGACACATGAGAGAAAACCTCTGAAACCTTAGTACAGCCTGCCTGATAAGAGCATCATTGCATCCTGGGGGCCAGACCAAACACGTTATGCTAATGATGTGATTTATGGTGAATGCTTGTTTCTGTATACATGGGGGTTTGAATTGTGGGGTTTGGAGACTAAGTAACTATGGAAAGTTATGTTGTGTGTCCATGTCTGTGCTGACTCTCAAAAAACCCTCCATGCAAATCTCAGATAGGCATTTCTGGTTGACAACACTTCACATGAGTTATCAGACCACACTGCTGTCATGTTAAGTGCTGTCTGCATGATTCATGCTGCAATGCAACTACATTTTGGATTCACTGTTGATTTTATATTTAGCAATTCAGACAAGCTATTTTATGAATTCTCATAAATTTTTCATTTTATACCTTTACATGAGTCTATTCCTTCTATACATAGATTTTAATTTCATTTCATTTCTAATTTCTTTCTTTTGGTAGCTGCTCCTTCTGATGAATTTTTACCAGCATTGACAACATAAACATCATTGTCTTTTACATTATCATAAAGTAAATATCAGTAACCTTCATTTTATTACCTTTGACCAAGAGATGTCAATTTAACTTTAAATACTAATTGAAATTTTGCTTCAGTCTAAAGCCATGCCACCCTCAACTTGCTGGATCTCGTCTGATCTCAAAGCTAAGCAGGGTGGGGCCTGGTTAGTACTTGTATGGGAGACCACCAAAGAAGACCAGGTGCTGTCAGCATTTAAAAAAAAATTATATTTGAGCCTCCAAATGCAATATATATGGTTATACTCCACCATTATTGACATAAAGGAAGATAAAAAAAAATTTGCAATGATAAATTTTTGGAACAAGAATTCAAGCAAAAACAGTCAAAATTAACCATTAAATTGCTAAAGAAGACATAACATTAAATTGACTGTCCACTGTTTTTGAAAGTGTCTTCATGTCACCTTGTTAATCTACAAACTTGCAATGGTAATGCTATCACCTTTTGATACAAACTAACCTTTCAAAGTGAATCCCAAATAAGACTCATTAATGAAAATCTTTCGTGTAATTTTCCAGTTCAGAAAAGAGAATACAGAGCAAGTATTAATGAAGGGATAAGTACCATAAGCAAAGATTACCCTGAAGGAAAATCGATGAATATGTGATAAACATAAAAGGAATCCTTCCAAACTCTTTTTACTCTAGTGTAATAATTCCCTTGATAACAGCAAATTCCTACCTTTTGCATTGGGGATAATACAAGGTTCAGCATCAGAATACATCTTAATTATGTTATTTCTATTGACTCTCAAGAGAAATCAATAGACATTACAGTTATTTAATTAATCAACATATTTTTCCTTCTCTTAAAAGAAATGGTGAAATAAAGAGACTACTATACTACAGGCTTAATTTACAATTTATTACATACATTTACCTTATTAATTTGAATAAACAGAGTAAAATATTAGCATCTTGAACTTAATCCTTAGAAAAGTGATCTACAGAAAAATGTTTATAATCTAAAATGTGAAGAATCATGAATCTCATCATTGATAAAATTTACATTTTAAAAATAAAATTGTCTTTTTTCATTCATCTAGCTAAAGATATTTATTCAATGCCCACCATATGACAAGAACTATTCAATTAATGTCAATAATTGTAAAGTTTCTACTCTAAAAATTTTATTGGCTAATTTAAAAAGAAAAAATGTACAAACATGTAACTAAAAATGAGAAATTCTGTTATTAATATGTCCTATGAATACAATAGACTCCATTTTAATTGTAGTTTTTAAAACACTTTTAAATTATAGAGTATGAAGCAATCTTATCTCAGAAAATCAGGACTTCTAGAAATATTAATAGAAAATGAGTATTAATATCAGGTAACTCAATGATTAACAGAGATATTAAGTTCATCATAATTATGCTTTTAAACTATTTTTACATTGAGTTTCTTTTTGGTAATATCTGAGTCAGTGACCTGTGAAATATAGAACTTATTCTACATTTCATTAACTGTAATGTCTGTTTGATGAGTACCCAATTTATACACAGTCAACAGACTATAATTCTCAGAATACTAGAGTTTATCTCCTATGTCCCCTTCTGTGAAATTAATATCTGTATTACTTCATAAGATAATCAGAAAATATATCAAAATAAATAAGTAGAACAAAGGCAGTACAGATGTGTAAAAGATTTCAGAGACATTATTAAATTAACAGATAAAATAAGCCCATTAGATTAGCAAAGCCAAATCACTTAAGGCATTGAAGAATTAACTATCTGTAGCAAAGACACAACAGAATATAGGGTCTCAAATTAACATGTCTCTACCAAAAATATATTTCCCACTCTCTCTGTGTTGACAATAATTCTAATCATTCAACATTTTAGCCCTAAATTATTTACTTTTCTATAATACAAATGAACATATTACAAAGGAAATACCAAAAATGATCATTTTCAGCAAGGCAATTTCCCCAGCTGGATTATCAGCCTACTTGAGCATTTTTAAACTTGCTACTGCTACAGTAGCCTATGCTGATCTGTTTTTCTTGTATTGTCACAACAAGAGTTATTGGTAGCAGGACAGTAATGTTTGCACCTTTGTACATTATATCCTCATTAGCAAAATGATCCCATAAGATGTTTTCTAAGACTGAAAAAGTCAAAGAAGTCATGGGTACTTCCATTAGTTATTGTGGTGAGGAAGGTGAAGGCAAACCCTACATCATTTACTTGAGATTAAGAATCAAAATTTGGGACAGGCTTATAAACCAGAGGTCTTCAATAGAGGAAACATCAACATATCCCCCTCACCTCCTCATTTGTTCATGGAGATATGGGAAAACCATTATATATGTACGCAGGGGGGTTGCATTTCAGTAGATAGCCCTATCCCTGTTGCTTACTTTTTTAATGAAGTCATATGTGCATGTGAAGAAGGCTGTCAGGGAAAAAAAAGAATTTAAAATGTGGTGTTGGAGGAGAGCTCTAGAGGTATCCTGCACTGCCAGAAAGATGAATAAGTGGTTCCTGGAGCAAATTAAGCCTGAAACATTAGTTCAGGCAAAAATGACAAAACTGAGGCTGCTCTAATTCCAGCATATCATGAGAAAGCAGAATTTTTGGGGAAAGACAATAATACTGGGGAAAATAAAGGTACTAGGAAAAAAGGAAGATCAAAGATGAGATTCATTGACTCCAGAAAAGAAGCTTTAGGCATGAGTCTACAGGAGCTGAACAGGACTGTTGAGGACAGGATATTGTGGATGTCAGTCATTCTTAGGGTTACCAAAAGTTTGCGGTGATTCAATAGCCTGTAACAACAACAATAACGTGAGTTGGGTCTTATTATTAAATGTAGAGGTAATGAGCAAGGAAACTTACAAGACTCATCTTGGTTGGGCATGAGAGTAGTAGATGTCCACAGATGGCACCCTGAGGGTCTCGACAACAGTTTGCTCTCTCAGGTGCATACTTGAATTAACTGCTAGCAGGTGAACAGTAGGCAGAACATACACTTCAAAGATGAGAGTGTGGGGGAGATAAAGAGCCCTTGAATGCCTGAGTCGTGCTCAAGGGTCAACTGCTGGTCATGTCCTCTCTCTAGATGTCCTTCTCCAATAACTGTATAATTCCATTTTGATCAAATTCTAGAAAGGGCAAAAGCATGACATTATTCACACCAGTGGTTTCCCAGTGGTTATCAGAGACTGAGGAGGGGATGGTATTGTCTATAAAGAGACATAACAGAATTCACTAGCCTGGAGGAAATATTCCATCTTGATTATGTTGATGGTTACAAGACTGTATGTTTGGCAAAACTCACCAAAGTGTTCACCTCAAAAGCGTGATCAATTACTGGAAGAAGCACATTATACAATAAACCTGACTTTGAAAACTGGTAGTTTCTAACTCATTATTTGACTATTTTAACTTTATTTTAAATTGCAATATAATTATTGGTTTTTTGCTCTTCTGAATAATATTTTCAATATTTTCAATTACAATATTTTGTTTAATACATTCAATCTTTTTTTGATCCTTGTTTTCATTAGAGTTCAATAATGTCTTCTTTCTTCATAATATTTTCTCATTGTCCTTCTCCTATAATAACTCTCTCTACTGATTTTCTCCTGTCTCTCTTAATTCACATTTCTAGTTCCTCAATTACAAATTATTTTTAAATATTTCTATTTCTTAAATCATTGATTAAATTTCATATATCAGTAAATATATTATATATTTCATAAATGTCAATTTAGGAAATTTTTTATTGGCACGATGGTGGGATCTATTTAAAAGTCAAGTTTAAGTTGTGTCTTCATGATATTACAGACTTTTCTTTCGATACAGGAATATCTACCACTCTGATGATCGAAAGATACATTTACTAGAGGAAATACAAACATAGGCACACATATACCCATATATAATCTTCTAAATAAGATAAAATAAAACTAGACAGGAAAATAAGTTAGCTGGTTTTAACACTTTCTTTTGAAGACTGTGCTCAAGTCTATTCTACTTTCTAACACTTTATACATTGGAAAGTTTTTTTTTAACAGCTTGAAGTTTTGCTCACCTCATCTGCAAAATATGTAATATAATAATGCTTCCTCAAAGACTGGTATAGAAGATAAACTGAGAATTGAAATGAAAAAGTATAATACAGAACTTGATGTATGACGCGCTCCCTATGCAGACAGAATTTCCATACATGTGGACACTCAATGTGTTTTATTTCACCTTGTTTTCCTTCTGTATTGAGATATGGAAAGTATACTTTCATCCCCTTGTAGGATCGCAATCAAACAATAATTGCAATAAGTCAACACAATTCATATGAAACCATAAAAAAGGAGTTAGATTTTCCTACTCATTGTTTATTTGCTGGAATATTTCCTTAAACATTGTACAATGGATTTTAGTTTTTTCTCATTAATTTCACTCAAGAGCAGAGCTGAGTGCTCACTTCGGCAGCACATATACTAAAATTGGAATGATACAAAGATTAGCATGGCTCTTGCACAAGGATATCACACAAATTCGTGAAGTGTTTCATATGTTTTTATGATTCATATATACAATGGAATAGTACCCAGCCATTAAAAAAATGAAATTGTAGCCATTTGCAACAACCTGGATGGATCTAGAAGTTATTATGCTGAGTGAAATAAGTCAAATAGAGAGATAAATACCATATGATTTCACTTGTATGCAGAATCTAAGGAACAAAAAGAACAAATAAATCAGAAACAGATTCACCAATGTAGAGGACAATTTGGTGATGGCCACAGTGGTGGGGTTTGGGGAGCTGGGAGAAAGTCATAAAGGGTTAAAGAAGTACAAAAGTAGTAGTTGATAGATGATCACGGGAATGGGGAGCACAGCAAAGGGAATGCAGTTAACATTAATGTAATGGCTAGGTGTAGAGCCAGAGTAAAGAAAGAGCAATCGGGGGAATCATTTTATAAACTATATAAATGTCTAACCAATGTACTGTATACCTGAAACTAATAGTAAAATAAAATTTTAAAAAAGAACGGAGTTGGATTGAACTTGCCCAAAAGACACACACACACACACACACACACACACACACACACGCACACACACACACGCACACACACACACACACACACACACACACACACACACACACACCGGCAAAGAAAGGAAAGAATAATAATAAAATAAAAAAGAGCCAGTGGGCTTGGCACCTATTTGAAATAGGTAAAACACCAAAAGAGAGGCACTGTAATAAGAAATTACCTTTTTTTTTTTTTTTTTTTTTTTTTTTTTTTTTTACGTTGGCCAAAGATTTTAAAGTAACACAGAGATCAGGGACAACTTTGTGATGCAACACATGATTCCACATATTTCTATGTGACCATGTTCTCTTTTCTCTTGAGAATGGGAGTTTCCTTTAGAGGATTGATTCCACAATTAAATCCTATAATCTTGTCCTCCTGATTATCCATTTCTTTTTATGGAAAACAAAATAAAAGTGCAGCAATATGTACTTACTCAGAAGGTGTCTCAAATCTTTCAAATAAGTCATGAAATTTTCACTGCATTTCATTTCATTTAAAGAATAAAATTCTCCTTTTTTTCATTTTTTAATTTTCAACTGAGAATCCATAATAAAAAAGAAAATCACACAAATGAGACTGGTCTGGTAGCTATTGAGGATTTGGTGCTATTATTCACAGTGGTGAGCAGGTACATGTCTGATGCTACATGACATTAATTTGATACTGTGCTTTCTAATGAGAACAGTTATTTTGTTGACATTTAAAAGACTATAAAATCATTCTTAAGAATATAATAATGTCCAAATATTGATCATTTAAAATGGTCAATGAATTCATTGCTTGAGTTACGTAAGAATTTTTTGGGAGTCAATGCAGAAATTTTGGAGTTAAAGATTAAACAGAGTGGTATTGAGGGAAAAAAAGAGATTTGAGTTAAATCCACACAGCTGTTCACAGAATGGGAGATGCTTCAGCAGGATATCTCTATCCTTTGTACATTGGGTATGGGAGGGTAGAGAAAAAAACTAGAACAACAGAAGGTGCATTTGCAGAAACTGAAGTGGAGTGTGTGGACTTGCCCAGTGCTCTGAGAGGACTGCAACCAGATTTAGCAGACAATTGCTTAATAAATTTACATGTGTGTCCACTAATTTTCCTCTTTGTTCAGTCACTCTATTTACTAAGCTATATTATCCTAGGTTGTTTTTTTTTTTCCCACGTGTCTCATCAACATTTTTATGATTTCCTCTTAACGTTGGAGAGAGAAATATCTACACCTAATGCAAGTTTAAGGAGACCTATTTGCAACAAATGACTAAAACAAATTATACTGTGGTGACTGAGTTCATCCTATTGGGATTGACAGACACATTGGAGCTACGAATCACCCTCTTCTTGCTGTTTTTCTTGGTTTACACGCTTACAGTTTTGGGAAATGTTGGCATGATCCTCTTAATCAGGGCTGACTCCTGACTTCACACACCCATGTACTTTTTCCTGGCCAACATGTCCTTTGTGGATGTTTGTTATTTCTCTACCATCACCCCAAAGATGCTGGTGGATTTACTGTCGGAGAAGAAAATCATCTCCTTTGCTGGCTGCTTTGTGCAGATGTACTTCATCGCATTGGCCGCGACCGAGTGCTTTCGGTTGGGTTTAATGGCCTACAACCATTATTTGGCCATATGCAAACCTCTGCTTTACTCCTGAGTCATGTCCAGGACATTTGTCTTAAAATGGCAGAAGGGGCTTTTATAGCAGGGCTGTTGAACTCCATGGTTAACATGAGTTATGTAAGCAGTTTATCATTCACCACTTCTTCTGTGACACCCCTCCACTTTTTAAGCTCTCATATTCTGACACATAGCTGAATGGAAGCACCGTTTCCACTTTTGGTGGTGTGAATATGATCACGACTCTGCTGGTCATCCTCACCTCCTACTCCTACATTCTCTTCTCCATCTTTTGCATGCATTCAGGGGAGGGGAGGAGCAAGGTGTTCTCCACGTGTGCCTCTCACCTAACAGCTATAAAAACTCTGTTCTATTCTACTGCCATCTATACTTATCTGAGACCCATTTCCAGCTACTCTCTGAGTCAGGACAAAGTGGCTTTTGTGTTCTACACAGTGGTGATCCCATGTTAAATCCTCTGATCTACAGCCTCAGGAATAAGGAAGTAAATGCTGCTTTTTGGGATTAATTACCAGGAAAAGGAGTCCTTCATTTCTAATTTTCTGAACTAGATAGAATATTTAATGAACTTTCAAAGACTGGTTCTAGCCAACAGTTGTTTATTATAATATTTGCTAAGAAATCATGTTCTGTAATACTCAAGTAAATTACTAAACTATGTGAAATACTGAGACCTTCATAAAATTATTCTATCTCTTCAGTAGGTTTTAAGAATTGAGGATTATTTGTATATAAAATTACACTGGAAAAGGAAGATATTGATGTTTCGAGACAAAATTCGCAATATCACATGAAACTAGCCATTGAAATTACTTCTAATATCCATTTGTTATTTCCTCAAACATTGCTTTCCACCATTTATGATTTGTTAGTCATTTTTATATATCATTGTGTCAAAATGTGTTAAATTTAAAATAGATAACCATTTTTAAGTATTAAATGATCTCCTGAGAAGATAATTTTAAATTGAAAAAATGTTTTAACTGTTTTAAGTTCCTACTGTAAAATACCCAGCTTTTATTTCTCTTATTGCCCTTATACACATATATATTTCTTAAAGAATAAGTGTGAATTTGTGCAAAAGTGTGCTATCAGGATACTTTTGCCCGATTAGAATGTACCAATTAAAACATTTCTTCTACACCCTTCTCTTCTCAAAAATTTCCAATTCTCTCACTTTGTCTCTCCCAGACTGACACACACACAATCTATGTGCACACATATTGGGCTGCTGCAGGGTTCAGGGCATGAAGAGTTCAACAGATGAATCTGATATATATTATTTAAAATAGCTTCTTAGATTTCCTGAGTATAAACATCTCCTAACAATTTCCCATAAAAGTCTATGAAACTAATCTTAATATTGAAAGCTAAGCATTATTAATATTAAGGTAGACAGGAAATTGGCTTAGTAGAACTGGGAAAGAACTAAAAGGGAGCCAGGCCTTGCTCAGGAGACAGCCACACTTACAGTTTTGGGGGGATATTTCTCAGTTCTTTTCTTTACACTTGTCATTGAAGTCACATGCAGTAGAAGCTGCGATGTACAGATAATCTGGGATGTGACACAGCAAACTTATTGTTTGTCACAAAGAGGTCATTCAGCTTGACCATTCAATAATGTCCTCAATGGTCCATGTAGGTGACTTTGGCTAGATGGATGTTCATGAATGTATTGGTTGTGTCTGAGCATCTGTGGGACATGCTCTCAGCCCACAGGTGCGCAGTGGGTTACCTGGCCTTGGAGGCCTGTGGTAGAATGGCCAGGCTGTTCTCAGAAGTGCTCACTCGTTCCCTGTGTAGCCCGCCTGGTTCTCATGCACCAGCTGGCAGCTGTTGGCTGCATGCTTTCCGCTTTCCCTGTCCTGAATATTTAATGAAATCATACATGAAAACAAGATGTTTCCCTAGTAAATACTAATATTTCATTCCTTCCATTAAACGCTTTAATTTGCAGTAAAACAGAAATAGAAACAATGTTTGAGAGATGAATCCAGTTCTTCTGAGATTGGGGTTTCAGACACTTCGTAATTTGAGCCATGTTCTCTGCTCTTGAGTTCAGTACTTCTACGTTTAATTAGTCTCATGTATAGACCTTGAGATGATCATGCTAAGTGAAAAAAGCTACACAGAAAAAGTTGAAAACCACATGATATCACTTATATGTGGGATATAAACCTAAAAGCAACAAACAAACATGACAAACAAACAGAGACTCATGGACATGAAGAGTGATTACCAGAGCATAGGGAAGAGATGACTGGGAGATGGGGTAAACAGGTTCAAATATGAGGTGACAGAATGAAATCTGTGAGCAGTGAACATACAATACAATATATATATGACTTACTATTTAATTGGACACTTGAAACACTGGATTTTATTAACTAAATTCATTATATAATAAAAAAAAAAACTCAAAAAATAATTAATCTCATATACAAGATCTATAAATATTTTCAGCCTTGAGAGCTATTATCACTAATGATTTTGTTACTTTTTAAATGTATTGAATATAGGATTCTTATGTAAATTTTGATTATTTATATAAACACATTATTTATAAAAATATTTTAACTATCATATTTTCTGCTTATTGTTCAACATATTCATGTGGAAAATGTTCCTAATATCTTTTCCTTTATTTAACTCAAAAGATATTTACATTGTAAAAGTATTAAAAGATTTCTCATTTTTATACTGTGTGATTTTATCATTTTCTTCTGACCTGACAATATTTCTTAAACCATCCCCTATGAATGTAATATTGTTTTTGCTTCTTTGATATACAACCACCATTGCTTTCTGTTTTTCTAATATTCCTGGTCTTTTATTTTACTTGAATATTAATGTTACTACATTCCCCAAATATCAACATATCAATCAAAGTTGAGCCTTATTCAATGTTTTTTATGTAATTTATTTATTAAAATTAATGAAATTGAAATGTATGCATATTAGCTATTTTAGTCAATATTTTCATTCATCACTAGATGAGATCAAATAGAGAATAGCTCACAAAGCCTGCAAATGTCACGACATTAGAAAAACAAGCCAATGAGATGGAAGGAGTGAAAGAATCAACGTTTAAGAATCATAGAAATCCAAAAACAACCAAAAAATCATTAATAGATGTAGTCCTCCATTTAGGAAGAAACATTATGGGCAGTGTGATATTAATATATCAAAGTAACTTTGGATTTAGTTTGTTAAGGGTAAAGTAACTTAGGCAATGTAATTTTCATGAGTCTATAAAAATTGTGAAGACTTACATACTGTAAGCAATATTTATAAAGGCTAATGCCAAGATAAAATGAAGTTGTAATCCTATTCATCTCCACACTGGCCATATAAAATTGAAGATAGTGTGTTAATTCATAACACATTTCAATGGACAGAGATAAACAATATCATGTCAAGGAGGTAATGTCCAAGTGGCAGCAGTGTATAGAAAAGAAATCAAATACAGAGTAGTTAGTTGAATTGATGTGAGAATATATAATCTGTGGAAGAAAAATGTACAAAGAGCTTTATGGAAAACATATAGCTTTAAACTGATCAGAATAGGTTTTTATTCAATTTTCTGACAAATGTTACCCACTTTAGAGAACAAAATTATGTAACATATTTACAAGTAATGTGCTCACTGACTTAAGTAAATTGATATTTAACTGTTAAAAAAGAAAATGTATAATTTATAGAAACAATGTTAAAAGAAATAGCTTTATCGAAAATGGATGAAATAGTATGTTTAATCAGAAAGTAGAAATGAGGAAAATTGTTGCTAAACTTACATATAATTTATTGCTTTGGCTGAGAAATTGGAATATATTGTTTCTAAGATTATCTTATCATTTTGTTTTTACACATGAAACTGTTGAAAATGTCCACACATCACTACTGAGTCTCAGAAGAGACCTTGTGATATTTCAGCCATTGAAGAAATTTTATTGCTTCCAGATTTGTTTCTAAAGAAAGAGGTGGTGAATACTGCCAAGAATTTTTGAAATATTGCCAACAAGAGATCTATTTGATGAAGATTTATGTCAAAAACTCTGACTTTTTGACTTGGGCTCTAAAGCTCAACCTCCCAAAATTGTATGATCATATTTACCATGTGTTGTAAACAAATAAAATTAATAAAATACAATGTATTAGGTAAGTTTGTGGTGAGAGTGTGTCAGATTCATTAATACACTGGAAAAGGAAACAGAAAAATGGAAAAAGGTACAGACTTGGAGAGAATGTACAAATAGAAAGTTTATTTAGCTGGAAGACAGAATAAGCAGCATAAAAAAATGTTAAGTAAGGGTGAGATTTTATTTTACAAATCTTAAAATCATCATGCCCAGATTATGTATTACATAAGAAGACTGTGTCACAATAATCTGAAGTGCTTGATTTGGTAAGTTGGTGAAAAGGAACAAATGACACATTTAAAGAGCAAATGATAAAGATATGTTTGCAGTTGAGTGTAATAACTTAGCTCAACTTCCAGTGGTTGTGCTGAATACAGACAGTTAGCGTGGGCTCACAGAATGATGCCAACAAAGGTCAGAAGCCGAGTGACAAAAAACAGGTTTTATTTTTAAATGGGCCATCGCAAGTGATCTTTATCAGTATTAACAAATGGCAAAATACTTATTTTTTGTTTTTGATTTTTCTGTTTAAAAATGCATACATATTACATATTTCACCCCTAAAGATAAGGCTGGTATCTTCACACAAGACTCATATGAAGTAGCTATTCACTATAGATCTATTCAGATGAACATAATATATTTGATGTGAACCCAACCCCAGTACACACAAATATGTCATATTTACTATGTGGTTGTTTTTATGTATGATAAAAATGAGAATCAAAACACAAGGAAACATTTGAGCATAAAGTCTATGTAAATCTTGTGACCAATTCTTACAATATAAACACGACTGCTACCCTGATCCCGGCCATCTTCATCTTCCATACAGGTCATTGCAATAACTTCCTATCTGGTCTCTCTGCTTTCACTCCTGTTCACACTAAAGTATATTGTGTTCTTATTCATACTACTTTTAGACATTTTACTCTCTGCTAACAATGTGAGAGAACACAACATATATGATTAGTGATTATGAAAGATTAAATGATATGGGTGTAAATTATTGAGTCTCAAATAAAGGCCAAGTCTTCTATGTAGAGGGATCTAGTCTTGGAGATGTTCACCAGAAAGTAAATAAGACAAATAAATACCAAGGAATCAAGGAGTTTCTAAAGGAAAAATGTCACATTATGGACTAAATAATACAACATAATATAATAAGAGTCAAAATAGAAATTACATTGGAAGGATATAAGAGTATTACATTAGAAAGTTAAACTTTGCATGTGAAAAATAGGTCACCTTTAGGGATATACCAGTTTAGTCGAATAGATAAACAGAAGTTTGGTAGACATAGTGATCAATCTAGAAGGTCCAAAGTTTTCTGTGCATCCTGAAGAATATAAAGCAGCACATTATATAGTTATATAACTAGAGAAGCATGATTCATTTTTCATGTGTAAAAATGTGTACCTTAAATAAAAATTTTCTACCTATGGTATGAACTGAAAAACATCAAATAAACAATCTAGATGATGCATGAGCTCTAGATAATTTCAAAGTTACATTCTTTGAGATTAAGATAGTCAAAAATCGAGACACAACCCAAACCCAAATTCCATTCAAAATAAATAAATGAACAAAATAAATCTTGTTCAAGTCAGCACTGACAATAAATGACTTAAACATAGGTAGAACATAGGTGAATCTTAAAATTCTTACTTTGAGCAAAGACATCAGCATAAAAAACCACATTCTAATGGACTATAAATGATCGATAGCTACAGAAATGATTCGTGGTTTCCTGGGGTTGGAGTAGAGAAAGGATGGATTAGGAAGCTACATGAGGAAATGTTCAGATATTGTGAATGTCTGTATCATCATTGTGGAGATACTTTCATGAGCGTATACATTTTTCAAATCTTATCGCATTTGACATCTCATTAAATCTCATTGAATACTTGTACTCTATTTTCTGTAAATTATGCTCAGTAACATTGATAGTTTAAAAATAAAAATTATAAAGATATTGCATTAAAAACAATTGTCTAAAAATCCAAATAAAATACTTAACCATATACCATACATAATTGTTCTGTTATGCAAATATCTTAATAAAACTTATTCTAAATGTATGTATGTTACAATATGCTATAGCCCACTGTTAGTGACCAAAACTGAGGACATTGGCAGAGTTTGGCTTGATGCTCTCCAAACATGTTTCTGTGACTTTGACACACAGTGAAGAACATTATCTAGCCCTCTCACATCTTTGTTAGACATGTGGTTAGTTCCTACAATGGCATGTATGTAGAAGTGATGTGTTCTTCTGTGATGTCTCTTAAGAGCACACTTTCCTTATTTTACATGTGTCTGTAATTCTCAGGTCTCTGAATTCTGAAAATCTAAAAGGGGACCACAAAGTACCAATTAGGGAACCATGGGATTCTGGAGTGAGAGGAACCAGTGTTACCTTATCTCTGACTGCAACATGGTTCTGTGAAATGGGTGTAAGATGCTTCTCTATTTTGTGCAGCCACTATATAGCTGAGGATTTGTTTTAATGTTTACATATTTTTTTCCAGTGGTGGTGATATTTAATTAAATAAGAAAATATCCAAATTCTACATTTTAACAGGGGATGAACATTCAATTTGTCCATCTATAAGGAAGTTACACACTTCCTGGAAGCTTATCACACATGTCATTCTCATGATGGAAGATTCTTATGAATACCGTATTAGTTATAACAAAGAGCACAGAGGGCCAATGTATGAGAGGCATGCTGTAGTAAAGAGTAAGAGACTAAAAATAAAAAAAAAGAAATGTGTTTAGAATCACATATCAGAAACTCAAAGAACATTGAAACAGGAAAAAACAAATATAGTTACCAGTAGAATCATGGTGTATGCTAATGTTACCTCCATGCCTGATTCAAAGTAGCTGAAAAAAGATCAGGACTTTAGCGAATAGTCTGTTTGTATTCTGTCTTAAACATTCTTCTTTAAAATGCTTTTGTAGCCATAGTTTACATTTTGAATCTGCTATAAACCTTCCCTGATGTCTGAGTAGGTGGCATAAAATAACTATATCCATCCAACTGTTTTTCATCAACAGACACCACATGCTTTATTTTCCATGAAATTTAATCTATCGACAGAGTTAAGCTTATGAAAGGGGCTCTCACCATCCAATGTGTTGAATGTTTATGCCATGTTCATTTAATACAACGTGACACATTGTTCTGAAAGTGTGCATGATCTAGATTTGAAATAATTATGGGAAGAAAAGTAAGGAAGCCAAATCCACACCAATTATTATGAGTCTGAAATACAAGTTATAGAATGCTTTCTAACTTTCCTCTGAAAGTACTACTTGACAATTAAGGAGTGTTTCTTCCAAGGGACTCCCCAATTAAGGGGTGCTTCATGCCAAGAAGGGATGAAGAGTAGGACAAGCCACCAACAAGAAAATGGTTTTAAAAAACAAACCCCAATGATTGCCAAAAAAAGTTGCATTCAGGATTTTAATTGAAACACAAGAGAAGATTCCCCCAGGTGAGCATGGCTGCTTCCTATATAAGAGCAGCCAGTGTTTGACGCCAAGAGAATGTGATAGAATTACAGTAGCTTCTCAACAGGAAAGAAGAACTTAACAAGTTTACAGTTTAATAAACACTGCCAGTCACATAGACATCTTCATGCAAATCTATAAAGGTAAGCTGTAATTGTTTTGTTAGACTATTTTATTTAAACATACTTTTTAATTGCAGGATCAAGATACAAAAAATAAAACAGAAATGCATGAAATCCAAGATTCCTTCTTGGAAAATGAGTTAACTGCTATGATAACTCACATAGTTCCTTATTTTCTTCATTATAAATTAATGGAAAAGGAGATGTAGGTCGAATGACAATAGAATACACTTTTATAATCACCATTATTCATTTGAAGTAATTTTGAGAACCTATACTAAATAAAATAGAGAATGTAAAAGACTATTTGTCTGAATTTATTTACCAAAGTATTAATGAAAAAATATCATGTGTTGGTGTTAACAGGTAAAGACTTGTGTAGCAGAGTGATGAGATAGAAAACATAATCTTTGTTGTATATTTGGGTAAGTAAAAAACAAATATTAATAAAGCGTAGTGGAATAGTCAAGCAGTATTGACTGCCTGATATTAAATGGAATAAATATGAAGTGAAACGAAACTGTATGTGTGTGTTTAAGTTTCATTCAGAGACTCCAACCATTTGATACTCAGAGAAAACATAATCGGAATTAATCAAAGTTACACTTTAGGCAAAGTGACAAGGGGCAACAAGAGAAATGGATTATATTTCATTCAGCGGAACTACGTGAAACTAAAATCTTACCTAGGAAAGGAGAGAAATGTAAAAAAATATTGGAATGAGTAGGTCATATTTATTGATTGACTTAAAAGTTAAATGATACTTATCATATACTGTATAGGAGTGTTAATAAGGAAAGTTATAGAACAGTATGCTGAGATTAATGGTGTCTATTTTTAATGTGAAGGAGGAGAGAGGTACATAAAGTGGCATGATAATATTGCATATATTTATTTCCTCAATAACAAGGATTGGTTTAAGAAAATTGATAATCATAAAACTAAATGGAATGACAAAAACACATTGCATATAAAACTTAAAAGCTTTAGGGAAGCACTTTAAATTGAAAGAGTTGGTATAAATCAATCAATTCAGAAAGAAACGGATGAATCCAGACAAATGCAATAGCAAAAGCCTATACCATAATTCCACTCATTATGGGGGTGAAATAATTAGAAATTACTTCTGCATGATAAGCTCTAAATAAGAACATATACTTCTCATTTCTCTGGTATTACCTTAAAGGAAAAAAAACATATATTCAGTTATATTCCTTCGATTGATCTCAAGTGCAAATCAGTTTATTAGGTTTGAAAATTCACTTTCACCAAACATTGCAATGTGAAGGTGGACATAAGATTAGAGATATAGAAATGCATTCATGCATCTAGTGCTGTTAACAGAAGAGGAAAATGTAGTTCAAGAACATTAATGAATTAACCATCCTGAATTTACATGTTTGCAGATGGAGAACCAATTAAAAACAGAAAGATCAAATATGACTACAATAATGGAAGTTTGTTCTTTTGGGGTTTTCTGATATTCCCAATAGCAAATGGATTCTTTTTGGGATATTTTTGGTCATCTACCTGACTATCCTGATGTGCAATAGCATCATAATTTTGATAACAGAATTGACCCTGTCCTCCAGACCCCCATGTATTTCTTTCTTAACAATTTTTCCTTTTTAGAAATCTGTTATGTAACAGTCACTCTTCCAAGAATGCTCATGGATCTTTTGACCCAGAAAGGAAACATTTCTTTGGTTGCTTGTGCCACACAAATGTACTTTGTCCTTACGTTTGGAGTCTCAGAGTGTCTCCTCCTGACAGCGATGGCCTATGACCGCTATGTGGCTATTTGTAACCCTCTGCACTACCCGCTGGTCATGAACCACAAGGTCTGTGTCCAGCTGGCCGTTGCCTCCTGGGTCAGTGAGTTCCACTAATTGGACAAACATCAGATTTTTTCTCTGCCCTTTTGTGGTCTAACACAATTAATCATTTCTTCTGTGACATCCCCCCAGTTCTCAAGCTTGCTTGTGGGGACACATTTCTGAATGAGATCGCAGTTTATCTAGCTGCAGTGGTTATCATGGTTCCATTTCTATTGATCATTGTCTCCTATGGAAAAATATTGCCAACATTCTCAAAATATCATCAGGTAGCGGGAGGGCGAAAGCCTTCTCCACCTTTGTTTCTTCTCACCTGATCGTTGTGGTCTTATTCTATGGAACAATTACTATCACTTACCTGCAACCAAAAGCAAATCAATCTGAAGGGACTGGAAAAGTGATTTCTCTTTTCTACACCATTTTTATTCCCACACTGAATCCCATTATATACACTCTGAGGAACAAAGACATCTTGACGGCACTGAGAAAACTAATAAGTAAGGTATTACGATGACACAAAGACTTGAACTTACAGAAAAGGACATTATTATATGTTTGGCATGTAGCTGCAAAAGAGAATATCAAGCTAAGCAAAATTAGTCAGATGGAAAAAATCAAGAACCATATGATTTCACTCATATGAGGGAAGTAAAATTGAGAACAACAAATGAACATCAAATGACAAATTAATAAATGAAAAAAAACAAACAAGCAACAAAAACTGATAGACAAAGACAACGGTTTAGTGGTACTGGAGGAAAAGAAGTAGGGAGGAGGTAGATAAAGGGAGGGAATTGGTTGATAAAGGTAAAAAGGGGAAATTTCACTAGGGGGACGAACACACAATACAATCAATATACAGATGATATGTTATAGAATTACACACGTAATCTACATAATTTTCTTAACCAATAATATCCTAACAAATTTTATTAAAATGAATTAAAATCATGCAATAATTATTTTAAGTACCTTCCCAAAAATTTATAGCCCAAATCAAAAGTCACTATCCTTTCTCTCCTATCATGTTAAAGCCTGCTAATGTCATTTTCCCATCCTCAATTTCTGATGGAAAAACCTTGAGACTTGGCATACTATATTCCATGTCCAGACAAGACACATCTTTTTCTAATGCAAATATCTAACTAAAAAAAAAAATGACCATGGCAGGAACAGAGAACATTAAAATAAGTAATCTAGATGATGAATGAGCTAGATAATTTCCAATTTACATTCCCTGAGATTAAGAAATGGTGTTTGACAATTGCAAATTTAGTATCCTTGGATTTCATATTTAGCTACAGAGTAATTCGAAACTGTGAATGCCTTAGTACAGCCTTTCTCGAAAGGGAATTGCCTCTGTTCTGCAAATGATGAGAGGGTGGAGAGAAGGCTGGAGAGGAGTAGCCAGGAGTCTATGCTCCTCAGTTTGTATTCCACAGAGACTGTCTTCAATGCAGTGCTAATTTAACCAGACATGGCCTTGCTTCATTTCTCAATTACCAGTTGATAAATAGATTGAGTTAAAGATACAACGCATCATGGGGAAAAGAAGCTGTTACAATGAATAAGGGGCTATTTTTATCAAAGGTACACTGATTTAAACATGAAATATGTTGTTCAGGAAAAATAGGAAAGGCAGAATTTGATACTTGACTAATTTAAATTAAAAGTTTCTATTACATAGACCATAAACTTTATAAAAGAAGCAATATACAATGGTTTCTCCAAAATATAAAGACGTAAGCAGTAATTATTTTATGACAGTTATTTTACAATAGAGCCTTATTTTTCAAGTTAATGATTGTCATCAAAGAATTATATTTCTTTTAATCAGATTAATTTATGAGATAAAACTTTTGAATTTAAAATACACAGACGTTACGCATAAGTAATCTTTCATTTTAAAATAGTGAATGAGATGTAAAATGCATATAAAAACATCTTGATGGTATGGTTTTATATTTCTTAAATTTATTGATACTATTCAGAATATTAAATTAAAAATAATATTTTCAATTGAATGTTCCATGAAGGACATTGAATTCTGAGGAAGAATATGGATGTTGGCATTGCACTGTTAAGATTGAAGTTAGTGAAGTCATATGACCTTCTCGATGTTGGACAAGTTATTTAACTTCTTTCTATCTCTGACTCTATGCAATATGTAAACAATAATAGTACCTACTTCATTCAGAATGTACTAAAATCAATAACACAGGTAAAGTCATTAACGGGGATTATTATATAAAAAATGTTCAAAAGTTGTCAAACATAGTTTTAATTAATCAGGCCTCTTTATTTCCTATGGTTATGCTAGTTTATGATAAACAGAAAAAATAGTAAAGGAACTGGAATGCTCATGTTACAACTGAAAAATACCATTAACAGTTAATGGAGAGAGTAGATCAATTTCAGAAGAATATATAAAACCAAGATGTTTCCCTAATAAATACTAATACTATGTTTCTTCCCCTAAATGCTTTAATTTGCAGTAAAACAGAAATAGAAACAATGTTTTGGAGGTGAATCCAGTTAGTCTGATATTTGGGGTTTTAGACACCTCATAACTTGAGCCGTGTTCTCTACTCTCTGGTTCAGCTCTGTTACATTTAATTATTTTCATGTACAAGATCTACAAATGTTTTCAACTTTGGGAGCTATTATAACTAATGATTTTGCTATTTTCAATTTATTGAATATAGGCTTGTTATATAAATTTTGATTACTTCTTAAATACATCATTATTCATAAATATATTTCTAATTACCATATTTTCTTACTTATTGTTCACTGTATTGGTGTGAAAAAAGTTCCAAATAATTTTTTGCATTCTTTATCTTGAAGGAAATTTAAATGATAAAGCTAAGAGACTACTAATTTTTATATCGAGTATGGTTTTATCATTCTTCTTTCTTTAGACATGATGATATTTATTAAACCTTCCCTTACACGTGTAATTTCTTTTGCTATACTCTCTATTGCTTTTTGTCTTCCATTGTTTTGTCTTTTGTTTCACCTGGATGGTTAATGTATCCACACTCCCTAAATATACATATATAAATCAATGTTTTGCTTTTTTTTCAGTGGCTTTGAGTGATTTATTTATTCAAATTTTGAAGGCAGATTGAAATATATGCTTTTACACTGTGTTTTCATCGATACTTTCATCTGTGGGACCAAATAGAAATTAACCACAAAACCAGTGACTGTCACACAATTAAAAAATAAACCCACGTGATGAAAGGAGTGAAATAATCAATATTTAGGAATCACATAGATCCAAGTAAATAACTCATAAAATAATGATATTAATAGAACAAGTCCTGCATTAAATATTTGCATATGTGGTACTGTTCAGGAAAGGGTTAATCAATTGTCCACAGCTGCCCAAATTCTACATTTTCCAATGTTTAGGACTAAACCTTGACTTATTCTACATTTCATAAATTGTAATGTCTATTTGATGAGTATCCAATTTATATGCAGTCAAAAGACTGTAATTCTCAGAACACTAGAATTTATCTCCTACACCCCTTCTGTGAAAGTCAATATTGCATTACCTCATAAGATAATCAGAAAGAAAAATGTATAAAAAAATAAGTAGAAAGAAGGTTGCACAGATGTGTAAAAGTTTTCTGACACTTTAAATTAAAGGACAAAATAAGTCCATTGGATTAGCAAAAACAAATCACTTATGGCATTGAAGAATTAACTATCTGTAGCAAAACACAACAGAATATAGGAGTTTCAAATTAACAAGTCTCTACCAAAAATATATTTCCCACTCTCCTGTGTTGAAAATAATTGTAATAATCTCAACATTTTAGCCCTTAAATTATTAACTTTTCTATAACACAAATGAACATATTATGAAAGAAATACCAAAAACAACAGGTCTCATCAAGGCAATTTCCCCAGCTGGATTGTCAGCCTGCTTGAGCATTTTTAAACTCGCTACTGCTACAGTAGCCTATGCTGGTGTCTGTTTTTCTTGTATTGTCACAACAAGGGTTATTGGTAGCAGGACAGTAATGTTTGCACCTTTGAACATTATATCCTCACTAAGAAAATGATCCCATAAGATGTTTCTCTAAGACTGAAAAAGTCAAAGAAGTCATGGGTACTTCAATTAGTTATTGTGGTGAAGAAGGTGAAGGCAAACCCTACACCACTTATTTGAGGTTAAGAATCAGGATTTGGGGGAGGCTTAGAAGCCAGAGGTCTTCAATACAGGAAATGTATCAACCATCTCCCTCACCTCCTCATTTGTCCATGGAGATACGGGTAACTGCTAGATACGTATGCAGTGGGTTTGCATTCCAGTAGACAGCCCTAACCCTGTTGCTTATTTTTTTTTATGAAGTCAGTATGTGTGTATGAAGAAGGCTATAGGGAAAAAAAGAATTCATTTGAAGTGTGTTGTTGGAGGAGAGCTCTAGAGATATCCTGCACTGCCAGAAAGATGAACAAATACTTTCTGGAGCGAATTAATCTTGAAACATTAGTTGAGGCAAAAATCAACAAAACTGAAGCTGTCCTACTTCAGGCACATCATGTGAAAGGAGAATTCTTTGGAGAAGTAGAAGGTAACAAAAAAAGGGGAAGACAAAGGATGAGGTGGATTGACTTCATAAAAGAAACTATAGGCGTGAGTCTACAGGAGATTTTGGGGACAGGATATTTTGGACATCACTCATTCTTAGGGTCACAAGAGTTGGAGCTGATTCAACAGCCTGTAACAACAACAAAATGTGTTGGGTCTTATCATGAAATGTAGATTTACTGAGCAAGGAAGCTTACTTAAGAGGCTCATCTTGGGTGGGAATGAGAAGAGTGGATGTCCACAGATACCATCCTGACGGTCTTAACACTTTGCTCTCTCAGGTGCATACTTGAAATAGCAACTAGCAGGTGAAACAAGGCAGAACATACACTTGAAAGAAAGGGGTGAGGGACAGTTGGGATAAAGAGCCCTTGATTGCCTAGGTCATGCTCGAGGGTCAACTGCTGGTCATGTCCTCTCTCTAGATGTCCTTCTCCAACAACTGTATGATTTCATTTTGATCACATTCTGGAAAGGGCATAAGCATGACATTATTCACACCAGTGGTTTCCCAGTGGTTATTAGAGACTGAGGAGGGGATGGTATTATCTACAAAGGGACATAAGGGAATTCACTAGGCTGGAGGAAATATTCCGTCTTGATTGTGTTGGTGGTTACAAGACTGTATGTGCTTGGCAAAACTCACCAAAGTGTTCACCTCAAAACAGTGGTCAATTATTGGAACAAATATATTGTGCAATAAACCTGTCTTTAAAAAACTGGTAGTTTCCAACCTATTATTTTACCATTTTAATTATTTTAAATTGCAATATTATTATTATTTTTCTGCTCTTCCTGAATAAAACTTCTTTCAAGATTTCAATTATCATATTTTGTTCAATAAATTAAATCTGCTTTTCTGTATCTTTGGATATCATTTATTTATTATAAAAGAGACATGGAAATTATTTACATGATGAGATTTCAGAACTTCAGTGGAATGGGCAGCTTCACCTGACGCCATTTCAATAATGATTGATATCAGTCTACATACTTTCCAAGGATATGGCCATCTCTAAATAAGAAATAATCCTTGTCTTCTTGAACTACTTTGGTGCCCCCACATTGTGGAAGGACTTTTTCCCCAATGTTCACGCTGACTGGTTGAATCTCTCCACCTTTTCCCTTAAAGCCCGATCCAACAGCTACTACTGTTGCTTACAATACTTCTCCTTGAGATTTTTCTGGAAGCATAATGCCTCCTTTGGTTACAGTTCCCGCAGCACTCCTTTCAACTAGTAGTCGATCCAAGATGGGGAGAAACTTTCTAAATGTCTGTCCTGCCAGGACTTCTGCCACCGCAGTTCCTACTCTGCTCTGGCGTCACCGCCCCAAGGAGAGAGCTACCATCAGGCCGCCTGGGCACGTGAACTTTGGAAAAGTCAATCTCCTTTTTGATTTCGTTTTCTTTAGAGTTTAATAGTCTCTTCTTTCTTCATAACATTTTCTCCATCCCCTTCTTCCAGGATAACTCTCTGTGCTGATTCTTTTTCTGTCTCTTTTAATTCACATTTCTGGCTTCTCATGTCAAATTCTTTTTAAATATTTCGACTTCTTAAATTGTTACTTAAATTTCTTATATCAGTAAATATATAATGTATTTCATAGATGTCAATTGGGGGTACTTTTTCTTGGCACAGTGGTGGGATGTTTACAAGTCAAGTTTTGAAGTAGTGTTTTTCAGGATGTTGTAGATTTATTCTGCCTGCTCTGATGATTGAATGATTGAATTTACTAGAAGATACACACACACATATATACATGTATAATCTTCTAAATGAGAAAATGAAATTATACAGGAAAATAAGGTAGCTGTCTTTTGAAGACTGTGCTCAAGTCTATTCTACTTCCTAACACTTTATACATTGGAAAGTTTTTTAACAGTGTGAAGTTTTTCTCTCTTCATTTGCCAAATGTGTAATATAAATGTGTAATATAATAATGCCTTCTTGAAGAATGATGTAGCAAATAAATGGAGAATTTAAATGGAAGAAGAGTGTAATACAGAATTTGATGTGTGATGCGTTCTCAATGCAGACAGATTCTCTATACATAGGGACGCTCAATGTGTTTTATTTCACCTTGTTTTCCTTTGTCACTGAGAAATTTAAAGTCTGTACTTTCATTCCCTTGTAGGATTGCAATCAGACAATAATTGCAGTAAGACAACACAATTCTGAAATCATAAAGAAGAAGTTAGTTTTTCCTACTCATTGTTCTATTTGCTGGAATATTTCTTTAAACATTGTATAATGGATTTCTTTAGTTTCTTCTCATTAATTTCACTCAAGAACAGAGTCTGGTGCTCACTTCAGCAGCACATATACTAAAATTGGAATGATACACAGAAAAGTAGCATGGCTCCTTGCAAGGATGACACACAAATTCATGAAGCGTTCCATATTTTTATGGTTCATATATGCAATGGAATAGTACTCGGCCATTAAATAACAAAATCTTAACCATTCTCAACAACATGGATGGACCTAGGGGTTATTATGCTGAGTGAAATAAGTCAGACAGAAAAAGAAAAACATCATATGACTTCACTCATATGCGGAATCTCAGGAACAAAATGAGCAAACGAATCAGAAACATACAAATATAGGACAATCTGGTGAAGGCGAGAGAGATAGGAGTTTGAGGGGCTGGGAGAAAGGATTGAATGGTTAAAGAAGTACAATCAGTAGTTGATAGATGGTCACAGAGATGGGAACATGGCAAAGGGAATGCAGTTAGCATTAATGTAACGATTAAGTATAGAGCCAGAGGAGAGAAAGAACAATCAGGGTGATTGTTTTATAAACTATATCAATGTGTAACTGATGTAGTGTATACTTGAAATTGATAATAAAATAAAACAAGAAAAACAGAGTTGGAATGAAGGTTGAACTTACCCTAAATACACACACACACACACACACACAGGCCAAAGGGTAGAATAATAATAATAATAAACAATGGGATACTCATCCATTTGAAATATACTAAAATACAAAAAAAAAAAACAATGTAATAAGCAATTACTTTCTTCTTCTTCTTCTTCTTCTTCTTCTTCTTCTTTCTTCTTCTTCTTCTTCTTCTTCTTCTTCTTCTTCTTCTTCTTCTTCTTATTTGGCAAAAACTCTAAAGTAAAGAAATCAGGATCAACTTTATGATGGAATGCATGATTCCATGTTTTTCCATGCGACTTTGTTTTCTTTTCTCTTGAGAATGTGAATTTCCTTTAGAGGATTGACTCCAGAATTAAACCCTATAATCTCGTCCCTGTGATTACCCATTTCTCTTTACAGAAACAAAATAAAAGTGCAGCAACATGTATTGACTCAGAAGGTGTCTCAAATCTTTCAAATAAGTCATGCAAATTTTAACTGCATTTCATTTCATTTAAAAAATGAAATTCTCCTTTTTTCATTTTAAATTTTCAAATGAAAAAAACAAAGTCAAAAAGAAAATCACAGTCTATGCAAGTTAGACAGGACTGGAAGCAACTGAGGATTTGATGCTGTTATTCATGGTGGTGGACAGGTACAATGTCTGATGCTACGTGACATTAATTTGATAGTGTGCTTTGAAATGAGAACAATTATTTAGTTGACTTTTAAAAGACTACAAAATCATTCTTGAGGACATAATAGATGTCCAAATATCAATCATTTGAAATTGGCACTATTTCACTGCTTGAGTCACATGTGAATTTTGGGGAGGCAATGAATGAATCTTGGAGTAAATGATTAAACAGAGTGGTCTTGAGGGAAAAAAAAATGAATTTAAGTTAAACCCACAAAGCTGTTCAGAGAATGAGAGAGACTTCAGTAGGTTATTTGTTTCCTTTGTATTTGGAGTGTGGGAAGGTAGAGAAAAACTAGAACATACCTTTCCCTTTCAGAAACTGAAGAGAAGTGTGTGGATTTGCCCAGTGCTCTGAGAGGACTACAACCAGATTTAGTAGACAATTGCTCAATAAATTTACATGTTTATTCATCTGCCCACTAATTTTCCTCTTTCTTTGATCCTTCTGTTTATTATGCTGTATTATCCTAGGTTATTCTTTCACCATGTGTGAAAATCCTCATCAACATTTTCGTGATTTCCTCTAAACGTTGGAGAGAAAAATACATACACCTAATGCATGTTTGAGATTCTATTTGTAACAAATGACTAAAACAAATTATACTTTGGTGACTGAGTTTATCCTGTTAGGATTGGCAGACACACTGGAGCTACAGATCACCCTCTTCTTGCTGTTTTTCATGATTTACACACTTACGGTTTGGGGGAAT
Source organism: Eonycteris spelaea (assembly GCA_003508835.1). NCBI lineage: Eukaryota > Metazoa > Chordata > Mammalia > Chiroptera > Pteropodidae > Eonycteris > Eonycteris spelaea. The sequence goes on along the minus strand of PUFA01000490.1, from coordinate 59,149 downwards.
ATTGGCATGATTTTCTTAATCAGAGCTGACTCCCGACTTCACACACCCATGTACTTCTTCCTGGCCAACCTGTCCTTTGTAGATGTCTGTTATTCCTCCACCATCACCCCAAAGATGCTGGTGGATTTATTGTTGGAAAGAAAACCATCTCCTTTGCTGGCTGCTTTGTGCAGATGTACTTCTTCATTGCATTGGGCACGACTGAGTGCATCCTGTTCGGGTTAATGGCCTATGACCGTTACATGGCCATATGCAACCCTCTGCTTTACCCTTGGTCATGTCCTGGACTGTCTGCCTAAAATGGCAGCAGGGGCTTTTACAGCAGGGCTGTTGAACTCCATGGTTAACACAAGTTATGTAAGCAGCTTGCCATTTGTGGCTCCAATGTCATCCACCACTTCTTCTGTGATAGCCCTCCACTTTTTAAGCTCTCATGTTCTGACACAAGGCTGAATGAAAGCATCTTTTCCACTTTTGCTGGTGTGAATATTATTGGGGCTCTGCTGGTCATCCTCACCTCCTACTCCTACATTCTCTTCTCCATCTTTCGCATGCATTCAGGGAAGGGGAGACGCAAAGCATTCTCAACGTGTGCCTCTCACCTGACAGCTTTAAATCTTTTCTATTCCACTGCCATCTATATTTATCTGAGACCCAGTTCCAGCTACTCCCTAAGTCAGGACAAAGTGGCTTCTGTGTTCTACACAGTGGTGATCCCCATGTTAAATCCTCTGATCTATAGCCTCAGGAATAAGGAAGTAAAGGCAGCTTTTTGGGATGTAATTACTAAGAAAAGGATTCTTTCATTTCTGTGATTGTTTCATTTAATTTTCTGAGCTAGAGTATTTAATGAACTTTCAAAATGTGTTTCAAGCCAACAGCTTTTTCTTAGAATATTTTCTAAGAAACAATGTTCTGTAATACCCAAGTAAATTACCAAAATTATGTGAGATGATGATACCTTCATATCAACATTGTACATCATTAGTAGGTTCTAAGAAAGGAGTCTTAGTTGTAATAACCTTTTTCCTAGGAAAAGGAAGATGTTGACTGTTTAAAGACAAAATTCACAATATCACATGAAATAACCATTGAAATTATTTGTAAATATCCATTTGTTATCTCCTTGTACATTTCTTTCCATTTATGATTTCTAAGTGATTATTATATATCACTATGTCAAAATGTTTTAAATTTAATAGATAACTATTTTTAAGTATTAAATGATCTCTTGAGAAAGATTTTAATTTTAAGAAAGGTAGTTTTAATTGCTACTGTAAAATCCCCAGCAGTTAATTGTCTTATTTCCTTTAGACACATACATACTATCTAAAGAATAAGTGAGAGTTTGTGTGAAAGTGTGCTGTCAGGGAAACTGTGGCCTGATTAAATGTACCAATTAAAACATTTCTCCTACACCCTTTGCTTCTCCCCCAAAATTTCCAGTTCTCTTACTTTGTCTCTCCCAGGCTCACACACACACACACACGCACACAAAATCTATGTGCACACATATTGGGCTGCTGCAGAGTTCAGGACATGAAGAGTTCAACAGATGAATATGACACATGTTCTTTAAAATATGCTCTTAGATTTCCTGAGTATAAACATCTTCTAACAATTTTCAATAAAAATCTAAGGAACTAATCTTAATATTAAAGCTCAGCATTATTAGTATGAAAGTGGACAGGAAATTGACTTAGTAGAACCCTGAAAGAATTAAATGGGAGCCAGGCCTTGCTAACATTTATAGTTTCAATAGTGAAATTCTCCATGTCTCTTTCCTTCCCTTTGTCACTAAAGTCACACTTAATAGAACCTACAATGTACAAGTCATCTGGGATGTAGCAAAGCAAACTTATGATTTGTCACAAAGAGGCCATCCAGCTTGACCATTCAATAATGAACTCAATGGTCCATGTAGGTGATTTAGGCAAGATGGATGTTAGTGAAGGTATCGGTGGTGTCTGAGCACCCGTGGGCCATGCTCTCAGCCCACAGAGGCCTGCAGTAGAATGGCCAGGCTGTTCTCAGAGGTGCTCACTCTTTCCCTGCGTAGCCTGCCTGCTTCATATGCACCAGCTGATAGCTGTTGGCTGCATGCTTTTCCTGTCCCTGTCCTGGAATGTAATGAAATCATACACGAAAACAAGATGTTTCCCTAGTAAAACTAATATTATTCCTTTAATTAAATACTTTAATTTGCAGTGAAGTAGAAATAAAACAATGTTTGAGAGATGAATCCAGTTATTCTGAGTTTTGGGGTTTCGGACACTTTGTTATTTGAGCCATGTTCTCTGCTCTCGAATCCAGCTCTTCTACATTTAATTAGTCTGATGAATGAACCTTGAGATAATCATGCTAAGTGAAAAACGTCACACAGAAAAAGTTGAAAACTACATGATATCACTTGTATGTGGGATATAAACCTAAAGGCAACAAACAAAAATGACAAACAGAGGCTCATGACATGACAGTGGTTACCAGAGCATAGGTAGAAGGTGGCTGGTAGATGGGGTAAAAGGGTTCAAATATGTGGTGACAGAAAGAAATCTGTGAGCAGTGAACATACAATGCAATATATATATGTTACTGTTCAATTGTATACTTGAAACACTGGATTTATTAACCAATGTCACTATAATAAAAAAAACTCAAAAATTAATTAATTAATCTCATGTACAAGATCAACAATATTTTCAACCTTGAGAGCTATTATGACTAATGATTTTGTCACTTTTTAAATTTATTAATATAGCCTTCTTATGTAAATTTTGATTGTTTATGTAAACCCAACATTATTTATAAAAATATTTTAACTATCATATTTTCTGCTTATTGTTCAACATATTTGTGTGAAAAACTTCCAAATATTTTGTACTTTATTTAACTCAAAAGAAATTTATATTGTAAAGTATTAAAAGTTTTTAATTTTTACTTGAGTGTGATTTTATCATTCACTTCTTACCTGACATTTTTCTTAAACCATCCCCTTGAATGTAATTTTTTTTGCTTCACTGCTATACAACCACCATTGCTTTCTGTTTTTCTAATATTCCTGATCTTTGATTTTACTTGAATATTTAATGTTACTACATTCCCCAAATGGACACACATTAATCAAAGTTAGCCTTATTCAATGTTTTTACATAATTTATTTATTAAAATTAATGAAATTGAAATGTATGCATTTAAGTATTTTAGTCAATATTTTCATCCATTATTAGATGAGACCAAATAGAGAATAGCTCACAAAGCCTGCAAATGTCACGACATTAGAAAAAAACCAACAAGATGAGAGTGAAAGAATCGATATTTAAGAAACACAAGAAGCCAAAAAACCTCCAAAAAATCATTAATAGATGTAGTCCTCCATTTAGGAGAAATGATATATGCAGTGTGATATTAATACATCAAATAATTTTGGATTTAGTTTGTTAAGTGTGAAATAACTTAGGCAATGTAATTTTCATGAGTCTATAAAAATTGTGAAGACATACATAGTGTAAGCAATATTTATAAAGGATAATACAAAGATAAAATGAAGTAGTAATCTCATTCATCTCCACACTGGTCATAAAAAAATCAAAGATAGTGTGTTAATTCATAACACATTTCAATGGACAGAGATAAACAATATTATGTCAAGGAGGTAATGCCAAGTGGCAGGGTGTATAAGGAAAAAAATCAATTATAAGTAGTTGAATTGATGTGAGAATATATAATCTATGGAAGAGTATACAAAGAGCTTTATGGAAAACATATAGCTTTAAACTGATCAGAATAGTATTTCTGTTCAATTTTCACACAACTGTTATGCACTTTGAAGAACAAAATCATGCAACATATTTATAAGCAATGTGCTCACTGACTTAAGTAAATTAATTTAATTGTTAAAAAAGAAAATGAGCTTTATAGAAACAACATTAAAACAAATAGCTTTTCAAAAATAGATGAAGTATTGTTTTTCATCAGAAAGCAGAGAAGTGGACACTTGTTTCTAAGCTTACATATTCTTTACTGCTTTGGCTGACAAATTGATATATATTTTTTCTAAGATTATCTTATCATTTTGTTTTTACTCACAAAATTGTTGAATACATCCATACATCACTACTGAGTCTCAGAAGACACCTAGCAATATTTCAGCCATTGAAGAAATTTTTTGCTTCCAGATTTATTTCTAAAGAAAGAGGTGGTGAACACTGGCCATGAATTTTGAAATTTTTCCAACAGGCGATCTATTTGATGAAGACTTATTTCAAAAACTCTGACTTTTGGATGGGCTCCAAACTCAACCTCCCAAATTTATATGATTATATTTACCATGTGTTGTAAACAAATAAAATTAATAAAATAAATTTATTAGCTAAGTTTGTGTTGAGAGTGTCAGATTCATTAATACACTGGAAAAAGAAACAGAAAAATGAAAAAGGTACAATCTTGGAGAGAATGTACAAATAGAAGATTTTATCTGGAAGACAGAATAAGCAGCATAAAAAAAATGTTAAGTAAGGATGAGATTTTATTTTACAAATCATAAAATCATCAATCATCATGCCCAGAAATGTTACATAAGAAGACTATGTGTCACAATAATCTGAAGTGCTTGATTTGGTAAGAGTTGGTGAAAAGGAACAAATAACACATTTAAAGAGCAAATGATAAAGATATATTTGCAGTTGATTGTAATAACTTAGCTCATCTTCCAGTAGTTGTGCCAAATAGGGGCAGTTAGCGTAGGCTCACAGAATGATGTCAACAGAAGTCAGAAGCAGAGTGACAAGACATAAGTTTTATTAAATGAGCCATTGCAAGTGATCTTTATCAGTATTAACAAACTGCAAAATACAGTTCACTTATTTCTTGTTTTTGATTTTTCTGTTTAAAAGTGCATACATATTACATTTTCACCCCTAAAGATAAGGCTGGTATCTTCATATGAGACTCATATGAAGTAACTATTCCTGTAGATCTTTCAGATGAACATAATATATTTGATGTGAACCCAACCCACAGCACACACAAATATGTCATATTTTCTAATGTGGTTGTTTTCATGTATGATAAAAATGAGAATCGAAACAGAAGGAAATGTTTGAGCATAAAGTCTATGTAAATCCTGAGACCAATTCTCACAATATATACATGACTGCAACCCTGATCCCAGCCACCTTCATGTTCCATACAGGTCGTTGCTATAACTTCCTATACGGTCTCCTTGCTTTCACTCTTGTTCACACCAAAGTATATTGTGTTCTGATTCACACTCCTTTCCAGATATTTTACTCCCTCCTAACAGTGTAAGAGAACACAACTTACATGATTAATGATTATGAGAGATTAAATGATATGGGTGTAAATTATTGAGTCCCTAAAAAAGGCTAAGTGTTCTAGGTAGAGGGATTTATTCTTGGAAATGGATGTTCACCAGAAACTAAACAAGACAAATACCAAAGAATCAAGGAGTTTCTGAAGGAAAAGATGTCAAATTATGGAATAAATAATACAACATAATACAACAAGTGTCAAAATAGAAAAAACGAGAGGATTTGAGAGCATTACATTAGAAAGCTTTAACATTTCATGCAAAAATAGGTCACCTTTAGGGATATACCAGTTTAGTCTAAAAGATAAACAAAAGATTGGTAGACATAATGACCAATCTGGAGTGTCCAAAGTTTTCTGTGCATCCTGAAGAATACAGTGCAGCATCTTATATAGTTACATAACTAGAGAAACATGATTCATTTTTATTCTTATGTAAATACCTGTACCTTAAATAAAATTTTTCTACCCATGGTATGAACTAAGAGACTTATCAAATAAACAATCTAAATGATGCATGAACTCTAGACATTTTCCAAGTTACATTCTTTGAGATTACGATAGCCAAAAAGTGAGACACAATCCAAGTTACATACAACATAAATAAATGAACAAAACAAAGCTTGTTCAAATCAGCACTGACAATAAATGACTTAAACATAGGTAGAACACAGATAAATCTTAAAATTCTTATGTGAACAAAAACACATTCTGATGAACTATAAATGATCAATAGGTAGAGGAATCTGATCTGTGGTTCCCTTGGGTTAGAGTAGAGAAAGGACGGATTACGAGGCTACATGAGGAAATGTTCAGGATATTGGGAATGTTCTGTATCCTCATTGTGGAGATGCTTTCATGAGCATATACATTTTTCACACCTTATCACATTTGACATCTCATTAAATCTAGTTGAATGTTCATACACTATTTTCTATATATTATGCTTCAGTAGCATTGATAATTTAAAAATAAAAATTATAATGGCATTGCATTAGAAACAATTGTCTAAAAATCTAAATAAAATACATAATTATGTACCACACATAATTGTTCTGTTATGCAAATATCCTGATAAAACTTAATTCTAAATGTTACAACATACTGTAGCCCACTGTTAGTGACCAAAGCCGAGGATGGTGGTAGAGTCTGGCTTGATGCTCTCCAAACATGTTTCTGTGTCTTTGACACAGAGTGAACAACATTCTCTAGCTCTCTCACATCTTTGTTAGACATGCGGTTAGTTCCTACAATGGCATGTGGGTAGAAGTGACCCGTCTTCTGTGCTCTCTCTTAAGAGTGCACTTCTTCCTTATTTTCCATATGTCTGTAATTCTCAGGTCTCTGAGTGTTGAAAATCTAACAGGGGACCACAAAGTACCAAGTAGGGAGCCATCGGATCCCGGAGTCAGAGGAACTAGTGTTTCATTATCTTTGAGTGCAACATTGTTCTGTGAAATGGGTGTAAGATGCTTCTCTATTTTGTGCAGCCACTAATATAGCTGAGGATTTGTTTTAGTTTTTACATATTTTTTTTCCAGTGGTGGTGATATTTAATTAAATAAGAAAATATTTAAATTCTCCATTTTAACAGGGGATAAACATTCAATTTGTCCAGTCTATTGGGAAGCGACAGACTTCCTGGAAGCTTATCACACATGCCATTCTCATGATGGAAGACCCATATAAATACCATATTAGTCATAATAAAGAGGGCCAATGTATGAAAGGCATACTGTAGTAAAGAGTAAGAGACTAAAAATAAAAAAAAAGGAAATATGTTTAAAATCACACACCAGATACTCAAAGAACATTGAAACGGGAAAAAGCAAATATAGTTACCAGTAAAATCATCATGTATGCTAATGTTACCTCCATACCTGATTCAAAGTAGCTTAAAAGGGGTCAGCACTTTAGCGAAACAGTTTGTTTGTTTTCTGTCTTAAACATTCTTGTTCAAAATGCTTTTTTAGCAGTAGTTTACATTTTGAATCAGCTAGAAACCTTCCCTGATGCCTGAGTAGCTGTCATAAAATGACTATATCCAACCAACTGTTTTCATCAACAGACACCACATGCTTTAATTTCCACAGAAGTTAATTATCGACAGAGTTCAGCTTCTGAAAAGGACTCTCACCACCCAATGTGTTGTATGTTTATGCCATGTTCATTTGATACAACACATGACACATTGTTCTGAAAGTGTGCATGATCTAGATTTGTATCAATTATGGGGAAAAAAAGTAAGGAAGGCAAATCCACGCAATGATTATGAGTCTGAAATACAATTTGTAGAATGCTTTCTACCTTTCTTCTGAAAGTACTACTTAACAGTTAAGTGGTGTTTCTTCACCAAGGGACTCTCAATTATAGAAGGCTTCATGCCAAGAAGGGGTGAAGAGTAGGGCAAGCCACCTACAAAGACAATGGTTTTAAAAAATAAACCCTGGTGATTGCCAAAAAAAGCTGTGCTCAGGAATTTAATTGACAGACAAGAGAAGATTCTCCCAGGTGATGGTGGCTGCTTTCTATTTAAGAGCAGCCAATGTTTGTCACCAGCAAGAATGTCATATAATTACAGTGGCTCCTCAACACGGCAGAAGAACTTCACAAGTTTATAGGTTAATAAACACCTCCACTCACACAGACATATTTATGCAAATCTATAAAGGTAAGCTGTAATTGTTTTGTTAGACTATTTTATTTAAAGATAGTTCTTATTAGCAAGATCAAGATACCAAAAATATAACAGAAAAGCACGAAATCCTATATTCCTTCTTGGAAAATGAGTAAATTGCTATGATAATCTCACATAGTGCCTTACTTTTTTCATTATAAATTAATGGAAAAAGAGATTAAGTCAAATGGCGATAGTAAACACATTTTTAATAACCATTATTCTTTTAAAGTAATTTTGAGAACCTATACTAAATAAAATAGGGAATTGTAAAAGACTATTTGTCTCAGTTTATTTACCAAAGTATTAATGAAAAAATATCAGATGTTTGTGTTAACAGGTGAAAACACGTGTAACAGAAGATGAGATAGAAAACATAATCTTTATTGTATGTTTTGGAAAGTTAAAGAACAAATATTAATAAAGCATAGTGGAAATAGTCAAGCAGTATTGACTGCCTGATATTAAATGGTATTAATACGAAGTGAAACAAAGTTGTTGTGTGTGTGTATGTGTGTGTGTGTGTGTTTAAGTTTCATTCATAGGTTCCAACCATTTCTGTGCTCATAGAAAATATAATCGGACTTAATCAGAGGTACACTTTATGCAAAATTACAAGGCAACAAGAGAAATGAAACTGTGTTTAGTTCAATGGAACTACCTGACACCAGTATCTTACCTAAGAAGGTAGGGAAATATAAAAAATATTGGGATGAATGGTTATATTCATTGATCGAATTAAAAGTTAAATGATATTTATCATATACTGTATGGGGTATTAATAAGGAAAGTTTTTGAACAGTATGCTGAGATTAATGGTGTCCATATTTAATGTGAATGAGGAGAGAGGTACATAAAATGGCATGATAATATTGCATATATTTATTCCCTCAGTAAAAAAGTATTAGTCTAAGAAAATTGATTTTCATTAAACTATAAATGGAATGACTTATACACATTTTATGAAAAACTTAAACAAAAGCTTTAGGGAAACACTTTAAATTGACAGAGGTATAATATCAAACAATTCAGAAAGAAACTGATGAATCCAGACAAATGCAATAGCAAAAGCCTGTACCATAATTCCACTCATTATGGGGGTGAAATAATTAGAAGTTACTTTGCATTAATAAGCTCTAAATAAGAATGTACACTTCTCATTTCTTTGGTACTATTACCTCAAAGAATGAAAAACATATATTCAGTTATATTTCTTTGATTGATCTCAAGTGCAAATCAGTTTCTATCTGAGGTTTCAAAATTTACTTCCATGAGACATAGCAATGTGAAGGTGGACATAAGTTTAGAGATTATAGAAATGCATTCATGCATCTAATGCTGTTAACAGAAGAGGAAAATGTAGTTCAGAACAGTAGTGAATTATCACCCTGAATTTACCATGTTTGCAGATGGAGAACCAATTAAAATCAGAAAAATCAAATATGACTACAATAACGGAATTTGTTCTTTTGGGGTTTTCTGATATTCCCAATAGCAAATGGATTCTTTTTGGGATATTTTTGATCATCTACCTGACTATCCTGATGTGCAATAGCATCATAATTTTGATAACAAGTATTGACCCTGTACTCCAACCCCCATGTATTTCTTTCTAACAATTTTTCCTTTTTAGAAATCTGTTATGTAACAGTCACTCTTCCAAGAATGCTCAGGGATCTTTTGACCCAGAAAGGAAACATTTCTTTGGTTGCTTGTGCCACACAAATGTACTTTGTCCTTACGTTTGGAGTCTCAGAGTGTCTCCTCCTGACAGCGATGGCCTATGACCGCTATGTGGCTATTTGTAACCCTCTGCACTACCCGCTGGTCATGAACCACAAGGTCTGTGCAGCTGGCCGTTGCCTCCTGGGTCAGTGTAGTTCCAGGAGGAATTGGACAAATATATCAGATTTTTTCTTTGCCATTTTGTGGTTCTAACACAATTAATCATTTCTTCTGTGATGTCCCACCAATTCTTAGGCTTGCTTGTGGGGACATATTTCTGAATGAGATGGCAGTTTATGTAGCTGAAGTGGTGTTAGTCGTGGTTCCATTTCTATTGATCATTGTCTCCTATGGAAAAATTATTGCCAACATTCTCAAAATATCATCAGGTAGCGGGAGGGCGAAAGCCTTCTCCACCTGTTCTTCTCACCTGATAGTTGTGGTCTTATTCTATGGAACGATTAATATCACTTACCTGCAACCGAAAGCAAATCAATCTGAAGGAACTGGAAAAGTGATTTCTCTTTTCTACACAATTTTTATTCCCACACTGAATCCCTTTATATACACTCTGAGGAACAAAGACATCATGATGGCACTGAGAAAACTAATAAATAAGTTATTATGATGACTCAAATACTTGAAATTATAGAAAAGGACATTATTATACATTTGGAATATAGCTGCAAGAGGAAATAATCTGATTTTATGTCTGTTTCTAGATAATGATGATTAATGTCATCATAGTAACCTCATATTATTAAAGGACCTTCGTTTTATAGGGTTAGGTAAAGGGATTACTGTAATAAAAGCACAAATTATCTCCATTGTAACAATCTAATTTGAACATCCTTGTTTCCTTTCACTATGAACTAGTGAGTTAAGAGATTGCCAGAGCAATACAATGATGGTTAACAAATTTTTATAAGTGTGTTATATAACCAGGGATTAGAATCATGCTCTGTGATATATCTTCTTTAACTTTCCCATTTCTTCAGATTTCTTTACTAACCTCCTCTGTACTCTGATTTGACCCAGCCAAGGAGGAAAACCAGCAGCAGCTGAGATGGTGGAAGCAGGGTAATCTTAGTATCTCTTTTACATTTTCCTTTTTATGTTGTCACTGTCCATGGTGTTTTAAGACCACAAATCCCATCCTCTATTATCCCCAGACTCACTGTCCTCTGATAACCTCATTCCTTCATGTTGTACTTTGCTTTGGGAATATCAATTTATTTTTAGAAGTTTCCAGGGTTTTCACTTTAACTCTCCATGTCAATGTGCATTGTGTTGATGATGGCCTCTAAATATATGTAAATCTAGGACCTGCAGATGTGGTCTTATTTGAGGGGGGAAAAGGCCTTTGCAGATGTATTAAAGAATGAGATCATCCATTGTTAACATGGGTACTAAATACTATGACCAGTGCTCTTATAATGCAGAAAAGAACAAGTAGTTTAGAAAACAGTTACAGAGGCACAGAGAAGAACATGTGAAGATGCAGGCAGAGATTGGAGTGATGCACACAAGAATCAAGGAACCTCAAAAGCCACCAAAACCTGGAAGACGCAAAGAATGATTCTCTCTGGAGGGAGTGACACCTGGCCAGCACAGTGATTTTGGACTCTGGGTTTTAGAACTGAGAGAGAATAAATTTTTACTGTTTAAGTCCACTCAATGTCTAGTAATTGATTACAGTAGACCAAGGAAGGTAATACATCATTTAAATAGTCTTTTTATTAAAGTCCTTTTATTTGAATCATGGAAATAAATTCTTATCCTTTTGGGGGCAGTAATGGTAATTTTTATCTTTTGAATGTAGAATCAAAATACTTCCTTTTTTAATTAAAAAGAACTGTGTCAGTGTAACCTCATGTGGTATAAATTTGTTTACTCTAAAATAAGTTTTACATATGTTTGTTCAAAGCTTTGTTTAAACTTATTTTTTTCTAGAGCAAAAGGGAACTGGAAGCAAAAAAGGCAGTCTTGGTGAAATGTTTTCAGACACTGGAGAACATCTACACCATACAACCCTACAGAGCTTCTAAAGACAATTAGATCTGATTTACTTAAGGCATTATAAATTTCCTGATATGTGAAAAAGAATGTTTATGTATGTTAAATCGTAACTGCATTTTTGTAAAACAAAAAGCATAGCAGTCCATAATTTCACATAATATGTTGCATGTGCATGTCTTTAGTGGGTGCTTATTCATAGCACAATACTGGAGTTTGTGGATTAGAAGAAAATACACTTCTTCATTTTTATCTGTCACCTTTATCCTGAATTCTTAAGATCTCCGATTCTTAAGTGTTTTTCCCCTAAGGTTTTTTTTATTTAGTCAAAAACTAGCTTTACTGTTTTTAAGAGTAAAAAATTTAAAAATAGTGTATAATTCTACTACCTAAATAGCCGTTTTTAATTTTAATTTTTATTGTAAAATAATTTTAGACCTAAAAGAAAATTAGTAAAAATAATTCAGAGTCCTATTTCCTTCACTCAGATTCCCCTAATTTTAACAACTGACATAACCATAAGACAATTACCAAACCAGGAAATTATCATTGGTTCAATACTAATAACTGAGCTCCAGATCTTATTCAGATTTCAGCATTTTCTCCCCTAATGTCCTTTTTCTATCCCTGCATCCTACATCACATTTAGTAGTATGTACCTTCAGCTTTCAAAGTCATTTCCTCATTCTGCCCTTGTTTTCATGATTTTGACACTTTGCATGAGTACTGGATTAGTTATTTGCTAGAATGTCCCTAAATTTGGTTTTGTCTATTAATCTCTGATTGAAAGTTATATATTTTAGGGCTATTACAGAATAGCGCAAAAGCAATGCTTGACCTTCTGAAGACATCGTATCAGGAGAGACATAATAGGAACATAGATTATAAGTTGTAATGATAAATTAATCACTTGAGTAAGACCATGTCTGTTGACCTTCTCCATTGTAAAATTACTCTTTTTCCCTTGGTAATTCATGAATATATTGGGAGAGATACTTTGAGACTATGCTAATGTGCTATTTCTCAATATTTGCCTACTGAATTTAGCATCCATCTATGGATCATCCTTGCAACAATTATTACTGTGGTGTGCCTTGTGATTTGTTGTTTTCTTCACTCCTTCTACATGTATTAATTGGAATTCTTCTGTAAAAAAAGAGTTGTCATTTCTCCACCATTTAGTTATTGGATTATTTATATGAAGATGAACACCTAGATTTATTCTTTGGTCATAATCCAATATTATTACTATTAGTTGCTCAAATTTTTCACTTTATTCATAGGGAGTTCTATTAGGTTGACTTCTGTTTCCTTTTGACATAGCTTCATTACTTTTTTTTTTTATAACTTCTGACTGTCTGATACTATAAGCTGCTCTGGGTTCATCCTGTATTTCCTTGCCCAGCCCTAAATTAGTCATTTATTCTCCAAGGAGCCCATATTTCTTTATTGAGAATGAGATTTAGAAACCAAGATCTAGGCACTAAATATATTCATTGCTATTGAGGTGTCATTGTTCTTGGCCTTCTGAAGGTATTCTAATCCTAATTCCAAGGAGGGTGGATTCCCCCCAAACCACCAAGCAATGCTCAGGACACAAACTGGATGTTCTATAATTCAGCTCAGTTCCTACAGCATCTACCTGGAGATAATGCCAGAGCCCACAGTTAAGGGCTCAGGCTCACAAGACTTGTCCCCCAGTACACACTTCATATACCAGTTGCACGCCCAGTTTGTCACCTATGCCTCTGACCAGACAGCTATTGATCAAAGGTTCCAAACACCACCTCTTTGGTTTGATTAATTTTCTAGAGTGATTCACAGAATTCAGAGAAACATTTTAATTACCAGATTATGGATTTATTATAAAAGACTCAGAAACAGCCACGATGGATGAGATGTCTAGGGAAAGGATACCAAATTTCCATGTTCTCTTCAAGGCCACTCCCCCCAAGACTCTGTGTGTTTACAAAGACCCACCAAGCGCCTTGAGGACTCATAGTATCTCAATGTCGACCTTTAGAAGGCAAGGTTGTCCCTCAGTGTTTACAAGAACTTTCTGAAGGTAACCATGGATAAGTTGGTCTCATGGGATATAAACCTCTGTCCTCACATAAATGAGGTGGGAAAACTGTATAGTGGTTCAGTGTACATTTTTTTCTGAAGTAAAAGAGCTGTGTACCCTTAAGTAAATTTCTTCCTCACTTTGAGCTACAATTTCCTCATTTATAAGAATGAATTACATAGACCATAGATTTATAAAAGAAGCAACACGCAATGGTTTCTCCAAAATATAAATACGTAAGCAGTAATTATTTTATGTCACTTATTTTACAGCAGTACATTATTTTTCAAATTAGTAATTATCAAAGGAATATATTTCTTCCAATCAGATTAACTTATGAGATAAAACTTCTTAATTTACAATATACAGACTTTACACATAAGTAATTAATCTTTCAATTTAAAACAGTGAATGTGACATAAAATAGATATAAAAATATCTTGAAGTTATGGTTTCATATTTCTTAAATTCATACCTACTATTCAGAATATTAAATTAAAAATAATATTTTCTATGGAATGTCCCATGAAGACCACTGAATGCTGAGGAAGAATATGGATGTTGTCATTGTACTGCTAAGATTAAAGTCAGCGTGGTCTCATGGCCTTCTCAATGTTGGGCAAGTTATTTAACTCTTTCTGTCTCTGACTCTGTGCAAAATGTGTGAATAATAACAGTACCTACTTCATTCAGAATGTACTAAAATCTATAATGCAGGTAAAGTCATTAACAGGGTGATTACTATATAAAAGTGTTAAAAAATTGTCAAAAATATAAAATAGTTTTAATTAATCAGGCCTCTCTATTCCCCATGGTTATGCTAGTTTATGATAAACAGAAAAAATAGTAAAGGTACTGGAATGCCTATGTTACAACTGAAAAATACCATTAACAGTTAATGGAGAAAGTAGATCAATTTCAGAAGAATAACAAATGAGATTATCACTGGAATTCTTTCATATATTAAATAAGATTTATGTTAAATTTCCAAATAATTTTGCTTCTATGTCCATAACAAAGTCGACTTTTCCTGTGTCCTCAAAGTATGGGAGACTGGAACAAATGAGAGAAAAAAAACCTAAAAATAGAAGCCCGGTAAGTTAGCATGCTTTTCCCTAGGCATTGCTGCAAGTTTGTATCTACACAGCACAGAATAATCTACTAGTTTTAAGCTCAGTACTCCTGACAAACACTTCCCTGTACATTGTCTTCTCTCCTAGACAGAAAAGGCTACTTCTAGGGCAGGATAAAGATGATCAAAGTTCAAAAATAAAAGAGATATTAAAACACTAATAATAAAAACAAGTATGATAATAAGTATGATAATCATTATAACAATGCCTAATAGAACTGCAATTGCCTATTTTAAATTAAGAATTTAACTTACTCCTCAAAACATTTCCCTGAGTTACATATTATTATCATAGTATATAATTTCAAACAAGGAAAATTAAGCTCTGATGGTTTAAATATGGACATATTACTAGAATAGAATTAATTTCCATTTGAAGTCACTCGATGCAAAGTTCTTGTGTCAGTGAGAACTGAAATTTCGTTAAATTTTCCTGATGGAAATATTTATAAACCACTCAAGTAGCTATTGGAATACAAAACTAAATAAGTATATGAAGGAAGGCATCTTCTTTATCTTGGGAAATGTTTTATTTTCTTTGCTTTAACATAAAAGTAACAATATGATGTGACATGACTGTTAGATCTGAGAAAATCTCAGAGTAGATGTTGCTTTCTTAAATTGTCTGGTGCTCCGCAACACCTGTGAATCTCTCTAGGATTCCACACACTCTAGCGTGATGCCTGACTTATTGTCTGACTTCACCCTTAGCCTCTGAAGACAGAAACTGAGGTGATAGTGCTTACCATCAACATCTTTAGCATTAACATATTTTCTATATAATACATACTTTGAATTTATACAAAATAAATTATGATCTATTTTACAAAATATGTATCAATTGATTTCCTGATCCATTCATCAAATATATCTGGGACACTAAAAATTCAGTAATCTTTTTGTTGCAATTGTTTTTCATAAGGGATAACTTCGAGGTGATAGAAAATATTGAAATTTTGAGAAGACATAAAATGGGAAAATAAGAAACAAAATGTGAAAAGAGGTATAAAAGGAGATAAAGGCCAGAAGAACAAAAATAGAGATGGAAGGAGAAGATTCAGGAAGTGCCCTCAGTCTCAGTTTATAGAACGTGTTATTTGAACCTGAAATTTCCCAGGTCCTTGATCCCTTTTGGCATTTTTGAGCCACAGCAGGGGTGAGCTAAGAAGGAACTTTTGTCTTTAGGGTATGCTGTGAAAAATTAACATGAATGTCCGAATTGAGAAGTCACTGAACTACTACAAAGGCAGGATTATAGGATTAGTGAGAAGAAAGTAACAAAAAGTGGAAATTGTAAATTGTTTCAGTCCTTTGGGATTCCTGAGAGGGAAGAGGAACTGGGGTCTTGACAGGAGAAAGGGAGGTTGCATTTTGCAGGAAGAGGAGAAGAGTCAGAAATGGAGGAGAAACTTCAAAACTCAGGACAGTGTATATGTTGGAGTATGCCAATCTGTGACAAAGGTCACTGTTTAGCGTGAACCAAGGCTGGTAGGAAATCAGAAACATGAGGTCTGGGACCCAGCAGAGTAGGTGAGAGACTGAACCTACTTGATCTAAAATGCTTCATTATTTAAATGGTTGATTAGGCTAAATCTACACTGCATTGAGCACCCTGGTTTTTTTAAAGGATATTCAAATAAAGATATTTTAAATGTGTATTATGCATGATATATTATATTCATAATATATGATATATTAATTACATATTCTAATACATTTACATATTTATATGTAGACAAAAGTATACAAAAGCTGATTTTATGTTTCCTCTGGTTTTAGGTGTGAACCTTATGATCAAATTCTCTTTCACATTTTACTTTCCCTTTTCTTCATGTAATTACCCCATAAATGCCTAAACCTGATTATGCCAAAAATTCAGGGTATGAGTAGAGCTGTTAAGATTGTTAGGATCATGGCAGGGATGAGAACATACTAAGACAAAATCTTACATCTTCTTTCATATTCTAAATTTCAAGTGAACATATGACTCGTTGTGATATATTCTTACTAATGTAGGTTTCTACTTTCTAGACTATATTAAATGAAACACTTTTTATGATGGAGCAAAGCTATAGTCCTTATTTTTCTGATCAGTGTCTAAGTTTCTTCTCCAGGTAGTAAGCAGCTAGGGTAAGACTGACCTGGGCCTGAAGTGGAGTCTGACTGATGACCTTGCCCTTTGCTTATCTGACGGGAAATTCACAGGGAAACATAAAAATAAACATGAAAACATTATCTGAAGAGATTGTAATTGAGAAGGGACTAGGCAAAAAAAAAAAAAAAGAAAAAAGAAAAAGAAAAAGAAAAAGAAAAAGAAAAAAGAAAAAGAAAAAAGAAAAAGAAAAACCCACAAAGAGAAAGCAAATAGAAGCCAGATTGTTCATTAAGGATGTATATTTCTTGATAGAGAATGACACACATTCCCTAGAGCAGTTCTGACCCTGAGACCAGGCCACCCGGCATGCTTTCCACTTATTTTATTGCTGTCAGTTTGGCTGTGTTATGCATTTAAAAAATGGGCAGAAGACCTGAACAGATACTTCTCCAAAGAGGAAATACAGATGGCTCACAGTTGCTAACCATCAGAGAAATGCAAATTAAAACCACAATGAGATATCACCTCACACCTGTCAGAATGGCTATCATCAATAAATCCAAAAACAGCAAATGTTGTTGAGGATGCGGAGAAACGGGAACCCTCATACATTGTTGGTGGATTGCAAATTGGTACAGCCTCTATGGAAAACAGTATGGAGATTTCTCAGAAAAATTAAAAATGGATATACCTTTTGACCCAGCAATTGCATTTCTGGTTACTTATCCAAAGAGAAACAAGCAATAATTCATAAAGATCTATGCACTCCAATATTCATGGCATCACAATTAATAATAGCCAAGATATGGAAACAACTGAAATGCCCATCAGCAGATGATTGGATGAAAAAATTGTGTTCAAATATACAGTGCAGTATTACTCAATCATTAAAAATAAAAAGGAAATCCTACCATTTGCAATGACACGTATGGCCCCAGAGTTTATTATGCTGAATGAAATGTCAGACAAAGAACGACAAATACCATATGATTTCACTTATGTGCAGAATCTAAGGAACAAAAAGAACAGACTAATCAAAAACAGACTCACAAATATAGTGGACAATTTGGTGATGGACAGAGGGGAGAGGGGTTGTGGGGCTGGAGGAATGGGGTGAAGGGTTAAAAAGTACAAATTAGTAGATAATATTTGGTCACGGGGATGCAAGAATGGCAGAGGGAATGTGGTTAGCATTAATATGATGGTGAGATGGAGGGCCAGGGGAGGGAGGGAGCAATTGGAGGGGATCATTTTATGAACTCTATAGAAGTCTAACCACAATACAATGTAGCTGAAACTAATTTAAATAAATAAATATAAACAAATTCTTGATTAAAACACAGGAAAAATTTGAGGTTAAGAAAAAATTTTAAGACTATTATACAAAGGGCACAAATACTTAAGTAAGCTTAATCAATTGAACATAATAAAACTTAAAATATGTTTTTAAAAGATACTATCAAAATATAAAGAGCCAAACCACAAGCTAAAGAAAATATAGGCAGAGTGCGTATCTATTAGAGGACTTGTATTCTGAATACATAAAGAATTCTTGTACCTCAATAATAATAAAACTAGCAACCAAAAAAAAAATAAGCAAGAAATTTTCACAGATATTTTTCTAAACAAAAATAGCAAATAAGCTCATGGGAGAATGTCAAAAATCATTAGTCATTTGTCTGGAGCCATTGCAAGGCACTGAAGGTGTCAAGTAGTTTGGGAGCCATAAATCAGTTGCTGAGACTGCTTGGAGCCCTAAAGCAGCTGCTGAGGCTATGTTATCATTGATTAAAAGAAGCAAATGTTGAAAGTTAAACATTACTGACCCTAATGAGGAGATTCACCCATTAAGAAACCTTTTTAAGGTAATGGAATGTTTTTACAGCCTTGAAAGCAAGGATGTTTGTACCCTGAGGGAAGGATGTATAGGAACTTATGTAGATGTCAGCATTCCTATGGTAATGTACTCTGTGCCTTGCTATTGTGTTCGAAAAGAAATATAAGGGCTATGCTAAATAAACTCGAGGCTGCAGCATTGACTGTATGCCCTCCCGAAGCGCTTTCCTGTCTTCTTCTTTTTTTCCTTAGGCTTCACCCCCTCTTTTAGGTGCTGTTCGACTTTAGCCGGCTGGCTCCGGCAGTCATTAGGAAAATTAAAATTAAAATCAAAATGATATGTAATTATGTGTCTATTAGAATAGATACAACTTAGTAGTTTCCTATGCAAATAGACTCCCTATGCACCTCGTTTTACTTGTAAATTTGGATCTCAAAAATTTGCAAAAGAACAGCACAAATATAAAATCATAAAAAAAGATATTAGATTTTTTGTTCAGGATCCTATTTACTCAAGGTATAGTTTTTCTTTAAACATTGTATAGTGAATATGTCTTTTCTCTTTTCATTAATTTTACTCCAAAACATAGTTGGATTAGAGGTAAATTTACGCAGACATGGGAGGAAGACACACACACACACACACACAAATACAGAGAGAAAAGAAGGATTTCGTAATAGGCCATGCGCCATTAGAGTAAGCTAAAAATACAATAAAGAGGGCAATGAAAATGCAAAATTAATATCTTTTACTTTGGAAAGGTCTTTGAAGTAACATAGAGACCTGGAACCTTTTCATGATGCAATGTGTCATTTCATATATCTTCATGTGATTATATTTTCTTTCCTTTTGAGACTAGGAGTTTCTAATTTTAGAGATTGGAATCCACAATTAAATGCTATAATAAAGTATCCATGGCTAGTCAATTTTCTTTAAGGAAAACAAGGTTCAGAGACAGGTATATACTGAGAGGGTGTCTCAAAATGTTATAAATAGGTAATTCAATACCCATTGCATTTTGTTTAAAAATGAATCATTAAAAAAAAAGCAATTTAAGCTACAACTGATAATTGATGATTACACAGGTAAGACACTGGGAAGATAGCTATCAGGAGTTGGAGCTGTTATTCACTGAGATGGACAGGTAGCTTGTCTGCTATTACATGACCTTATTTCGATAGTATACATTGTAACTGGAAAAACAGGTTCTAGTTAAAACAATAGTTAAATAAAGCAAAATCATTCTTTAGGATATGATAGATGTCAAATAGTGGTTATTTGGTCACTATTTAGTGGTTAAATGGTCACTATTTAGGCTGCATACGATCCACAAGAGCTATTTATAGGAGACAATGCACACATTTGGAGTTGAGGAATAAACAGAGTGGTCTTCAGGGGAAACCTATGGAGTCCAGTTAAACCCACACACCTATTCAGAGAATGGGAGAGACTTCAGCAGGTGATTTGTATCCTTTGCATCTGGCGTGTGGGAGGGTAAACAAAAATTAGAACAACATACATTGCATTTGCAGAAATTAAAGAGGAGTGTGTGGACTTGCCCAATGCTCTGAGAGGACTACAGCCAAATTCAGCAGACAATTGCTTAATAAATTTACATGCTTGTCCACTTGTTCACCTATTTTCCACTTTCTTCAGTCATTCTATTTCCTACGCTATATTATGTATCCTAGGGTGGTTTTTTTTCCCATGTGTGAGTATCCTCATCAACATTTTTATGATTTCCTCAGAATGTTTGGAGAAAAAAAATATCTACACCTAATGCAAGTTTAAGGAGACTCTATTTGTAACAAGTGACTGAAACAAATTATACATTGGTGACTGAGTTCATCCTATTGGTATTGGGAGACATGCTGGAGCTACAGATTGCCCTCTTTTTGCTGTTTATTTTTTTATTTTTATTATTATTATTTTTTGAGGTTTACATACTTACACTGTAGGGGAATGTTGGCATGATATTCTTAATCATGGCTCAAACTCAACTTCACACACCCATGTACTTTTTCCTGGCCAAAATGACCTTTGCAGATGTTTGTTATTCGTCCAACATCACACAAGTTGTATGAGCAGTTTGCCATTCTGTGGCTCCAATGTCATCCACCACTTCTTCTGTGACACCTCTCCTCTTTTTAAGCTCTCATGTTCTGACACACAGCTAGTGTGAATATGATCGGGACTCTGCTGGTCATCCTCACCTCCTACTCCTACGTTTCTTCTCCATCTTTCGCATGCGTTCAGGGGAGGGGAGGTGCAAAGTGTTCTCGATCTGTGCCTCTCACCCGACAGCTATAGCTCTGTTCTATTCCACTGCCATCTATACTTTTCTGAGACCCACTTCCAGCTACTCTCTAAGTCAGAACAAAATGCCTTCTGTGTTCTACACAGTGGTGATCCCCATGTTAAGTCCTCTGATCTACAGTCTCAGGAAGTAAAGGCAGCTTTATGGGATGTTATTACCAGGAAAACGATTTCTTCATTTCTGTGATAGTTTGGTTAATTTTCCGAACTAAATAGAGTATTTAATGAACTTTCAAATGCTGGTTGAAGCCAACGGTTTCTATTAGAATATTTTCTACGTAATCACATTCTGTAATCTTCAAATACCTGTATCTGATTTGAGTATGAGGTCAATTACCAAACTTACATGAAATTGTGAGATGTTCATGTCATCATTCTATATCTTCAGTAATAAGAAATAAGGTTTATTTGCCTAGGGAAAGGAAGGTACTGAATGTTTAGAGACAAAAGTCACAATATCACATAAATCTAGCCTTTTAAAATATATGTAATTATCCATGTACTATTTTCTTGTGAATAATTTTTTTAGTATTTATAATTTTAAAGATTATTATGCATCACATTTATCAAAATATTTTAAATTTAAAATATATTTCCATTATAATTTATTGTATTATATCTCATAAGAACAATTAAATAAAATGTAGCTTTAATATTAAACCTAAGTGAATAAAAAGGTACCTATATCTAATTATAAAATCAAGCAGTCATGGGGATGTAATGTACACCATGGAAACTATACTTAACTTTACCGTATTGCGTGTTTGAAAGTTGTGAAAAGAGCAGATCATAAGGGGAAAAAATTTGTTGGTGTGTATAGGGCTGGATGATAGCTAGACTTACTGTGGTGATCATGTCACAGTATGTACAAATATTGGATCATTATCTTTACACCTGAAACTTATATAATGTTACATATCAATTATACCCGTTCCAAAAAAAACTGAAAGGAAATTTAAGTGTAATGAATATGGAGGTAGACAGGGACTTGGCTTAGCAGAACTCTGAAAGAGACTGAGTGGCTGTCAGGTCTTGCTAAAGGGACAGCCACACTTGTTGTTTGGGGAGGAATGTCCCTCACAATGCTTCCCCTGCTCTTGGTGCTGAAGTCACATCTCATTGAAAAGTTGACTACAGGTCATCTGGGATGTGGCATAGCGATCATTATGGCCTGTTACAAACAGGTCAACTCTAGACCTGTTCATACTCACATGGTCCACGTAGGTGACTTAGTCCAGACAGATGTTCATGAAGGTATCAGTGATGTCTGAACTCCAGTGGGCCATGCTCTCGGCCCACAGGTCTGCAGTGTTACCTGGCCCTGGAGGCCTGCTGTAGAATGGCCAGGCTGCTCTCAGAGGTGCTCACCCTTTCCCTGAGTAACCTGCCCACTTCTTATGCAACGCTGGCAATCGTTGGGTGAGCGTTTTCCACTTTCCCTGTCCTGGGAATGTAATGAAATCATATATGCAACCAAGATGTTTCACTAGTAAATACTAATACTATTTTCCTTCCATTAAACACTTTAATTTTCAGTAAAACAGAAATAGAAACAGTGTTTTGGGAGATGTATCCAGTTATTCTGACATCTTGGGTTGTGTACACATCATAATTTGAGTTTGTTCTCTGCTCTCTAGTTCAGCTTTCTTACATTTAATTATTCTCATGTACAGGTCTACAAATGTTTCAAATTTGGGAGCCATTATCACTAATGATTTTGCTAATTTTCAATTTATTGAATATAGGATTTTGATGATTTCTTAAATTCACCTTATTTATAAAAATATTTTTTAATTATTATATTTTCTTGTTCATTGTTCAGTGCATTTGTGTGAAAAGTATTCCAAACATTTTTTAAAATTTTCTTTCATTCAAAAGAAATTTAAATTATAAAAGTTAAGAGACTTCAAATTTTAATAGTGAATCATTCTTTTCTTTTTTTAGAACATGACAATATTTATTAAACGCTCCCTTACAATTGTGATTTTTTTTCCACTTTTTGCTATACTCTATTTCCTTTTGTCTTCTATTTTTGTTGTCTTTTGTTTCACTTGGATGGTTAATGTTACTACACTCCTTAAGTATACAGGTATCAATCACTATTTTGCCTTTTTAGGAGCTTCAAGTAATTTATTAATTAAAATTTGGGGGAACTTTGAAATATATGCTTTAGGCTATGTTTTAGTGTATATTTTTTTATCAGTTGGACCAAACAGAGAATAACCACAAAAACTGTGAATGTCACACAGTTAAAAAATAAGCCTACCAGATGGAAGGGTGAAAGAATCAATATTTAAGAATCACATAGAATCACATAAGAATCCAAATAAATAACCAAATATATACTGTTATTAATAGATGGAGTCTTGCATTAAATATTTGCACATGTAGTACTGTGAAAGAAAGGGTTAACTCAATCGACCTTGGCTGCCCAAAATCTGCATTTTTTGGTCTGCATTCTTCTGACCAAACCTTGACTGGCATTCTAGAGACAACCTCTGAAACCTCGGAAGACCTTGCCTGATAAGAGCATCATTTCATCTTGAGAACGAAACCAAACACGTTATGCTAATGATGTGATTTCTGGTGAATGCCTGTATTGTACATATGGGGTTTTGGGCGAGGTTGTGTCAGTTTGAACACTGGGGTTTGGCAGTGGGGCAGTTGGAGACTAAGTATCTATGGACAGTTGCGTTTTGTCTCCACGTCTATATACTGACTCCCAATGAAACTCTGCACGCGAACTCCTGCTTAACCATTTCCGG
Source organism: Eonycteris spelaea (assembly GCA_003508835.1). Taxonomy (NCBI): domain Eukaryota; kingdom Metazoa; phylum Chordata; class Mammalia; order Chiroptera; family Pteropodidae; genus Eonycteris; species Eonycteris spelaea. The sequence continues at coordinate 35,193 of PUFA01000490.1, read as the reverse complement.
TTGGCGATGCTTCACGTGAGTTGTCAGACCACACTGCTGGAAGCGTTAAGTGCTGTTTGCGTGATTCCACCCGAAAGGACAAGTGGAAGCTCATGCCTGGTTCTCCTAGACAATGCTCTACACACCTTTATCCTTTGCCAATTTTAATATATTACTTTAGCTGTAATAAACCATAACCATAAGTACAAAGGTTCTGAGTTTTGTGAGCCCTTCCAGTGGATTATTGAACCTGATGAGGACCTTGGCACTGTGGACACAAGCATTAAATGCAAAAATTTTCTCAAGCTTTTTTTGTTTTGTTTTAATTCTTTATTTTTATACTATGTAAAATATAAATTTTAGTTTACTCTAAAATATAAAATAAATATGTAAATTAGGAAATGAAGTAAATAAACACATATAAATTCACCTCCCGAATTAAATTAAAAGAAAACTGAGTATCGCCATAGATGTAAGTTCTCTGCGTTCACTTCCATTATCCTGCTTTCTTGACAGTGACAACTACACTTGTGTTTTTTTTAATTATTATTCCCTTGCTTTCACTTTTAAAAACAAATCCATCCATATTCTTAAAAAGTATTTTTAATGGACTTATTTTCAATATTATAAATATATCTTACACAGTTTTCTTCTATATTGCTTATATTTTTCTTCACTATTACATTTCTAATATTGATTATGTTTGTATGTATTCCTGCACTCTACACAGCTTTGTGGTATTCTTTTTCTTTAATACCTCATAATTAAGTTGTCTGTTATCTTCTATTATGACCGAGATGGGTTTGAATGTTCCTTTACATGCCATTCAGGTACAAAAATTTGTCCTAGTATATCCCTAGACGTGGCACCGATTGTATATGTACTCAAGATTTACATATGTTCAATTTTAAAGCATAATAAACTCTTTCTAAATTTCTTTCTTACATTATACTCTCAACAACACACATAAGATCTTGGGTTCCATATCTTTGCCAAACCTGTTATAGTCATTTAATTTTTTGCCCCAAGATAGTGGGGTGACAGATATTTAAATGTTTAATACATTTGGGGTAATTTTTTTGTCCATTGCGTTAAGTAGGTATCTTTTCTTTTTTGAATGCAGATAGTATATTTACCTCCACACACTGCTTTTTTTAAACACATGTTCTCCATTTATATTGAATGATACCATATAAGATGTGAAATTTTTTTATTTATGTGTGAATCCCTCTAGACTCCATTCTGATCTACAGGCAATGGTAAACTTTCTTCACTGGCAAGCTTTCCTTTACAATGGCATTAGCTGCTCCTAGATATTTATTCAGAAACAGCTTGGTCTTTTTACTCTGGGTAATTTTATGAAATTCTCGATTACTTTGCATGGATGTAAAAGTTAGACAGCTAAGAAGGCTGAAAAAAAAAGTATTTTATTTGACATATAATGTTGGAGGAGAGCTCTCAGGATACCCCAGACCACCAGAGAGAAGAATACAGGGATCCTATAGCAAATTAAGCCTGAAAGCTTCTGGAGTTAAGATGAAAAACCGAAGTTCTCCTGGTTCGGGCACTCTTGAGAAGGCAGTGTTCTTCAGAAAAGACAATCATGCTGGGGAAAATAGAAGGCAGTAGGAAAAGAGGAAGACCAAACAGGGCATGGATCGTCTCCATAAAAGAAGCCATAGGCGTGATTCTAGAGTTGCTGAGCAGGGCTGTTGAGGACAGGACATTGTGGGCATCACTCATTCATAGTGTCACCAGGAACGGGAGCCGACTCAAGGGCATGTGAAAAAGCAATTTCACCAAAAATGTTACACTTAAACTTGCACTTTCAAAACATTCATATAATTTTGTTTGTAAGTGTGTAGTATTTACAGACTAATTTTGTAAAGCCTGTGTCTTTATAATATTGAGTCATCCTCATAAACATGGTGTCACTCTATTATTTATTTAAAATATTTTAACGGTGTTTTATAATCTCCGTATGATATGAGTAATTATTGCTAAATTTATTTTCCTAAGAATTTTGTGTATTATTAATGTATCCTTAAAAAAATTAAATCCTAAATATTTTCTGTAGTGATAGTGGGATGCAAGGAATTTTCAGATTAAATGTTGACCTTATATTTAGCAACTCAGACAAGCAATTTCATTAATTCTCATTGTTCATCATTTTATCCCTTTAGATGAGTTTATTCCTTATATATTTTTAAAATTTCATTCTGATTTATTTTTCTTTCTTTGGCTAACTGCTCCCTCCAATCAATTTTTAGTTATGATTGGCTACAGTAGACATCATTGTATTTTACATAACATTAAAGTGAATATCATTAACCTTCTTTTTATTACCTTTAATGATAAGATGTCAATTAAATCTTAAATATAATTGAAATTTTCTTTGAGCCTCCAAATGCAATATGTCTGGGTTTTCCCACATCATTGTGTCATAAAGGAAGATAGAAAAAAATTTTGCAGTGATAAATTTTGGAACTAAAATTCAAGTAAATAGATCTTAAAACTTTAACCATTAAATTGCAAAAGAAGACATAACATTAAATGTGACTGTCCACTATTTTTGAAAGCATCTTCATACCATCTTGTTAATCCACAAACTGTCAATGCTAATGCTATCACCTTATGAAGCAAAAGGACCTTTCAAAGGGAGTGCCCAATGAGCCTCATTAACAAAAATCTTTGGTGACTTTTTCCGGTTCAATTCAAAGAGAATACAGAGCATGTATTAATGAAGGGATAAGTACCATAAGCAAAGATTATCCTGAGAGAAAATCGATGAGTAGGTGATAAAGACATGAGGACTCCTTTCCGACTCTTTTTACTCTAGTGCAATGAATCCCTTGATAACGCCAAATTCCTACCTTTTGCATTGGGGATAATACAAGGCTCGGCATCAGAATATATCCTAATTATGTTATTTCTTATTGAATCTCAAGAGAAATCTATAGACATTATCGTTACTTAGTTAATCAACATGATTTTTAGTCTTCTACATAAAAAAGCAACCCACTTATGCATTTTAGGAAAAAAATGATGACAAAGAAACTATTGATCATACATGCTTAGTTTACAATTTATTACATGTATTTGCCACATTATTAATTTGATTAAACAGTGTAAAATATTAATTTGTTTAAACAGTGTAAAATATTAACATATTGAAGTAATTCTCAGATAAGTGATACACAGAAACATGTATATAATCTAAGAAATGATGAATTATGAATCTGATCATTGAGAAAAATGACATATTTAAAGACAGAATTTTACATTTTAAAAATGTAATCACCTTCTTTTATCTATTTACCTATGAATGTTTATTCAATGCATTCCATATGACAAGCACTGTTCCACTAACCTGTCAATAAATGTAAAAGTTTCTGCTCTAAAAAATTTATTAGCTAATTAAAAAAAATAGAGAGAGAGAGAGAAACTAAAAATGAGGAATTATGTATTAATATGTCGATGAATGCAATAGATTGCATTTTTAATTAAGAGCTTCATTCTATCATTGATGTTGTAGTTTTTAAAATATTCTTAAATAGAGTATGCAGCAATCTTATCTCAGAAAATCAACATTTATAGAAATCTTAATTTAAAAAAAATGAATATTCTTATTATGTAACTCAAATATTAACGAAGATATTAACTCATAATAGTTATGCTTTTTAAGTCCTTTTACATTGAGTTTCTTTTTGTTAACATCTGAGTCAGTGACCTGTGAAAATATAAACCTATTCTACATGTCATAAACTGTAATGTCTATTTGATGAGTACCCAATTTATATGCAGTCAAAAAACTGGAATTCTCAGAACACTAAAGTTTATTTCCTATGCTCCTTCTATGAAAGTCAATATCTGCATTACCTCATAAGATAATCAGAAAAAAAATGTGTAAAAATATAAGTAGAAAGAAGGTTGCACAGATGTGTAAAAGTTTTCTGACACATTATTAATTTAAAGGACAAAATAAATCCATTGGATTAGCAAAAACAAATCACTTATGGCATTGAAGAGTTAACTATCAGGAGCAAAGGCACAACAGGATGTAGGAGTCTCAAACTAAGATACCTCTACCAACAAATATTTCCCAGTCTTTCTCTGTGTTGAAAATAGGTATAATAATGTCAACATTTTAGTCCTTAAATTATTTACTTTTCTATAACACAAATGAACATATTATGAAGGAAATACCAAAAACAACAGTTCTCATCAAGACAATTTCCCCAGCTGGACTGTCAGCCTGCTTGAGCATTTTTAATCTCGCTACTGCTACAGTAGCCTATGCTGGTCTCTGCTTTTGTTGTATTGTCATCACAACAGGAGTAATTGGTAGCAGGACAGTAATGTTTGCACCTTTGAACATTATATCCTCACTAAGAAAATGATCCCAAAACATGTTTCTCTAAGACTGAAAAAGTCAAAGAAGTTATGGGTACTTCAATTAGTTGTTGTGGTAAGAAAGGTGAAGGCAAACACTGAACCACTTATTTGAGGTTAAGAATCAAGATTTGGGGAAGCTTAGAAGCCAGAGGTAGAGGAAATGTATCAACATATCCCCTCACCTCCTCATTCTTTCATTCTATCATGGTAACCACCAGATATGTATGCAGCAGGTTTGCATTCCAGTAGACAGCCCTACCCCTCTTGCTTACTTTTTTATGAAGTCAGTATGTGCGTGTGAAGAAGGCTATAAAGAAAAAAAAAGATTCATTCGAAATGTGGTGTTGGAGGAGAGCTCTAGAGATGCCCTGCACTGCCAGAAAGATGAACAAATGGTTTCTGGAGCAAATAAAGCCTGAAACGTTAGTTGAGGCAAAATCGACAAAACTGAAGCTGTCCTACTTCAAGCACATCATGAAAAAGCAGAATTCCTTGGAAAAGACAATAATGCTGGGAAAAGTAGAAGGTAGCAAGAAAAGGGGAAGACAAAGTATGAGGTGGATTGACTTCATTAAAGAAACTATAGGCATGGGTCTACAGGAGATGAACAAGGTTGTTGAGGATAGAACATTTTGGACATTACTCATTCTTAGTTGATTTAATAGCCTGTAACAACAACGACAACATATATTGGGTCTTATTATCAAATGTAGATTTACTGAACAAGGAAGCTTACTTAAGAGGCTTGTCTTTGGAGGGAATGAGAAGAGTAGATGTCCACAGATACCATCCTGATGGTCTAACACTTTGCTCTCTCAGGATACTTGAAATAGCAACTAGCAGGTGAAACTAGGCAGAACATACACTTGAAAGACAAGGGTGAGGAGGAGTGGGGATAAAGAGCCCTTGATTTCCCAGGTCATGCTCGAGGGTCAACTGCTGCTCATGTTCTCTCTCTAGATGTCCTTCTCCAACAACTGTATGATTCCATTTTGGTCACATTCAAAAAGGGCAAAAGCATGACATTATTCACACCCAGTGGTTTCTCAGTGGTTATCAAAGACTAAAGGAGGTGATGATATTGTCTATAAAGGAACATAATGGAATTCACTAGGCTGGAGGAAAATTCCGTCTTGATTGTGTTCGTGGTTATAAGACTGTATGTTTGACAAAATTCACCACAATGTGCACCTCAAAACAGTGATCACTACTGGAAGAAACATATTGTGCAATAAACCTGTCTTTAAGAGCTGGTGGTTTCCGACTTATTATTTTACCATTTTTAACTAAATTTTAAATTGCAATATTATTATTGAATGTTTTTCTGCTCTTCCTGATAAAACTTCTTTCATGATCTCAATTATCATATTTTGTTCAATCAATGAAATCTGCTTTTTTGTATCTTTGCATATCATTTATTTATTACAAAAGAGACATGGAAATTATTTATATGGAGAACTTCAGTGGAATGGGTAGCTTCACCTAATGCCAATTCAACAGTGCTTAATATCAGTCTACATACTTTCCAAGGGTATTGCCATATCTAAATAAGAAACATTGCTTGTCATTTAGAACTACATTGGTGCCCCCACATTGCAGAAGAAGAACTTTGTCCCCAATCGTTCATGCTAACTGATGGAATCTCTCCACCCTCTCCCTTAGAACGTTGACATGATCATCTTAATCAGGGCTGATTCATATCTTATACACCATGCACTTCTTCCTGGCCAACCTATCCTTTGTAGATGTTTATTTTTTCTCCACCATCACCCAAAAAATGCTGATGGATTTACTGTCGGAGAAGAAAACCATCTCCTTTGCTGGCTACTTTGTGCAGATGTATTTCTTCATTGCCTTGGTCATGACCGAGTGCATCCTGTTTGGGTTAATGGCCTATGACCATTACGTGACCATATGCAACCCTCTGCTTTATCCCTTGGTCATGTCCTGGACCGTCTGCCTTAAAATGGCAGCAGGAGCTTTTACAGCAGGGCTGTTGAACGCCACGGTTAACACAAGTTGCGTAAGCAGCTTGCCATTTTGTGGCTCCAATGTCATCCACCACTTCTTCTGTGACACCCCTCCACTTTTTAAGCTCTCATATTCTTGACACATAGCTGAATGGAAGCACCATTTCCACTTTTGCTGGTGTGAATATGATCGGGACTCTGCTCATCATTCTCACTCCTACTCCTACGTTCTCTTCTCCATCTTTCGTATGCATTCAGAGGAGGGGAGGCGCAAAGCATTCTGGACATGTGCCTCTCTGACAGCTGTAACTATTCTACTATCTATACTTATCTGAGACCCAGTTCCAGCTACGCCCTAGGTCAGGACAAAGTGGCTTCCATCTTCTACACAGTGGTGATCCCCATGTTAAATCCTCTGATCTACAGCCTCAGGAATAAGGAAGTAAAGGCAGCTTTTGGGGATGTAATTATCAAGAAAAGGATTTCTTCATTTCTGTGATTGTTTTGTTAAATTTTCTAAACTAGATAAAGTATTTAATGAACTCTCAAAGGATCATTCAGGTCAGCAGTTTTATATTCAGAATATTTGCTAAATAATCATTCTGTAATACCCAAGTAAATTATCAAACTTACGTGAGATGTGAGACCTTCATATCATCATTCTACATCTTAAGTAGGCCTTAAGAAAAGAGCTTATTTGTAATATCATCTTGCCTAGGAAAAGGAAAACATTGACTGTTTAGGGACAAAATTCATAATATCATATGAAACTAGCCATTGAAATTACTTGTAGTATCATTTTTTAATTCCTCATGCATTCCTTTCCATGTTTTATGGTTTGTAAGTGATTGTCATATATCGCTTATGTCACAATGTGTTAAATTAAGAATAGGAAACCACTTTTAATTATTGAAACATCTCCTGAGATGATAATTTTAAATTTAAGAACTGTAGTTTTAATTCTACTGTAAAATTCCCAGCTTTAATTTCTCTTATTTCCCCTATACACATACATATTCCTTAAAGAATAAGTGTGAGGTATTCAAAAGTACGCTATCAGAATAATTGTGACCTTATTAGAATGTGCCTATTAAAACATTTCTTCCACACCCTTCTCCTCTGAAAGTTTTCCAATTCTCTCACTTTGTCTCTCCCAGACTGACACACACAAACAATCTATGTGCACACATATTTGTTTGCTGCAGAGTTCAGGGCATGAAGATTTCAATGAATGAATATGACACATATTTCTTAAAATAAGCTCTTAGATTTCCTAATACAAACATCTTCTAAAAATTCTCAATAAAATCAATGAAACTTATCTTAATATTAAAGCTAAGCATTATTAGTATGAAGGTCGACAAGAAATTGGCTTAGTAGAACCCTGAAAGAACCGAATGGGGGTCAGGCATTGCTAAGAACACAGCGCCATTTACAGTTTCAGGAGTGAAATTCTCCATATCCCTCTCCTTATCCTTGTCACTGAAGTCACACTTGATAGAGCCTACGATGTACAAGTCTTCTGGGATGTGGCACAGCAAACTTATGGTTTGTCACCATTCAATAATGACCTCAATGGTCCATGTAGGTGATTTAGGCAAGATGGATATTCAAGGTATCGGTGGTGTCTGAGCACCTGTGGGCTATTCTCTCAGCCCACAGTTTGCAGTAGTTACCTGGCCCCAGAGCCTGTGGTAGAACAGTCAGGCTGTTCTCAGAGGTGCTCGCTCTTTCTCTGAGTAGCCTGCCTGCTTTTTATGCACCAACCGGCAGCTGTTGCTTGCATGTTTCCGCTTTCCCTGTCCAAGTTGTTTCACTCATAAATATAATATTATATTCCATTCCTTAAATCCTTTCATTTGCAGTAAAACAGAAATACAAACAGTATTTTGGGAGATGAATCCAGAAATTCTGAGATTTGGGGTTTTAGATACCTCATAATTTGAGCCATGTTCTCTGCTCTGAGTTCAGTACTTCTACATTTAATTAGTCTCATAAATGGACCTTGAGATGATCATACTAAGTGAAAAAAGCCACACAGAAAAAGTTGAAAACCACACGATATCACCTATATGTGGGATATAAACCTAAAAGCAACAAACAAACATGACAAACAAACAGAGACTCATGGACATGGACAGTGGTTAGCAGAGGGTAGGGGAGAGGGGGCTGGTAGATTAGATAAAAAGGTTCAACTATGTGGTGGTAGAAAGAAAAATCTATGGGCAGTGAACATACAATGTGACATATATATATGACTTACTGTTGAATTGTACACTTGAAACACTGGATTTCGTTAACCAATGCACTCTAATAAAAAAATAACCTCAAAAAAATTAATTTACAAGATCTACAAATATTTTCACCTTTGAGAACTATTATCACTAATGATTTTGCTACTTTTTAATTTATTGAATATAGACTTCTTATGTAAGTTTTGATTATATAAATCCAACATTATTTACAAAAATATTTAAATTATCATATATTTGCTTATTGTTCAATATATTTGTGTCAAAAATGTTCCAAATAGTTTTTACTTTATTTAACTCAAAAGAAACTTAGATTGTAAAAGTATTAATAGACTTCTAATTTTATATTGAGTTCAATTTTATCATTCTTTTCTTACCTGAGAATATTTATTAAACTATCCCCAATAAATGTAATATTTTTTTGCATCTGTGCTATGCAATCACCATTGCTTTGTTTTTCTAATATTAATGGTCTTTTATTTTACTTGAATATTTAATGTTACTACATTCTCTAAATATACACATATCAATCAAATTTTGCCTTATTCAATGTTTTTTATGTAATTTATTTATTAAAATTAATGAAATTGCAATGTATGTATTTTAAGTATTTTTTAGTCAATATTTTCATCTGTACTAGATGAGGTCAAATAGAAAATAGCTCACAAAACCTGTGAATGTCACACCATTATAAAAATAAGCCAACAAGATGGAAGGAGTGAAAGGATCAATATTTAAGAATCACAGAAAGCCAAAAACAACCAAGAAATTAATAATAGATGGAGTCCTCCATTTAGGTAGAAACAATGTGTACATGTGATATAAATATATCAAAGTAATTTTGGATTTAGATTAAGTGTAAAATAACGGGCAATGTAATTTTCAAGGGTCTATAAAAACTGGGAAGACATACATATGTAAGCAATAATTTTAAAGGCTAATGCAAAATAAAATGAAGTAGAATCCTATTCATCCCCACACTGGTCAAATAAAATCAAAGAGAGTGTGTTAATTCAGAACACATTTCAATGGTCAGAGATAAACATTATTATGTCAAAGAGTAATGCCCAAGTGGCAGGGGTGTATAGGAAAAAAATCAATTACAAAGTAGTTGAAATGGTGTGAGAATATATAATCTGTGGAAGAGGAAGGTACAAAGAGCTTTATGGAAAACATATACTTTAAACTGATCAGAATAGTATTTCTGTTCAATTGACTGACAAATGTGCCCACTTTTAGAGAAAAAATTATGCAACATATTTACAAGCAATGTGCTCACTGACTTAAATAAATTGATCTAACTGTTAAAAAAGAAACTATGTAGCTTTATAGAAACAATGTTAAAACAAATAGCTTTATCAAAAATAGATGAAATGAGTGTCAAATAGTATGTTTCATCAGAAAACAGAAATGTGGACACTTATTGCTAAACTTACATATAATTTACTGCGTTGACTGAGAAAATTAGAATATATTGTTTCTAAGATTATCTTATCATTTTGTTTTTAATGATGAAATTGTTGAATACATCCACACATCACTACTAAGTCTCAGAAGAGACCTTGTGAATATTTCAGTCATTTAAATGAGCTTATTGCTTCCAGATTTGTTTCTAAAGAAAGAGGTGGTGAATATTGGCCAAGAAATTTTGAAATTTTGCCAACAGGACATCAATCAGATGAAGATTTATGTCTAAACTCTGACTTTCTGACTTGGCCTCCAAACCTCAACCTCCCAAAATCTACGATCATACTTACCATGTGTTGTAAAACAAATAAAATTAATAAAATAAATTTTACTAGCTAAGCTTGTGTTGAGAGTGTGTCAGATTCATTAACACACTAAGGGAAACATAAAAATAAAAAAAAAGGTACAGACTTAGAGAATGTGCAAATAGATAGTTTATTTAGTTGAAAAACAGAATACAGCAGCATAAAAAAATGTTAAGTAAGGGGGAGGTTTATTTTACAAATCATAAAAATCATCATATCCAGATCACGTGTTACATTAGAAGACCTGTTGTCATTATAATCTGATAGTGCCAGATTTGGTAAAAATTTGTGAATAAGAACAATAATAACATTTAAAGAGCAAATAATAAAGATATAGTTACAATCAATTGTTAATGCCTTAGCTTATCTTCCGAGTAAGTTGTGCCTAATACGGCGACAGTTAGTGTGGCTCACAGAATACTTCGCTAACGAAAGGGTCAAGAAGTCAGCAAGACGTGATCAGAAGAAACAGGTTTTATTTTAAATGGGCCATTGCAAGTGACTTTTTCATTGTTAACAAAAATGCAAAAATATAGTTTACTTATTTCTTATTTTTGATTTTTCTGTTTAAAAATGTATACATATTAAATTTTCACTCCTGAAGATAAGGCTGTATCTTCATATGAGACTCATATGAAGTAACTCTTCACTGTAGATCTGTTCAGATGAACATAATATCTTTGATGTGAACCCGACTCCCTCCCACACAAATATGTCATATTTTAAGTATGATAAAATTCAGAAACTCCTTGATTTTATGTATGATCAAAATGAGAATCAAAGCAGAAGGAAATGTTTGAGCATAAAGTCTATGTAAATCCTATGACAAGTTCTTACAATATATACATGACTGCAACCCTGATCACAGCCACCTGCATCTCCCACTCAGGTCACTGCAATGGCTTCCTATCTGGTCTTCCTGCTTTCACTCTTGTTCACACTAAAGTATATTGTGTTCTGATTCATACTCCTTTTCAGACATTTTACTCCATGTTAACAATGTAAGAGAAGACAACATATGTGATTAGTGATTGTGAAAGATTAAATGATATGGGTGTAAATTATTGAGTCTCTAAAAAAGGCCAAGTGTTCTAGGTAGAGGGATCTATTCTTGGAGATGGATATTCACCAGAAAGTTAATAAGATGAATACCAGGGAATCAAGGAAAAGATGTCAAATTATGGAATAAATAATACAACATAATACAACAAAGATCAAAATAGCAATTACATTGGGAGGATATGAGAGTATTACATTAGAAAGTTCTAAATTTGCATGTGAAAATAATAGATCCCCTTTAGGGATATACCGGTTTAGTCTAATAGATAAACAGGAGTTTGGTAGACATAGTGAGCAGTCTGGAGGGTCTAAAGCTTTCTGTGCATACTAAGGAATATAGTGCAGTACCTTATATAGTCATATAACTAGAGAAACATTATTCATTTTTTTCTTACGTAAATATCTGTACCTTAAATAAAAATTTTCTACCCATGTTATGAACTGAAAAACTTATCAAATAAACAATCTAGATGATGCATGAATGCTAGATAATTTCCAAGTTACATTCTTTGAGACTCAGATAGCCAAAAAGTGAGACACAACCCAAATTCCATACAACATAAATAAATGAACAAAATAAAGCTTGTTCAAGTCAGCACTGACAATAAATGACTTAAACATAAGTAGAACATAGGTAAAACCCTTACTGTGAGCAAAGACATCAGGATAAAGGAACACATTCTATTGGATTATAAATGATCAATAGTTACAGAAACCTGATCTGCGGTTCTCTAAGTTTGGGGTAGAGAAAGGACGGATTAGAAATCAGCATGAGGAAATGTTCAGATATTGTGAGTTCTGTATCATCATTGTCGAGATTCTTTCATGAGTGTATACATTTTTCACATCTTCACATATTTGACATCTAATTAAATCTAGTTGAATATTTGTACACTATTTTCTGTAAATTATGCTTCAGTAACATTGATAATTTAAAAATAAACATTATAATGACATTGCATTAGAAACAATTGTCTAAAATTCCAAATAAAATACATAACCATGTACCATACATAATTGTTCTGTTATGCAAATGTCCTGATAAAACTTATTCTAAATGTATGTATGTTACAACTACTGTAGCCCACTTTTAGTTACCAAAACTGAGGACAGTGGCAGAGTCTGGCTTGATGCTCTCCAAACATGTTTCTGTGTCTTTGACACACAGTGAACAACATTCTCTAGCCCTCTCACGTCTTTGTTAGACATGCAGTTAGTTCTTACAATGACATGTGAGTAGAAGTGATGTGTCTCTTCTGTGCTGAGGTTCTTAAGAGGGCACTTCTTTCCTTTTTTGCATGTGTGTGTAATTCTCAGGTCTTTGAATTCTGAAAATCTAAAAGGGGACCACAAAGTAAAACTAGGGAACCATGGGATACTGAGGTGAGCGGAACCAGTATTTCCTTATCTTTAAATGTAAAATTGTTCTGTGAATCAGGTGTTAGTTGCTCCTTTATTTTGTGCATCCACTGATATAGCTGAGGAATTGTTTTAGTTTTTACATTTTTTTTCAGTGGTAGTGATATTTAATTAAATAAATAAATATTCAAATTCTCCATTTTAACAGGGGATGAACATTCAATTTGTCCCAGTCTATAAGGAAGCAACACACTTCCTAGAAGCATATCACATGTGCTGTTCTCATGATGGAAGCCCCATATGAATACCACATTAGTCATAATAAAGAGTACAGAGGGCCTATGTATGAGAGGCATGCTGTAGTAAAGAGTAGGAGAATTAAAATTAAAAAATAAAATGTGTTTAGGATCACACATCAGATACTCAAAGAATGTTGAAACAGGAAAAAACAAATATAGCTATCGGTAGAATAATTGTGTATGATAATGTTACATCCATACCTGCTTCGAAGTAGCTGAAATGGAATCAGGACTTTAGTGTAAATTTTGTTTGTTTGTTTTGTTTTAAATTTCTTGTTTTAAATATTTGTTTTTGAAGTGGCTTACATTTTGAATCAGCTAGAAACCTTCCCTGATGCCTGAGTAAATGTCATAAAATGAATAAATCCATCCAGTTTTTTCATCGGCAGACACAACATGCTTTAATTTTCATAAAAGTTAATCTATCGACAGAGTTCTTCTTCTGAAAAGACTCTCATCACCCAACGTGTTAAATGTTCATGCCATGTTCGTTTGATACAACATGTGACACATTTTTCTAACAGTGTGGATGATCTAGATTTGGATCAATTATGGAAAGAAAAGTAAGGAAGGCAAATCTATATCAATTATTGAGTCTAAAATACAATTGGTAGAATGCTTTTTAACTTTCTTTTGAAAGTGCTACTTGATAATTAAGTGGTGTTTCTTCACCAAGGGACTCCCCAATTGAGGGGATCTTCAGCCAAGAAGTGGTGAAGAGAAGAGCAAGCCACCTACAAAGAAAACGTTTTTGAAAAATAAACCCTGATATTTGCCAAAAACAAACAAACAAAAAAAACCAAAAAAAAAAAAAACAAACAAACAAAAAAACCAAGCAGTGTTCAGGAATTTAATTGACACACAAGGAAAATTTCTCCCTGGTGAGCATGGCTATTTCCTATTTAAGAGCAGCCAATGTTTGTCATCAGCAAGGATAGCATAGAATTACAGTGGCTCCTCATCATGACAGAAGAACTTAATGAGTTTACAGGTTAATAAACACCTCCACTCACATAGACTTCTTCATGCAAATCTATAAAGGTAAGCTGTAATTGTTTTGGTAGACTATTTTATTCAAAGATAGTTCATAATTGCAGGATCAAGATACAAAAAATAAAACAAAAAGCATAAAATTCTAAAATCCTTCTTGGAAAATGAATTAACTACTATTATAACTAATATAGTTCCTTACTTTTTTAATTATAAAGTACTAAAAAATTAGATCCAGGTCAAATGATAATAGTAAAGACATTTATAATCATCATTACTTATTTAAAGTAATTCTGCAAACCAGTACTAATCAAACAGGGGATTGAAGAGACTATTTTGTAAGTTTATTTACCAAAGTATTAATGAAAAAAATATCTGGTGTTGGGGTAACAGGTGAAGATGTGTGTAGTAGAGTGATCAGATAGAAAACAGAATCCTTGCTGTATATTAGTTTTGAAAAGTTAAAGAACAAACATTAATTAAGTGTAGTACAAATAGTCAAGCAGTGTTGACTGCCTGTATTGAATGGAATTAATATGAAGTGAATCAAAATTGTGTGTGTGTGTTTAAGTTTCATTCATAGGCTCCAGCGATTTGTATACTCAGAGTAAATATAATTGGACTTAAAGTTACACTTTATTATGGAAAGTTACAAGGGGCAACAAGAGAAAAGGAATGTATTTAGTTTGAATAAACTATATGACACTAGAATCTTACCTAGGAAGGGAGGGAAATGTGAAAAAATTTTGGGATGAGTGGGTTATATTATTGATTGAGTTAGAAGTTAATTGATATTTATTATACACTGTACAGGGGTGTTAATGGAGAAAGTTATTGAACAGTATGCTGGGATTAATGGTTTCCATTTTTAACATAAATGAGAATAAAGGTTCATAAAGTAGCATGTTATTATTGCATGTATTAATTCCCTCAGTAACAAAGGATTGGTCCAAGAAAGTTGATTCTCATTAGATGATAAGTGGAAGGACTTAAAACTCATTTTAAGTAAAATTAAACAAAACCTTTAAAGGAAACACTTTAAATTGAAAAGAGGAATAAATCCATCAATTGAGAAAAAAAAAAAACTGACGAATCCAGGCAAATGTAATAGCAAAAGACTGTACCATAATTCCATTCTTTATGGGGGTGAAAAAATTAGAAATTATTTCTGCACAATAAGCTCTAAATAAAAGTGTACACTTTTCATTATCCCTGATATCATTACCACAAAGTATAAAAAGCATATATTCATTATTTTCTTCAATTGATCTCAAGTGCAAATCAGTTCCTTTCTGAAGTTTCAAAATCCACTTTCAAGAAACATAGCAATGTGAAGGTGGACATAAATTTAGAGATTATAGAAATACATTCATGCATCTAATGCTGTTAACAGAAGAGGAAAATGTAGTTCAAGAACATTAATGAATTAACCATTCTATGTTTACCATATTTGCAGATGGAGAACCAATTAAAAACAGAAAAATCAAATATGACTACAATAATGGAATTTGTTCTTATGGGGTTTTCTGATATTCCCAATAGCCGATGGATTCTTTTTGGGATATTTTTGGTCATCTACCTGACTATCCTGATGTGCAATGGCATCATAATTTTGATAATAAGAATTGACCCTGTCCTCCAGACCCCCATGTATTTCTTTCTTAACAATTTTTCTTTTTTAGAAATCTGTTATGTAACAGTCACCATCCCAAGAATGCTCATAGATCTTTTGACGCAGAAGGAAACATTTCTTTGGTGGCTTGTGCCACACAAATGTACTTTGTCCTTACGTTTGGAGTCTCAGAGTGTCTCTTCCTGACAGCGATGGCCTATGACCGCTATGTGGCTATTTGTAACCCTCTCCACTATCTGCTGGTCATGAATCACAAGGTCTGTGTCCAGCTGGCCATTACATCCTGGGTCAGTGGAGTTCCAGCCGTAATTGGGCAAACATGGCAGATTTTTTCTCTGCCCTTTTGTGGGTCTAACAGGCTTAATCATTTCTTCTGTGATATCCCCCAGTTCTCAAGCTTGCTTGTGGGGACACATTTCTGAATGAGATGGCAGTTTATCTAGCTGCAGTGGTGTTTGTCATGGTTCCCTGTGTGCTGATCATGGTCTCCTATGGCAAAATTATTGCCAACATTCTCAAAATATCATCAGCCAGCGGAGGGCGAAAGCCTTCTCCACCTGTTCTTCTCACCTGACAGTTGTGGTTATTCCTTTGGAACAGCTACCATCACTTATTTGCAACCAAAATCACATCAATCTGAAGAAACTGAGAAAGTGATTTCTCTTTTCTACACCGTTTTTATTCCCACCTGAATCCCATTATATACACTCTGAGGAACAAAGACATCATGGTGGCACTGAGAAAACTATTAATCAGTTATTATCATGACGCAAAAACTTATGAAATTACAGAAAATGAAATTCTCATCTTTTTATCATGTAGCTAAAAGAAAAACAATCTAGTTTTATGTCTGTTTCTCAATAATAATCATTAATGTCATCATAGTAACCTCACATTACGCAAAGTGTTCTTAGTTTTATAGGGTTAGGCAAAGGGATTCTTTGTAATAAGAGCATTAATTATCTCCATTGTAGCAATCTAATTTGAACATCCCTTTTTCATCTCCCTGTAAATGAGGGAATTAAGAAATTGTTTGAGCAATACAGTGATGGTTAACCAGTGTATTATATAACCAGGCATTAGAGCTGTACTCTGAGATATATTTTCTTTAACTTTCCCATTCCTTCAGATTTCTTTACTGACCTTCTCTGTACTCTGATTTGACTTAGTCAGTGCATGAAATAAGCAATAGCTGAGAAGATGGAAGCAGAATAAACTTAGTATTTATTTTACATTTTTCCTTGTTTTTATTTTATCACTGTCCAAAAACCCCTCCTTTATTATCCCAACACTGTTGTCTATTTACCTCTTTCCTTCACATTGTAGGTTTGTTTTGAATATCAATTTATTTTTAGAAGTTTCCAGGATTTTCACTTTAACTCTCCATATCAATGTGCATTGTGTTGATGATGGCCTCTAAATATATGTAAATCTAGGCCTGCAGATGTGGTCTTATTTGAGGGGGAAAAAGGCCTTTGTAGATGTATTAAAGAATGAGATCATCCATTGTTAATATGGGTACTAAATACTATGACCAGTGTTCTTATAAAGCAGAAAAGCACAAGAAGACAAGAAAGCAGTTACAGAGACACAAAGTATAGCATGTGAAGAAGGAGACAAGGTTGGAATGATGCAGCCAAGAATCCAAAAAGTTCAAGATCCTCCAAAACCTGGAACAAGCAAAGAATGATTCTCTCTTGCGGGGAGTGAGACCTGGCCAGAACTGTGATTTTGGACTCTGAGTTCTAGAACTGACAGAGAATAAATTTTTATGGTTTTAGCATAGTCTATTTCTAGAAATTTATTACAGTAGCCAATGAAAGTAATACACCATATAAATAGTCTTTCCACTAAAGTCTTTCTATTCAAATCATGAAAATAAATTCTGTATACTTTTTTGAGCCTGTAATTTGGCATTTTTTTATCTTTTGAATGTAAAATCAAAATATTTATCCATTTAGTTAAAAAGAACTGTGTCAAGGTAACCTCATGTGGTATAAATTTATTTACTCAAAAATGAGTATTACATATGTTTGTTCGAAATTTATTTTTTTCCAGAGCAAAAGAAAACTAGAAGCAAAAAAGGAACTCTCGGTGAAGTTTATTAAGATACTGGAAAACATCTCAAGCGTACAACCCTACAGGGCCTCTCAAGACAGTGTATTAGATCTGCTTTGTTGAAGGCATTACAAGTTTCCTGATATGTGAGAAACAATGTACATGTATCTTAAATCATAACTCCATTTTTCTAAAACAAAAAAGAATAGCAATCCATAATTTCACATAAATGTTGCATGTGCTTGTAGATAGGGGTACTTATTCATAGCACAATATCTGGGAGAATGTGGATTAGAAGAAAATACTGACTTCCCCACAGTGGTAGGATTTCAAATAATTTATGATTTATTTATCATATTTTTATTTATTATTTGGACTTATTACAAAGAGGATGCAATATGTAAAACACAAAAATATTTTATTCTCTTTTTATAATCAAGGTACAATTGACATTTAAGTTTATATTTGTCTTACATGTGTAAGATGGTTGATGTTTCTGCATATTTGAAATGATTACCATGATAAGACTAATTTACATCCATTACCATACATAATTACAAAAATTCTTTTCTAAATAGGCAGGTTGAAGATCTACTCTCTTATCAACTTTCGTTTATGCATCAGTATTATTAACTAGAGTCATCATGGTGCAAATTGATCCCCTGTGGTTTATGTATTTTATAACTGTCAGCTTGTGCATTTTGCCCACTTTCACTCATTTTGCCTGTCAACCACCCCTTGTCTCTGGGAATCACCAGTCTAATCTCTGTATTAGAAGACAATATTGACTTCCCCACTGTGACATTATTTCAAATAATTGCTGATTTATATATTATATTTTGTATATAGTTTTATTATAAAGAGAATGTGATATGTAAATTACAAAGCATAACTTGTATTTAGTAAATGTAAAACTACGTAGCAAAGAAGATTCTTGCATTTCCTCCTTGCTTATTATTATTAAATGTCTTAAGAATATTTAGCATCTAGCAGAGAATTTTCATAATCAGCCAAATCATCTTTAATCCTTAAAAGAAACAACCAATTTTTATGAACAAAAAAGAATCAGAATATATAACAGAGTCATTTCTTTAAAAATAACTAAAATTAGGGCTGTAACAATAGATACAAAGATGGACAAATTTAAGATTGTAAACATGGATATAGTAAAAATAATAAATGCCATGAGCACTGAATGATGATAAATGAAAGAGTTCAACTCAAGGAAGCAAAAGAAAATGTGGCACATATATACAATGGAATATTATTCGGCCATAAAAAAGGTAAATTCTGACAGTTTTGATGACATGGATGGAGCTTGAGAATACCAAACTAAGCAAAATTAGTTAGATGGAAAAAGTCGAGGATCAGGTGATTTCACTCATATGTGGAATATAAAACTGAAAACAACAAACGAATGTGACAAAGCAACAAGAACTCATAGACGCAGACAAACAGTTTAGTGGTTATCAGAGGAAAAGAAGTAGGGAGGAGGTAGAAAAAGGTAAAGGGGGTCATATACATGTTGAATGGAGATTTGACTTTGGGTGATGAACACACAATGCTATCAATATACAGATGATGTATGATAGATTTGCATACTTGAAATCTACATAATTTTATTAACCAATATCACCCCAAAAATTTATTTTAAAATGATTTAAAATCTTGGAATAATTATTTAACATCTTCCCAAAATTTATAGCCAAAAATCAAAAGTCACTATTTTTCACTCCTATCATGTTAAAGCCTTCTAATGTCATTTTCCCACCCTCACTTTCTGATAGAGAAACCTTGAGACTTAGTGTACTATATCCGCTGTCCAGACATAATTTTTTTCTCATGTAAATATCTGTAACTAAAAAAAAAACTCGATCATAGCATGAACAGACAACCTTCACAAATAAACAATCTAGATGATGCATAAATTCTAGAACTTTTCCAAGTTACATTCTTTGAGGTCAGGAAATGGTGTTTAACCATTGCAAATTTGGTATCCTCAGATTTCATATGTAGCTACAGACCAACTTGAAGACTATGAATGTCTTAGTACAGCCTTTCCCGAGGCGGAATTATTTCTGCTCTCCAAATGAGGAAAGGGTGGAGAGAAAGGTGGAGAGGAGTAGCCAGAAGACTATGCTCCTCAGACTGTGTTCCACAGAGACCATCTTCAATGCAGTGCTAATCCAACCAGACAGGGCTTTGGTTCATTTTTCAATTACCACTTGATAAATAGATTGAGTTAAAGATGCAACACATTGTTGGGAAAAGAAGCTGTTACAATGAGTAAGGGACTATTTTTACCAAAGGTACACTGACTTAAACATGAAATATGCTCTTCAGAAAAATAGGAATGGCAGAATATGATACTTGATTAATTTAAATTAAAGTTTTTCTATTACATAGACATAGACTTTATAAAAGAAACAACACACAATGGTTTTTCCCAAATATAAATATGTAAGCAGTAATTATTTTATGCCACTTATTTTACAGTAGTGTGTGATTTTTCAAGTTAAGATTGTCATCAAAGAAATATATTTCTTCCAATCAGATTAATTTATGAAATAAATCTTCTGAATTAAAAATATACAGATTTTATGCATAAGTCATTAAACTTTTGATTTAAAACAGTGAATGAGATATAAAATGGATGTAAAAACATCTTGATGTTATGGTTTTATATTTCTTAAACTTATTGAAACTATTCAGAATATTAAATTAAAAATAATATTTTCTGTTGAATGTTCCATGTCAGTGAGGTCACTTGGCCTTTAATGTTGGGCAAGTTATTTAACTTCTTTCTATCTCTGACTCTATGCAAAATGTGAATAATAATAGTACCTACTTCATTCAGAATGTACTAAAATCAATAATGCAGGTAAAGTCATTAACAGGGTGATTACTATAAAAAAATTTTAAAAATCGTCAAAAATAAAAAAAATAGTTTCAATTAATCACACCTCTTTATCCCCCATGGTTATGCTAGTTTATGATAAACAGAAAAAAAATGGTAAAGAAACTGGAATGCTCATGTTACAACTGAAAAATACCATTAATAGTTAATGGAGAGAGTAGATCGATTTCAGAAGAAAATCAAATGAAATTATCTCTGGGGATTCCTTCATATTTTAAATAAGATTTATGTTAAATTTCAATTAATTTTGCTTCTATGTCCATAACAAAGTTAACTTTTCCTGTGTCCTCAAAGTATAGGAGACTGGAAAAGATGGGAGAAAAAAACCAAAAAACAGAAGCCCAGTAAGTTAGCACGCTTTTCCCTAGGCATTGCTGCAGGTTTGTATCTACACAGCACAGAATAATCTACTAGTTTTAAGCTCAGTACTCCTGACAAAACACTTCCCTGTACATTGTCTTCTCTCCTAGACAGAAAAGGCTACTTCTAGGGCAGGATAAAGATGATCAAAGTTCAAAAGGAAAAGAAAAGTAATGTTTAAAACACTAATAATCATAATAACAATGCTTAAGAGAACTGCAACTGCCTATTTTAAATCAAGAATTTAACTTACTCCTCAAAACATTTCCCTGAGTTACATATTATTATTACTGCATATAGTTTCAAACAAGGAAAATTAAGCTCTGATGGTTTAAATAAGGACATATTACCAGAAATGGTCACTTTTTGGCTGCATGTGGTACACAAGAATATTTACAGAGACAATGCATGCATTTGGAATAGAAGAATAAACAGAAATGGTCTTCAGGGGAAAATGTGGATTGTTTGGTTAATTTTCTGAACTAGAGTATTTAATTACCTTTCAAAGGCTGGTTCAAGCCAATGGTTTTTATTAGACTATTTTCTAAGTAATCACATTCTATAATATTCAAGTATATGTATCTGATTTGAGTATAAGGTACATTACCAAAGTTATATGAGACGATTAGAGCTTCATCTCATCATTCTGTATCTTCAGTAGGTCCTTAGAAAGGAGGCTTATTTGTAATAAAATCTTGTCTAGGGAAAGGTAGGTATTAAATGTTTAGACACAAAAGTCACAAAGTCACATAAAAGTCACCATTAAAATATATGTAATTATCCATGAACTTATACTCTGTGAATTATTTTTAGTACTATAAATTTTGAAGATTTTTATATAGCACATTTTTCAAAAATGCTTCAAACTTGAAGTCTATTTCCATTATAATTTATTGTATTATGTCTTGGGAGGCCACTTAAATAAAACTTCAGAACTATAGTTTTAATTACAATTTTAAACTCACCACCTATTTTTTCCTTTCCCTCCATACACAGTTTGTTCAAAAGTGAGCTACCAAGAAAACTGCAGTCTGATTAGAATGCACAAGTGACAGCTCTCACGTTCTCTTCTCAAAAATTCCCAGCCCTGCTCTTGCTTTCCCTCTCGTGGAACTGGCACATGCACACAAACTACATATACACGCTTTTAGCTACAGCGAAGAGTTTAGTCAGGGCATTGCTCCGCAGGAGATAAATCAATGTTCTGTGCATGAATCTATGACATATTCTTTTTTTAATTTTTTTTTTTGATTAGAATTGACATGCAATATTCTTTTATATTAGATGCCAGATATATAGAATATTAGACATTTACATAATATAAAAAGTGATCTCCTGATTAGTCTAGTACCCACCTCGACTACTTGTGGTTGTTATAATATTATCTATATTTCCTATGCTATACTTTAGAAACCCATGAGTACTCTGTAACTACCAATCTGTACTTCCTAATCCCTTTACCTTTTTTGACCCAGCCTCCAAACCCCTCTTATCTAACAACCCCAAAATGTTCTCTGTACCCAGGAGTCTGTTTTTGTTTTGTTTGTTTCTTTTGCTCTTTAGATTCCACATGACAGATGGTTTACAATGGATTTTTCTGCTCATAGAAATCTCCTATCAATTGCCAATAAAAATCAATTGCATTTAATATTAAAGCAAAGTGAGTGAAAAGGCACAAACTTCTAATTAGGTAATCAATGAATCATGGGGATGTAATGTACTCATGGCGACTACAGTTAACATTACCATCTTGTTTTTTGAAAGTATAAAAGAGCAGATTTTAAACTCATCACAAGTAAAAAATTGTTAGTATGTATAGGGATGGATGATAGCTAGAATTACTGTGGTGATCATGTCACAATATACAAATACTGGGTCATTATCTTAACACCTTAAACTTATAATGTTAGGCATCAGTTATACTTCAGTTACAAAAATACTATAAAAGAAATCTAAGCATAATGAATATGAAGGTAGACAGGGACTTGGCTTAGCAGAACTCTGGAAAATTTGAATGGGATCGGGATTTGATAAAGAGATAGCCATACTTGTCATTTGAGGAGGAATATCCCTCAGAGGCTTCCCTTGCTTTTGTTGCTGCAGTCACACCTGATAGAAGAGGGGACATACATGTGGCATAGCAGTCATTATTACCTATCACAAGCAGGTCATCCACTTGACCATTTGATACCTACAATGGTCCGCGTAGGTGACTTAGGCAGACAGATGTTCGTGAAGGTATCAGTGATGTCTGAGCACCCGTGGGCCATGCTCTCAGCCCACAGGTCTGCAGGGTTACGTGACCGCGTGGAGGCCTGAGGTAGAACGGCCAGGCTGTTCTCAGAGGTGCTCGCTCTTTCCCTGCGTAGCCTGCCTGCTTCTTATGCACCAGCTGGCAGCTGTTGGCTGGATGCTTTCTGCTTTCCCTGTCCTGGGAATGTAATGAAATCATACATGAAAACAAGTTGTTTCACTCATAAATACTAATATTATATTCCATTCATTAAATGCTTTAATTTTCAGTAAAAATAAATAGAAACAATGTCTGAGAGTTGAATCCATTTCTTCTGAGTTCAGCTCTTCTACATTTAATTTGTCTCATGAATAGACCTTGACATGATCATGCTAAGTGAAAAAAGCCACACAAAAAGTTGAAAGCCACATATCACTTATATGTGGGATATAAACCTAAAAGCAACAAAATAACATGACAAACAGAGACTCATGAACATGGGCAGTGGTTACCAGAGGGTAGGGAGAAGGTGGCTGGTAGATGGGGTAAAAGGGTTTGACTATGTGGTGACAGAATGAGATCTGTGGGCAGTGAACATACAATGTAATATATATATATGATTTACTGTTGAATTGTATACGTGAAATACTGGATTTTATTAACCAATGTCACTAAAATAAAAAAAAAAAGTAAAAAATAATCTCATGTAGAAGATCTACAAATATTTTCAACTTGAGAGCTATTATCACTAATGATTTTGTTACTTTTTTAATTTATTGAATGTAGGCTTCTTATGCAAATTTTGATTATTTATATAAACCCAATATTATTTATAAAAATATTTTAGCTATCATATTTTCTGCTTATTGGTCAACATAGTTGCGTGAAAAATGTTCCAAATATTTTCTATTTTAACTCAAAAGAAATTTAGATTGTAAAAGTATTAAAAGACTTCTCATTTTTATACTGAGTGTGATTTTATCATTCTCTTCTTACCTGACAGTATTTATTAAACCATCCTCTATGAAAGCAATCTTTTTTTTGCTTCTTTGCTATACAACCACCATTGCTTTCTGTTTTTCAAATATTCCTGGTCTTTTATTTTACTTGAATATTTAATATTACTACACTCCCCAAATATACACATATCAATCAAAGTTTAGCGTTATTCAATGTTTTGGTAATTTATTTATTAAAATTAATGAAATTGAAATATATTTATTTTAACTATCTTTTAATCAATAGTTTCATCCATTACTAGATGAGAATAGATAGAGAATAGCTCACAAAACCTGTAAATGTCACCACATTAGAAAAATAAGCCAATGAGTTCAAAGGAGTGAAAGAATCAATATTTAAGAATTACAGAAATCCAAAAAAAAAAAAAAGAAAAAATCATTAATAGATGTAGTCCTCCATTTAGGCAGAAACAATATGTGCAGTGTGATATTAATATATCAAAGTAATTTTTGATTTAGTTTGTTAAGTGTAAAGTAACTTAGGCAATGTAATTTTCATGAGTCTATAAAAATTGTGAAGACATACACACTGTAAGCAATATTTATATATGCTAATGCAAAGATAAAATGAAGTAGTAATCCCATTCATTCCACACTGGTCATATAAAATCAAAGATAGTGTGTTAATTCATAACACATTTCAATGGACAGAGATAAACACAGGTAAGCCTAAGTGGCAGGGGTGTATAGGGAAACAATCAATTACAAAGTAGTTGAACTGATGTGAGAATATATAATGTGTGGAAGAAGAAGGTACTAAGAGCTTTATGGAAAACATAGCTTTAAACTGATCAGAATATTTCTGTTCAATTTTCTGACAAATATACCCACTTTGGAGAACAAAATTATGTAACATATTTAAAGCAATGTGCTCACTGACTTAAGTAAATTGATATTGAACTGTCAAAAAAGGAATTATGTAGCTTTATAGAAACAATGTTAAAAGAAATAGCTTCATCAAAAATAGATGAAATAGTATGTTTTATCAGAAAGCAGAAATGTGGTCACTTGTTGTTAAACTTACATATAATTAGTGATTATGAGAGATTAAGTGATATGGCCAAGTGTTCTATGTAGAGGGATCTATTCTTGGAGATGTATGTTCGCCAGAAAGTAAACAAGACAAATACCAAGGAATCAAAGAGTTTCTGAAAGAAAAGATGTCAAATTATGGAATAAATAATACAACATAATACAATAAGGGTCCAAATAGGAATTACATTGGTATGAGATGAGATGAGAGAGTATTACATTAGAAAGTTTTAACTTTTCATGTGAAAATAATCACCTTTAGGGATATACTAGTTTAATCTAATAGATAAACAGAAGTTTGGTAGACATAGTGACCAGTCTGGAGAGTCCAAAGTTTTCTGTGCATCCTGAAGAATATAGAGCAGCACATTATATAGTTATATAACTAGAGAAGCATGATTCATTTTTTTCTTATGTAAATACCTGTACCTTAAATAAAATTTTTCTACCCATTGTGGAAATGAGAAACTTATCAAATAAACCATCTAGATGATGCATGAATGCTAGATAATTTCCAATTTACGTTCTTTGAGATTAAGATAGCCATAAATCGAGACACAACTAAAATTCCATACAACATAAATAAATAATGAAAAAATAAAGCTTGTTCAAGTCAGCACTCACAATAAATGACTTAAATATAGGTATAACATAGATGAATCTTAAAACTCTTACTGTGAGCAAAGACATCAGGATAAAAAAACACATTCTGATGGACTAAAACTGATCGATAGGTACAGAAATCTGATCCATGGTTCCCTGGGGTGGGAGTAGAGAAAGGATGGATTAAGAATCTATATAAGGAAATGTTCAGATATTGTGAATGTTCTGTATCATCATTGTAGAGATGCTTTCAAGAATGTATACATTTTTCAATTCTTATCGCATTTAACTCTCATTAAATCTCGTTGGAAATTTGTACTCCATTTTCTGTAAATTATGCTTTAGTAACATTCATAATTTAAATAAAAATTATAATGGCATTGCATTAGAAACAATTGTCTAAAAATCCAAATAAAATACATAACCATGTATCATACATAATTGTTCTGTTATGCAAATATCCTGATAAAACTTAATTCTAACTGAATGTATGTTACAACATACTGTAGCCCACTGTTAGTGACCAAAACTGAGGACGATGAGTCTGGCTTGATGCTCTCCAGACAAGTTTCTGTGACTTTGACACACAGAGTGAACAACATTCTCTAGCTCTCTCACATCTTTGTTAGACATGCGGTTAGTTCCTACAATGGCATGTGTGTAGAAGTGACCTGTCTGTTCGGTGCTTTCTCTGAAGAGCGCACTTCTTTCCTTATTTTGCATGTGTCTGTAATTCCCAGCTCTCTGAATGCTGAAAATCTAAAGACCACAAAGTACCAACTGGGGAACCATGGGATTCTGGAGTCAGAGGAACCAGTGTTTCATTAGCTTTGACTGGAACACTGTTCTGTGAAATGGGTGTAAGATGCTTCTTGATTTTGTGCAGCCACTGATATAACTGAGGAATTGTTTTAGTTTTTACATATTTCTTCAGTGGTGATGATATCTAATTAAATAAGAAAATATTCAATTCTCCATTTTAAAAGGGGATGAACATTCAATTTGTCCAAATCTATAAGCATACAGTTCTCATGATGGAAGCCCCATAGGAATACCATATTAGCCATAATAAGAGGCACAGAGAGCTAACGTATGAGAGACATGCTGTAGTAAAGAATAAGAGACTAAAATTTTTTAAAAAAGGAAATGTGTTTAGAATCGC
The DNA here is from genome assembly GCA_003508835.1 of Eonycteris spelaea. Classification (NCBI taxonomy): domain Eukaryota; kingdom Metazoa; phylum Chordata; class Mammalia; order Chiroptera; family Pteropodidae; genus Eonycteris; species Eonycteris spelaea. Next base: position 8,101 of record PUFA01000490.1, on the reverse strand, counting down.
ACATCTGATACTCAAAGAACATTGAAACAGGAAAAAATAAATATAGTTACCAGAAGAATCATCGTTTATGATAATGTTACCTTCAAACCTGATTCAAAGTAGTTGAAAAGGGATCAGGACTTTTGCAAACAGTTTGCTTGTGTTTTGTCTTAAATATTCTTGTTTAAAATGCTTTTTGTGTGTGTGTGTGTGGTAGTTTACATTTTGAATCTGCTACATTTACATTTTGAACCTTCCCTGATGCCTGAGTAGGTGACATAAAATGACTATATCCATCCAATTGTTTTTCATCAACAGACACCACATGCTTTATTTTCCACAAAAGTTATTCCATAGACAGAGTTCAGCTTCTGAAAAGGGCTCTCATCACCCAATGTGTTGAATGTTCATACCATGTTCATTTGATACAACATGTGACACATTCTTCTGAAAGTGTGCATGATCTAGATTTAGATCAATTATGGGAAAAAAAGTAAGGAAGTCAAATCCACACTAATGATTATGAGTCTGAAATACAATTTGTAGAATGCTTTCTACCTTTCTTCTGAAAATACTACTTGATGTTAAGAGGTGTTTCTTCACCAAGGGACTCCCCAATTAAGGGCTGCTTAATGCCTAGAAGGCCTGAAGAGCAAGGCAAGCCACCTAAAAAGAAAATGGTTTTAAAAGGTAAACCCTGATTGCCAAAAAACAACTGTGATCACAAATTTAATTGGCATGCAAGAGAAGATTCCCCAGGTGAGTGTGGCTGCTTCCTATTTAAGAGCAGCCAAAGTTTGTCACCAGCAAGAATGTCATAGAATTACAGTGGCTCCTCAACACAACAGAAGAATTTAACAAGTTTACAGGTTAATAAACGCCTCCACTCACATAGACTTCTTCATGCAAATCTATAAAGGTAAGCTGTAATTGTTTTGTTAGACTATTTTATTTAAAGACAGTTCTTAATTGTAGAATTAAGATTCAAAAAACAAAGCAGAAATGCATGAAATCCAAGATTTTTTCTTGGAAAATGAGTTAACTACTATGGTAACTCACATAGTTCCTTACTTTCTTCATTATAAATTACTGAAAGAAGAGATCTAGGTCAAATGATGATAGTAAACACATTCATAATCACAATTATTCACTTAAAGTAATTTTGAGAATGTGTACTAAATAAAATAGGGAAATGTAAAAACAATTTGTCTGGATTTATTTACCAAAGTATTAATGAAAAATTATCAGGTGTTGGTGCTAACAGGTGAAGATGTGTGTAGCAGAATGATAAGATACAAAACATAATCTTTGTTGTATATTTTGGAAAGTTAAAGAACACATATTAATAAAGCATAGTGGAAATAGTCAAGCAGTATTGACTGACTGATAGTAAATGGAATTAATATGAAGTGAAACAAAATTTGTGTGTGTGTGTGTGTGTGTGTTTAATTTCACTCATAGCCTCAACCATTTGTATACTCAAAGAAAATATAATCGGATTTAATCAAAGTGACACTTAGGCAAAGGTACAAGGGGCAACAAGAGAATGAATTGTATTTACTTTAATGGAACTACGATTCACTAGAATCTTACCTAGGAGGGAGGGAGATGTAAAAAAGTATTGGGATGAATGGGTCATAATGATTGATTTGATGGAGTTAAATGTTAAATAATATTTACCATATACTGTATGGGGTGTTAATAAGGAAAGTTATTTAACAGTATGCTGAGATTAATGGTGTCCATATTTAGCATGAATGAGGAAGAGGTACATAAAGTGGCATGATAATATTGCATATATTTATTTCCTCAGAACAAAGGATTGTCTAGAAAATTGATTTCATCAAACTATAAATGGGATGACTTAAATCACATTGTATATAAAACTTACACAAAAGCTTTAGGGAAACACTTTAAATTGAAAGAGGTGGAATAAATCAAACAATTCAGAAAGAAACTGATGAATCCAGACAAATGCAATAGCAAAAGCCTGTACCATAATTCCACTCATTATGGGGGTGAAATAATTAGAAATTACTTCTGTACAATAAGCTCTAAATAAGAATGTACACTTCTCATTTCTCTGGTATTATTACCTCAAAGAACCAAAACATATATTCAGTTATATTTCTTCGATTGATCTCAAGTGCAAATCAGTTCTTTTCTGAGCTTTCAAAATTCACTTTCAAGTAACATAGCAATGTGAAGGAGGACATAAGTTATAGATAATAGAAATGCATTCATGCATCTAATGCTGTTAACAGAAGAGGAAAATGTAGTTCAAGAACTTTAATGAATTAATCATCCTGAATTTACAATGTTTGCAGATGGAGAACCAATTAAAAACAGAAAATCAAATATGACTACAATAACGGAATTTGTTCTTTTGGGGTTTTCTGATATTCCCAATAGCCGATGGATTCTTTTTGGGATATTTTTGGTCATCTACCTGACTATCCTGATGTGCAATAGCATCATAATTTTGATAACAGAATTGACCCTGTCCTCCAGACCCCCATGTATTTCTTTCTTAACAATTTTTCTTTTTTAGAAATCTGTTATGTAACAGTCACATTCCAAGAATGCTCATGGATCTTTTGACCAGAAAGGAAACATTTCTTTGGTTGCTTGTGCCACACAAATGTACTTTGTCCTTACGTTTGGAGTCTCAGAGTGTCTCCTCCTGACAGCGATGGCCTATGACCGCTATGTGGCTATTTGTAACCCTCTGCACTACCCGCTGGTCATGAACCACAAGGTCTGTGTCCAGCTGGCCGTTGCCTCCTGGGTCAGTGGAGTTCCAGGAGGAATTGGACAAACATATCAGATTTTTTCTCTGCCCTTTTGTGGGTCTAACAGGATTAATCATTTCTTCTGTGACATCCCCCCAGTTCTCAAGCTTGCTTGTGGGGACACATTTCTGAATGAGATGGCAGTTTATCTAGCTGCAGTGGTGTTATCATGGTTCCTTTCTATTGATCATTGTCTCCTATGGAAAAATTATTGCCAACATTCTCAAAATATCATCAGTAGGGAGGGCGAAAGCCTTCTCCACCTGTTCTTCTCACCTGATCGTTGTGGTCTTATTCTATGGAACGGCTACTATCACTTACCTGCAACCAAAAGCAAATCAATCTGAAGGGACTGGAAAAGTGATTTCTCTTTTCTACACCATTTTTATTCCCACGCTGAATCCCATTATATACACTTTGAGGAACAAAGACATCTTGACGGCACTGAGAAAACTAATAAGTTATTACAATGACGCTAACACTTGAAATTACAGAAAAGGACATTATTATACATTTGCATATAGCTACAAAACAATCTAGTTGTATGTCTGTTTCTAAATAATGATTATTAACGTCATCATAGTAACTTCACATAATGTTAAGTGACCTTAGTTTTATAGGCTTAGGTAAAGGGATTCTTGGTATTTAGAGCACAAATTATCATCATTGTAACTATCTAATTTGAACATCCCTGTTTCCTTTCACTATGAACTAGTGCCTGAGCAATTCAGTGATGGTTAGCCAAGTGTGTTATATAACCAGGAATTAGAGTCATGGTCTGCGATATATTTTCTTTAACCTTCCTATTCCTTCAGATTTTTTTACTAACCTCCTCTGTACTCTGATTTGACTTAGCCAATGCAGAAAATCAGCAGCAGCTGAGATGGTGGAAGCAGGGTAATCTTAGTATATTTTTTACATTTTCCTTCTTTTTATTTTGTCACTGTCCATGGTTTTTTAAGAACACAAATCCCATCCTCACTATTATCCCAAAACTCACTGCCCTCTGATAACCTCATTCCTCTACTTTGTAGTTTGCTTTGAGAATATCAATTTATTTTTAGAAGTTTCAGAATTTTCATTTTAACTCTCCATATCAATGTGTTTGTGTTAATGATGACCTCTAAATATATGTAAATCTAGGACGTGCAGAGGTGGTCTTATTTGAGTTGGGGGGGGGAATGTCCTTTACAGATGTATTAAAGGAATGAGATCATGCATTGGTAATGTGGGCACTAAATACTATGACCAGCTGCTTCTTATAATGCAAAAAGAACAAGTAGAAAACAGTTACAGAGGCACAGAGAAGAACATGTGGAGATGCAGGCAGAGATTGGAGTGATGCACACAAGAATCAAGGAGCCTTGAGAGACACCAAAACCTGAAAGAAGCAAAGAATGATTCTCTCTGGAGGGAGTGACATCTGGCCAGCACAGTGATTTTGGACTCTGAGTTCTAGAACTGAGAGAAAATAAATTTTTATTGTTTTAGGCCACTCAATTTCTAGTAATTTATTGCAGTAGATACATTATTTAAAAAGACTTTTCATTAAAGTCTTTTTGTTTGAATCTGGAAATAAATTCTTATACTTTTTTGATAGTAATTTGGCAATTTTTATCTTCTGAATGTAGAATAGAAATACTTCTTTTTCATTAAAAAGAACCGTGTCAGTGTAACCTCATGTGATATAAATTTATTTATCCAAAAATAAGTTTTACATATATTTGTTCAAAACCATTTTTAAACTTATTTTTTTCTAGAGCAAAAGAAAACTGGAAGCAAAAAAAAGGCAGTCTTGGTGAAATGTATTAAGACATTGGAGAACATCTACATCATACCTTCCTACAGAGCTTCTCAAGACAATTAGATCTGCTTCACTAAAGGCACTATAAATTTCCTGATATGTGAGAAAAAATATATATGTATGTTAAATCATAACTACATTTTTATAAAACAAAAAGATAGCAGTCCATAATTTCACATAATATGTTGCATGTGCATGTCTTTAGTGGGTGCTTATTCATAGCACAATATCTGGGAGTTTGTGGATTAGAAGAAAATACTGACTTCCTCACCTTTATCTGTCATCTTTATCCTGAATTCTTAAGATCTCCAATTCTTAAGGTTTTTTCCCTTAGGTTTTTTATATTTAGTCAAAAACTAGCTTTCTGTTTTTAAGAGTAAAAAATTTAAAATAGTGTATAATTCTAAATAGTCCTTGTTAATTTTAATTTTTATTGTAAAATAGTTTTAGACTTAAAAGAAAATTAGTAAAAATAATTCAGAGTCCTGTATTTCCTTCACTCAGATTCCCCTAATTTTAACAACTGACATAACCATAAGACAATTACCAAACCAGGAAATTATCATTGGTTCAATACTAATAACTGAGCTCCAGATCTTATTCAGATTTCAGCATTTTCTCCCTAATTCCTTTTTCTATTCCTATAAATGTACTTCTTTCTCAAAGTCGTTTCTTCAGTCCACCCTTGTTTTTTATGATTTTGACACTTTACATGAGTAGTGATTACTTATTTGCTAGAATGTCTGTAAATTTGGGTTTGTCTAGTAATCTCTGATTCAAGGTTATATATTTTAGGGCTATTACAGAATAGCACAAAAGCAATACTTGACCTTCTGTAGACATCATATCAGGAGAGACATAATAGGAACGTAGATTATAAATTGTAATGATAAATTAATCACTTGAGTAAGAGCATGTCTGTTGACCTCATTGTAAAGTTCCTCCTTTTCACTTTGTAATTCATAAATATATTTAGGAAGATAATTTGAGAGGATGGTAATGTGCTATTTCTCCTCAATGTTTGCCCACTGAATTTAACATCCACTTATGGATCATCCTTGCAACAATTATTACTGTGGTGGTGCCTAGTGGTGATTTGTTGTTTCCTTCACTCCTTCTAATGTATTAATTGGAGTTTTTCTGTAAAAAAGAGCTGTCATTTCTCCTCCATTCAGTTATGGGTTATTTATATGAGGATGAACATCTAGATTTATTCTTTGAGTCATAATCCAATATTATTATTACTTATTAGTTGCTCAAATTTTCCACTTTATTCATAGGAGTTCTATTAGGTTGACTTCTGCTTCCTTTTGACATAACTGCATTTTAAATTTTTTATACTTCCTGACTATCTGATACTATAAGCTGCTCTGGGTTCATCCTGTATTTCCTTGCCTGAGCCCTAAATCAGTCATTTATCTCCAAAGAGCCCATATTTCTTTTATTGAGAATGAGATTTAGAAACCAAGATCTAGGCACTAAATATATTCATTGCTTTGAGGTGTCATTGTTCTTGGCCTTCTGAAGGTATTCTAATCCAATTCCAAGGAGGGTGGATTGCCACCAAATCACCAAGCAATGCTCAGGATACCAAACTGGATGTTCTACAATTCAGCTCAAATCCTTCAGCATCTACCTGGTGATGATGCCAGATCCCACAGTTTAAGGGCTCAGGCTCCCAAGACTTACCTCTACGTACACACTTTAGATACCAGTTGCACGCCCAGTTTGTCACCTATGCCTCTGACCAGACAGCTATTAATCAAAAGGTTCCGAACACCACCTTCTTTGGTTCATTAATTTTCTAGAGTGATTCACATTATTTGGAGAAACATTTTAATTACCAGATTATGGATTTATTATAAAAAAAAAAAACTCAGGAAAAGCCACGATGGAAGAGATGTCTAGGGAAAGAATACCGAGCTTCCATGCTGTCTTCAAGGGCCACTCCCCCCATGTCTCCATGTGTTTACAAAGACCCACAAGCGCCCTTGAGGACTCATAGTATTCTCAATCTGGACCTTTAGAAGTCAAGGTTGTCCCTCAGTGTTTACAAAAACTTTCTGAAGGTAACCATGGATAGGTTAGTCCCATGGGACATAAACTTCTGTCCTCGCATAAGTGGGGTGGGTAAACTGTATAGTGGTTTGGCATATATTTTCTGAAGTCAGAGGAGCTGTGTACCCCTAGGTAAACTTCTTCCTAACCCTAAGCTACAATTTCCTCATTTGTAAAAAAGAATTAATTATATGTATAATTTATATGTATGTGTATATAATATATACATATATATATATATACATATATGTATATATAAATACATCATTTACGTGGTTGAAATAAATTTCTAGGCCCAAAATGGAGCTCCTCATGCCAGAGGTACCAATTAGCAGAACAAAACTTAGATAACTTGCATATCCTGGTAAGTGTTCCACTTGACCAGGAATTCAGTTGGTCCAGTCAGTCAGTCTACAAACACCAACAAAATACTGGACCTTCTCACCTCAAACCGGGCACACTATCAGATATTTTATAGCCCCAATCAGATATTTTATGTTTTTCTCTTCCTTGTTTTTAAAATTTTTATCTCATAAATGCTTTTTGTTTCCCCCACCCCATTTTGCAGTTCTCCAAATGAAAACAGTCTACTTCATGAAATGTTAGTTTGTATGATTTATTTATCATATTTTTATTTATTATTTGCACTTAGTATAAAAAAGAATGCAATGTGTAAAGGAAAAATCCTTTATTCTCTTTTTTTTTAATTGAGGTATAATTGACATATATCTCAGATGTATAACTTAAATTGATGTTTCTACATATTGTGAAATGATCAACATTATAAGGCTAATTAACTTCCATCTCTATACATAGTTACAAAAATTTCTTTTCTTATGAGAAGATTTTGAAGGTCTACTCTGTGGTGTACATTGTATCCCTGTGACTTATTTATTTTACAACTATCGACTTGTACATTTTGCCCACCTTCACCCATTTTGTCCATTGCCACCCCCTGCCTCTGGCAATCATCATAGTGTTCTCTGTATTAAAAAAAATATCGAGTTCCTCACAGAAGCAGCATTTCAAATATTTTCAGATTTATATACTATTTTTTATATGTAGTTTGGATATTCATTAAAGAGAATGTGTTATGTAAATCAAAAGGCATAACTTTTTTTCAGGAAATGTAAAACTACGTAGCAAAGAAAATTCTTGCATTTCATCCTTGCTTATTGTTTCTAAATGTCTTAAGAAATATTTAGCAACTAGGAGAGAAATTTGGGAATCTGCAAAATGATCTTTGATTCTTGAAAGAAATAACATATTTTTATAAATAAAAAGGAATCAGAATATCTAACAGTTAGAGTCATTTCTTTAACAATAACTGAAAAGTCTGTAACAATAGATAAAGTGATGGACAATTTTAAGAATGTAAACACGGATATAGTAAAAATTATTGACTACCAGTGAGCGCTGAATGATGATAAAGGAAAAAATCCTCAAATCAATGAAGTAAAAATGAATG